>CM053598.1:212310346-212378090 GCA_028646575.1 Pseudocheirus occidentalis
GCAGCCAACTGGCACAGTGAATAGAGCACTGGCCCTGGAGTCAGGAGGACCTGAGTTCGAATCTGGCCTCAGATACTTGACACTGAACTGTGTGACCTTGGGCAACTCACTTGACCATCAATTGCCTTGCCTTCCCCCCTCCAAAAAAAAAAAGGAAGGAGGGGCATCACCCTTTGACCCCAGCCTTAGTTAACTTTGAAATTCTATTAAACAGAACATTTCATTCCAAAAAAAATATAGATCATTGGCCCTGGAGTCAGGAGGACCTGAGATCAAATCCGACCCCAGACACTTAACACTTACTATCCATGTGACCTTGGGCAAGTCACTTAACCCCAATTACCCTACCTTCCCCCCTCCAAAAAGCAAAAAAAAGGGGTGGCTCACTTTCTTCCATAGTTCCAAGGTTTGTAGGACTCAAGAAAATGAATAGACTATGAGTGAGGGTTCACAACACATAGAATTGTGCTTTGTGACTCCTTAAGTGCAGCAGAGCCAAGTAAACAGAGAGCTGGCCTTGGAGTTAGAAAACCTGAGTTCAAGTCCCAACTCTCCTATATACTAGCTGTCTAATCCTAATCAAGTAACTTAATCTCTCAGCTACTCCTAGGAAAACACTCTAAGATTATAAATTGCAGCACAGTGGCAGTAACTGGTGGTAATGAGACTTTCCTCCCTGAAGAATTCTTTATATTAATAAAATCACAGGTCCAGACCAAAATATAAACACTTGTATCACTCGTCTCAGAGACAATGAGAAGATTGAGCATGTTGGAAGTCTGAGAACTGGACAGAGTTGTGGTATTTTCTCCTGGCGGGATTCTGGTCTTGTTGCTCTTGGGAGAGTCACAAATTCCAGTCTGGCAAGACACAGAGAGTGCTGAAGAGACTTGACCTTGAGGATGATAGAGAATGGTGGGAGCCAGAGCCAAGCCAACATCCCAGTCAGGGTTTCAACGTGGAATTTTTCTAATGTGGGCTGAGTTGGTTTTCTTCTCATGCCAAGAAAGATCCCTGAGACCCAGGGAAATTTCATGGAGAAAGGATTGCCTAGACCTTCTTAGAACACAATCAGATTTTCAGAAGCGTGTATCTTTTGACAAGACTAGCTTGGGTCTCCCATAGGAGACCAGAAATCTGTGCTCTTCTTACTCACTTTAGCCATATTTACTCTCTTGCTTTGACCTGTTTCTCAGGGAAAGATGAAGAAATAGCCAGCCACACTGTTTTTCTTTCCCTCTCTACTTGTGGCTACAACCTGTGTGGCCACATTTAGAACAATTATCTGTTTAAGCAATATTTTTAGATTTTCTCATCATTCATTTGGATAGTTATTCAAATCTGTGCCAATTTAGCTTACTTGAGTCTGTACAGGAGCTGGAGAAGGAAGGAGAAAATTCAAAGAGAGCAGTTTGAAATTATTAAAGATTTTAACAGCTAAGTTGCCAGAGCAATGTGGCTGGGCAATCATGAGTCACCTATTTAACTGGGATAAAAGTGCTTTGGAGGGAAAGAGAGAAAAGTTCTATGAACCAGATTCTGCTGAATGAGAGCCAGGTAGGGTGAGAGGGAGCCCAGAGGTGGCTAATTGAATGAGGCAGGGCAGCCATGTTGGCATGCTGAGTTTGAAAGGAAACGAACACTCTGAAAGTGAATGAGCTCATAAGAAAACATCATCCCCGTAAAAACAGAGGAGATAGAGGCTTCCGCTCCAACTCAAATTAAAGAGTGATTGACCGCTCAGCACCACCTATTAGTTTTATATTTATTACACCATCATGTGCATAAGACTTAGTTGCATTTCTACAGTATTAGTCTAAGCTAGAATCTACAGAATTAGTCTAAGTTAATTTTATTTTTTATTTTTTTATTTTTATTTTATTTTTTGTGCCTCTCCATTACACTGAATAATAATATTATTTTAACTCATCTAAATTATCTCTCTCTCCCTTTTCTCGCCCTTTCCCTCCCCCATCTCTCTCTCTTTCTCTCTCTCTCTCTCTCTCTCTCTCTCTCTCTCTCTCTCTATATATATATATATATATATATACGTATATATATATAATGTCCTATATATCCTCCCCACTAGCTCCTACTACAGCACCCTGTACACCATAGCCTATTAATAAATGTGCATCAAATAAACAAATGAATAGATAAATATAATTGAAACTTTTAGTGAATATGGGTTCCTTGTTAAAGGCCAAATGAATCAACAATAAATTTCAACATTAAAAATCCTAGTACAATGTGGTGTGATGAGCAAAGTTGTCACATAACTGGAAAAATAGGATATCCCATTGGAAGGCTACATTGAATCTCGAATTGATAAAGCAAATATAAGGAGGAAGATTGTTTAGCTGTTTCTACAACAGGAGCACTTCATATAATCTTAAAACTGTTAAGAGACCTTAGAGGTCATTTATCCCAACCTATACTTGAGCAAGAATTCCTTCTGCCATAAACCCCACAAGTGATAGCAGGCTCAGAAAGGCAGAAATGGAAGAGAACATATAGGTCATAGAGTCCAACCTCCTCATTTTGCAGATGGGGAAACTGAGACCCAGAGAGCTTAAGTGACATGCCCAAAGTCACATAGTTAATAACTGTCCAAGTCAGGCATGGCTGAGATTAGTAACATTTTAAGAATTTTAGGAATAAGAAAGAATATACATTCACCCCTTCACCATTTAATTTTATTCTGTGTTCAATGAATTGTTATATATGGGAAGTATCCAGATGAAGAAGATAGTCCTTGCCTCAGGGTTCTTATAATATATAATAGAATATAACAGAAAAGAGAAGAAAAAAATAGCGCAGGATACTAGGAGAATAAATGTCCTAAGTAATGGAAATTAAAACAAGTGAAAAAGACACCGCACCATGAGACCAAACAAGAAGATGTATTGCTCTAACTGGGGGTAAGCAAAAATTTGGCTTGATCCTCCAGGAAAAGTGATATGAGCACATTGTCTTCACACCACTATAAGAAACTTGGGATATTAAAACCCCCAAAATGAATTTTTTTCAGTAAAGAGGGTTATTTTAGGGAACAGAGGGAAAAGGAATGAAAGGGAAAGCATTAAGGAAAATTTCTAGTAACAAGAACCAGATTGAATCCCAGGATGTGCGGATGACCAAGCTCAATCTTAATTTAATATGAATCCATAGTGAATAGTGGAACAGCAGCATTTCAAAATGGAGGAAATATGACTTATTCTCTCTAACTTCAATTGAACTCTCAGTGCTCTATGGGAATTTTAATTTATTCATCTACAATTGATTTTCCATCACATCAGCCACAGTGGATGTTTTTCAATTTCTATTCCCTTGTCTTCCAATTTCATGTCCCCTCCCTCCCCACTCATTCTCAACAGGAGCTCTCAACATTCATCTAAAATGATCCAGTTTGTACAACTTGAAGAACTTCAGCTCTATTTTCCTCACCCGTTTACTTCCTTCTGGGGTGTATGGAGTATAAAGAGAAAACCGGCAGCTCTGGTGTGAGGCCTTACCCAGTCTTTTTCAAGATTGCTTATCTACCTTTGGTGTCCATCTGATTTATTTGGAGCCACCTGTGACTCCAATTTGTTCCAGTGAAGGGGAAGGTAGCTGAAGCAAGTGCTATGGAGTTTGGTCAGGTTTTGAAGATGCCAAGGACATCCATCCACTGTATCCTGGGTCATTGTTAGTTGCTCTGACTTTTGTCTTGCTGCTGGTATTGGATGACTCTGGAAGAGAGAGTGAGGCTGAGGACTTTGAGCAAGTCAAGACATCACCCATGATATCATTGGTCATCTTCAAAAATGAAAGACAAACAACAACAATAACTTTCTGAAATCATGAAAAATCTAGCTACTTTCTAAAAGTAAATATATAATGATATAGAAAATGTTGAGAATGTTTCTCTGTCTCTGGTTGTAAATAACAATATTTGACAAAGCATATGAAGAAAAAAAAAGAATAACCTAATTACATGAATATTTTGAAAGCACTTAGCACAACTCCTGGCAACATAGTACAAGGTACTTTTAAAAATTGTTGTTGCTTAGTCATTTCAGACTCTTTGTGACCTCATTTGGGGTTTTCTTGGCAAAGATGCTGGAATAGTTTGCCATTTCCTTCTCAAACTGATTTTACAGATGAGGAAACTGAGGCATACAGGATTAAGTGACTTGCCTAGGGTCACAGAGCTAGTAAGTTTCTGAGGCTGAATTTGAATTCATGTAGGGTGGAGGAACTGTAACACCAATGAGATACCCATAGCAGCCTCTATGAATATGTATGTATCTTTCCAGGGTAGATTCATAACATATAATAAACTCTCTTCCTAAAAGTCAAAACCAAAATATTTATTTGGGACATCATTAGAATACCAGGGGTGAAATTTAACAGGGTACTTTAACAGGGAGTATGGGCACCTTCAACCTTCTTTCTGTTATGCCTCCCCACAAAGAAGTTCCCCTAGATAAGTTCCTCTCTTTGCCCACTCAAGCTGCTTTTCTCTCTGCATTTTCTGGGAAAACTCCTCCTTAACTGAGCTCCATGTGACTCAGGCTCTGTGTGACTCAGGCTGTATCAGCAGGTTTAATAGCCCTATTAATGGGAGGGGAAGATCTTTCTATTCCATTAACACTGTAGGCATGGGCAGCCCTAACTTTAGTAAAATCACTTTGGCAGCAGCTAGTTGAAGGACAGATTGAAGTAGGAAGAGACCAACCAGAAGTCTATTGCAATAGTTCAGGCAAGGGCTGATGAGGGACTGTGTAAGGAGAGAGGAAGGGACATATATGAGAGATATTATAAAGGTAGAAATGACAAGATTTGGTCATGGGTTGAATATATAAGATGAGGAAGAGTGACGAGTTGAGAATGATGCTAAAGTTGCAAGCCTGGGAGACTGGAAGGGTAGTGTTATTCTTGACAATAATAGACAAGTTAAAAAGAGAAGCTGAGAAAAAGAAAAGTTTTTTTTCCCCAACACATTGAGTTCATACTTAGGAACATACCATTTGAGACGTCCAAAAGGTAGTTGGTGATATGCCAGTGAAACTCAGCAGAGACACATGGGTAGGTATATAGATGTTTGAATTATCTGCATAGAGTAGAAAATTGAACCCATTAGGCTCAGGATGAAATGTGCTGACTAACTGAATATTGGAAATGGATTACCAGCTTACAAGGAGGATGGTTATTATTTGATACTGATGATCGTTATTATATCACTTTGGCATGGTATTTCATGGTATTTCTGTTAACTGCATTTTCTTGGTGATTCTAATGATATGTACATCTCCTCTCTAAAATTAATATCTGATGTGCTAAGTAGTTTGATCTGTAACAAGTTTTAGTTTACTTATAAGGTCTATTCCTAGAGAAAAAAGTGGTCAGCAAAACCCAAAGCTGAAGAGAGATTGAGATGGAGGAGAATTGAGAAGAGATCATTAGATTTGGTCTTTAAAATATCATAAGTCACTTTGAAGAGGGAAGTTTCAGTTTAAAAATGAAGTGCAACATATGTGTTGTTTTATGTATTGAAAGGGTTCAGAAGAATTTGTTTGAGAACAGTTGTGTCCTAAGCTGAAGGTGGGGGTGGGGAGTGACTTCAGTTCATCTCAGGTCTTTAATTCTTATGGGAAAAGCCCCATATGTTCTGGGAGCTCTTTTTGGAGCACAATTATCCCTTCCATATCTCAGGTGTGGGAGTAGGGGTTAGGGGCACGGCGCCATTGTGATCTAGAAAATCCACATACATTTTCTTGGTCCTCCTTTCGTGCCAAAACATCTGAATTATCATGATAATAAAGGATAAAATATATTGATATTACATATTATACATATATTTTATGCATTTCTGAGTTTCTAAAATTTTTCTGTGCCATCTGCTGTTTCTGCAAAACTCCCCCCAAATTTCCCTTTAATTTCTTACTCCTGACCCATGAGATATAAAAACTGTGATGGGAAAAGTTGCAGTGTGGAAGAGAAGGAAATCTCTGATTTTCCTTTTCCTTTTCACTAAGTTTTTATCTTTCATTGGCTTATTTTATTCTAATTTCTTTTTTCTTTAATTAATCAGGTTACAACAGGCCCTTGTAAAGTACAAAGTAATAAGTAACCTCTGGTAAACTTTGTACAATGCTGTATGTTGGCTTTGCCTAACTCTGTACTTAGAGTCTATGATCTGCAGGCTCACCAACTATGGTAGCTCTGGGCCCTGCTTAAAGATTAGGTTGAGACTGTTTTGAATGGACTACTGGAGCACTTCCCATGGCATTTACGGCCATGGTTGCTTTGGACCATCTATGGTTGCTTTGGACCATCTATGACTGAGCACTAAAGGACTTGAGTTGATGAAGTAAGTCCTTTATTGGTCAGTGAGCCTGTCTACTGGCTCATTCACTACTACTTACAAACATGACCATCTCTCCCTTATTCTGGAAAACAACCAGAAAACCAAAAAAATCCTCATTTGATCCTTCCAACCTTTGCTACCAATTGTCTTATCTCTTCTACACTTAGTAGCTGAACTCTTTGAAAAGGCCATCTACAACAGAAATTCCATTTCTTCTCCTCCTACTCTCTTCTTAAGCCCTTAACAATCTGGCTTCTGACCTTATCATTCCAACAAAGCTGCTCCCTCCAAAGTTACTGAAGATCAAATTCAATGGCTTGCTTGGTATATAATTGTTTGCTTGCTGTCTCCCCCATTAGACTGTAAGCTCCTTGAGGGCAAGCTCTCTCTTTTGCCTCTTTTGGTATTCTCAGTGGTTAACACTGTGCCTGGCACATAGTAGGTGTTAAATGAATGTTTACTGATTGATTATTAATAGAATAGGAAGAATTTGCAATTCAGCGAACCTTTGTTCTTTTTCTCTTCTTTTTTCTGGCTGTGGACAATGTCAGAATTATTTTAAGTGGCTTCCCCCAGTGTGATGAGAATAGCAACTCAGTCTATGCCCCACCACAGATACCAGGTAGCCATGAGCATGTGCCCTGCCCAGGTGAGCCTGATCCTGGGTTTGGAGATGCCTCTTCTCTTCTGTTTTTATCTCCTGATCCTAGGTAAATGAACATTGACTCTGCAATGGACGTATATAGGATTGGAGGCCACTGTTACGAATTTGAGGGGTGCACTTATGGAAAGGCTGATCCCCAACTAGAGGAGGAGGTTACTCTTTGGCCTGGTCTGAGGAAGACAATGAAAAGCAGAAGTAAAATGTAAGATTTCTATTGTCCTACAAATTGCCACATGTTCCAATGCTTATGACTCAGCTTCCTAGTAGATTCTATCAGTGGTCAGAAGTTACCAATTCTTTCATTTTCTCAATGTGTGTTGTTTTTTTTGTGTCTTTTAGCATTTCATTTGTACATAAGAAATGAAACCTGCCTCATATATGATCCATATGGTACAGAGTCATCTCTTCCATATTACGACTTTCCTTATCATTATTTCTGTATGTTGCAGGTTGGCATAAGAGATTAAATGGGAAAAGTCAGTAGACAATGGAGAAAAAGTTTAGAAACTCGGAAATGCACAAAATTTTACAATAAGGTACTGTAAACACCTGTAGGGGCAACTACACCGACACCCCCAGGACAGCTGCTAGCACAGGTTCTTAGATCTGCTTTACCAGGAAACATTGCTGATTAAGGGGTCAACAATCTTGTTTAATTGCATTCACTAGTCCAGGGGAAAAGTCAGCACCCTGAACTTCAGATAAAATACAAGCAGAGAAATAAAAAAAAAAACCAGACAGGACTCTGACCACCTGAATCAAAGCAATATTGGTGTATACTTCACATACATCCCTGGATCAAAAGAGCTTTTAGATCTGAGCAGTCAGGGAGCTCTGAACCTATGGGCCACTCAGAATCTTGAGCAGGGAATCACAAGATCCTTCTCATAAGCCAGCCCCAAAACAAAATGCCCACTCAGAGCATACATATGTAGCACCACTGTAATATTCACAGCACCAATGGTCATTATAAACATGACTTAATAGTGCTAAATTGCAAAATATAACAGACTCTCCATAGAGAAGATAGAAGTAAAACATTTATTCAGACACCAGAAAACCAAATCCCCAAACCAGTAAGCCAATTCCACCATAGTAGCAAAGAAGTTAATAAGCCATAAAAGTACACAGAGTCACAACATCCTTTAGCTTTCCCACAAACCAACATTTACTCACAAGCCTGTCTCCCTCAGATGCATTCTCTCCTGCCTCCAGTCTAGCAGCTTTTTCTCCCATTTTCCTGTGGACTCTGCTCCACCCTTGAGCAAACTCCTCTACCACAGGCTCCATGTGATTATATTCAGGCTATTTGTATATTTTCAAAGCAGGGAAGATCTTCAAATTCCCTTAGGCTTATTAAGGGGCTGGGAAGATCTTCCAATAAATATTACCTTTACAAACTCTCATGACTCAGTGTCTAATTAGAAATTAGCAAAAGGTGTGAACTTCCTACTAGCAAGCCTCCCCTAAGAAAACTTCCCTTAATGGCCACCACATGAGGCCCATTAATGGGCTAGGAAGATCCTAAATGCCATTAACATTATAACACTCCATAAAAGAAAAAAAAATCAAACTTCTTCTCTGGTACAAAAGGAAGGCCAAAAACTTTTGCATATACTTTCCAGATCACAGCAGGGGTAGGGAGGGACACATCCCTAACACCCATGATGCCAAAGGGATAACTGTATTGAATATCCTTCTACTCACCCTTGGAAATCCTAGATTTGAGCCCAGCCCTTAGCTATAAGTAAGTCTTCTCTGAGGCAGTAGAGTGGCAGTGTGTAATGAGATAACTTGAGAAAACTAAAGAGAGCCTAACTCCCCTTGCTATGGGCCAGGCTTGCTCCAGGACTGAACCTAGTCCAGATGGTGTGCTTGGGTTCAGAGCAGAGAAAGACCCCTTAATGGAAAGGGAGTGGGTGGAACATCCCAGCCTCTTGGGCTCAGCACTTTGTATGTGGTTTAAAAAAAATGTTAGGCATTCAAGGTCTCTTATATGCTCTTACATACTCAACAGCACCAAACACACGATAAAAATTCCTAAGTTTTCACTTGTGGCAAAATTTTAGGAAATACATAGAACATGTGAACTAGTGTGCTATTGGTGGGTGGAAAGGTGATTTCAATAGCCTTCCCCATCACCAACTGCCCTGGGTGAGCCACGCTATAATCTGAGCTATATATAATGACTATATTATTCTAATTTAGTTGCTAAGAGACCGTGTCTGCTTATCCATATGGGGACTGTTGCACTCTGATGTTCCCAGTATGCATCTCCAGTTTTAGAATCATTCCTTACCAGTGCTGTTTTAAGAAGGACAATAATATGTGTAATGTGCAGCTCTGGGCTCATAATAGTAATTATAATAGTTAGCATTTATATGGAGCAGCTGGGTGGCGAGTCAGGAAGACATCTTTGTGAGCTCAAATCTGGCCTCAGACATGTACTAGCTGTGGGGTCTTGGGCAAGTCACTTCACCTTGTCTGCCTCAGTTTACTCATCTGTAAAATGAACCAGGAAGAAAATGACAAATAACTACAGTATTTTTTCAAAGAAAATTCCAAAAGGGGCCATGACGGAGTCAGACATGACTGAAAATGATTGAATGACAAAAGGGTTTATATAACACTTTGAAGTTTATCATTTGTAAATTTATACTTTGTAATGTGTAAATTGTAAATATTTCCTCATTCAATCATTACAATAGCCTCCTGACATATTATTATCCTTTTTGAGGAAGTCGAGGCACAAAGCAGTCAAACGGCTTGCCTGGTGTCACACAGTTAATAAGCATCTGAGACTAAATTTGAGCTCAGGTCTTCTTGACTCCAGGCCACGACTCTAACCGCTGGATAACCGAGCTGCCTCAGTCACAGGATCACAGAACCGCAAAGATCCAGTTCATACTTCCAAACTATTCCCTCACTGTGATACAACCAACAGCGGTCAGCCAGCCCAGCTTGCCAACCTTCGATGAGGGGAAACACACCTCCTTCCAAAATAGCCTCATCCACTGTTGAAAAACTAATTGGTGGAAGTTTCCCCAGCATCAAGCTTCCGTATCTTCCCCAGGCTGATCCTTTTTTCGGCCCTCTGAGGCTAAACAAGGTGAGTTTGATCCCTCTTCCATGCGGTGACCATACACATGTTTGAAGGGCTTCCACATGGAGCCTCTCAGGGTCTGGGTAAGGAGGATACTGATGAACTTCAAAATGTCCAGAGGAGGCCAGACAAAATTGTAAGGTTTGGGAGTCCATCATATGAGGGTCAGCTGAAGGGATGAAAGAGCTCTGTTCTGGGTCATAGATGTATTGGGTGTGAAGAAGAGAAAATCATACATACATACATACATATATACATACATACACACATAAATATACACACATAAATACACACATATGTATATTCCCCCACATATAGGCACATGTGGATATGGGTGCATATATGTGAATGTGTATACAAAATATAAACAGACATGTATATACATGTGTGCATGAATACAAATGTGTATCATGTATGTATGCATGTCAAATAGGTGGTGCATAGGTAGAGCGCCAGACCTGGAGTCAGGAAGACCCATCTTCATGAATTCAAATCTTGCTTCAGACTCTTTCTGGCTATGAACCCTCAGTGAGTCACTTAACCCTGCTGACCTCAGCTTCCTCATCTGTCGAATGGGTTGAAGAAGGAAATAGCAAACCATTTCAGTATCTTTGCCCCCAAAAACCCAGATGGAGCCACAAAGAGTCAGACATGACTAAAACAACTCAACAACAAGAACAGTACACGCATGTGTGTATATATGTGTGTGCACACAGTACAGACATATACATATGTGTGTATGTGTGGAGGGGAGGGGAGGGAAGAAGGGAAAGGAAGGGAGGGGAGGGGAAGAGAGAAAAGAGAAAGGGGGTTCCTTTTTGTCTCCCACCTCTCCTTTGTACCCCATGAGCAATGCTTCTTATAATCCTTAACTCTCTTCAAGGCTCAGCTCAAGTTTGGGAGTTCTTTTAAGAAACATTTTCTGATTCTTCCAGTTGTTTGTTACTATCAAATTAGTGGTGTGTGTGTGTATAATATGTGTATCTTATATTTGTTTAGCTGAGTGCAGGAATTATATTGCTTATATCCCTGTAATTCCTAGTGCATGGCATACACTGGGTGCTTAATAAGTGCTTGTTAATTGATTGGTTTCCTATAGTAATAATTGACAACAAGGTACAGTAGAAGAAGTAGTAACTCTCAAGTCAAAAAGACCTGGTCTCAGATCTTCCCTGATACTTGTTTACCACACTGGAGAAGTCATTAAGCCACCCTGGCCTCAGTTTGCTCATCTATAAATTTATGATGGGAGTATAATAGATTGCCTCTGAAGCTCCTTTCACATCTGTATCTAAGATCCTATGACACTTAAAAAGAGTGTCCCAAAAGTTTAATACCTTAAACCATATTCATTTGGGGGGGGCACCCCTACATGGTTTAAGGTTTGTGAAGGGCTCTACAAGCATTGTTTCACTCATCTTTACAACAGCCCTGTTGTAGAGGTAGAGGTAGGTCCTACAGGTCACTATTCCCATTTTATCATTGAAGAAATTTAGCCCCAAGAAAGGCTAAGTAACTTTACCCATATGAAGTAAGGATCAGAGGTTGCCTTCAAACCCAGCTGTCTCCAGAGTCCACATTTAGGGTTCTTACCACTCACTACTTTAGGCCACCCAGTTCTTAGCTCTCTCTGGGGCATCTGTAAGGACAGTGCATAATCCATAATCCATATAAATAATAATAATCCAGCATCAATCCAAGTGCTCTCATGAAGAGGGAGTGGTCACTGGCCAACACGCCACATGGCTTTGGATATTCCATTAAGAGATAACTTCCCTAGTGAGCAGAACTAGAAGAACATTTTACACAGTAACAGCAACATTGTCTGATAAACAACTTTGATAGACTTAGCTCTTCTAAGACAACTGCAAAAGACATGATGGAAAATGCCATTCACATCCAAAGAAAGAACTATGGAGTCTGAATGCAGATCAAAGCAGACTCTTTCTCTTTTTTTTTCTTCCTCATGGTTTTCCCCTTATGTTCTGATTCTTCTTTCACAGCATGACTAATGTAGAAATGTTTAATATGATTGTACATGTATAACCTGCGTCATATTGCATGCTGTCATGTGGAGGAGGCAGGGGAGGGGGGAAATTTGGAACTCAACATCTTATACAACTGAATGTTGAGAACTCAAAGCAAATAAATTTTTTAAAAGGGAGATAATTTTCCTTAGTTCTGAAATGTGTAGTGTGGTTGCTGATTTAGATCATGCTGAAGGCAGTTATTTCTACTGCTGAGTAGAAGAATTTATTTCCTTACTCTTTTTATTCCCCCCCCAACAAAGTAGTCCTCTATATAATCTCATAGGAATCACATGAGAATTTCTTTGACCTAACCTGTTACTTATGAAAGAGTGGAGGAGAAATTATCATTGAGATGAGGGTAAGAACATCCTCATCCTGTATACGCGGGGATGCTGAGAGTTCTTAGGTGCCAGTTTACTGCCAGTTACCCTTCCCTTTCTTTTTTAAACATAAATTAATTAATTTATTATCAGTTTTTAACATTTACTTCGGTAACTTTTAAATTTTCTCCACCTCCCTCCTTCCCTTTAAAAAAGGGTCCATTAGTTGTAGCATTACAAAAATCTGAATGACTAACCCAGTTCAAAGTGATACACAGATTTATTTGTTCTCCTCAACTTAAAATATAATACAAATCATTATAACATATTTTTTAAAAACCCAAGAAAGTGAGCCAGGAAACGTTCTTTTGATGTGCATTATTTCTCTAGGTCTCTTTACTATTATGGAGACGAATTTGATTACCATTAATATGGAAAGGTAAGCAAAGCAAATTGATCTACCAGTTTTATGCCTAGAGAATAGCACAGAATTGAGGAGAAATGCTCCAACTAGCTGTTGTCAGCATGCATTTCTTTATCTAAGCTGTTTCTCTGCAATGGAGTATCACTTTATATCATACTTTCTTTCTATAAATGAAGCCCTTATTCCACGCTATCCAAAGTGCATATGATTTTTATTGGGACATGAGTAAGTTGGTATGCTATGAATTCCTGCCTTGTGGCTATTTGCTATACAAAAGTACATACATTGGCTGAGGTTCTATTAGGTCTCACAGTGCCCAGAATCCCATGTGGAATTACATGTCCTATAGGAGACTGCTTTGAAATTCTAGTTGTAAGGCATGCTTCTCAGAGCAAACATAAATGGGCTATGTGTATATTTACCATACTTTATGACTCTGGTACATAAGAGCTGTATTGAATGTTTATGAGACCCCCATCCCCATGAAAATCTGCAGTATTTAGTTGGAAAGTATTTTTCCCTTTACTAAATCCCTCATCTCCAGCACACAGGTGTCTAAGAACTAGTGAGGAAAGCAACCAAAAGGAGGCGTTTGTAATTACAAATATGTAATTTTCTTGGCTCAGATGGATCCATTTTATTTAATTAGGACCTGAGATAGAAAGGGGGAAATGATCAGAACACTTGTGCAGTCTTCCACCCACTATACATTCCCTTCTAGCCTGACTAAAATGTGCCTCTCTCTTGTCTCTTCCTTCGGACTTTTTGTCAAAGCAACAGAAGTTCCTGAGAACCGACCTTGTCTCAGGATACCCAGATCCACTCCATACCAACAAAGTCTGACTTGACTGAACATCTAATTTTGAAGCTCACAAAGCTATCTCCTAGCACTCTCTACACACGTATATGTATATGCATGATGCCTACAGATGTGTACATGTGTGCATGTGTATCATATGGGCATATCTTGTGTATGCATGATATACACATACATATGCATATATGTATGTGGCAACTAAGTAGTGCAGTAGACAGAATGTCAGACCTGGAGTCAGAAAAACTCATCTTCTTGAGTTCAAATCCAGCTTCAGACAATTCCTACCTGTGTGACCCTGGGCAAGTCATTTAACCCTGTTTGTCTTAGTTGTCTCATCTGTAGATGAGCTGGAGAAGGAAATGGCAAATCACGCCAGTATCTTTGCCAAGAAAACTATAAAGAGGGTCATGAAGAGTTGGATGTGATTTAAAACAACTGAACAACATATAGATGTGTGTATATGTGTGTATAAACACATACACGCATACATATACATATACAATATATCCTGTATATAATATATGTATGTACTGTATTCCACTGTGTAATTGTTGCACCCTGTTTTGCTGGTTCAAAACCTGATGTATAATGTTTCATTGCACAATCATCTCATGGTATAATTCTGCTCATCACACCACTTAAAAGGTAAACAGAGCATTCACTAGTGGCATAAGGATATGCATTTATCTCTTGCTTGAGCTTAGAATTTGCAGTACATGTGCATTGTCAGTATAGTTCTGAAAGCTGAGGTGTGTGGTTTGTTTAGAACACTGCAGTACTAACGATCTTGACACTCAACCCAATGAAGAGTCATAGGCACAAGGGGAGAGGGTGGGCAGGAGAAGCTGCCATGAGAAAGTCACTTGACATGGTAAGACTTGCATCTTCCCACTTAGCTAAAACTATACAGTCTGTCTGCCAGCAACATAGTTTGGTAATAAATGATCTTAAGCTAATACCCACAACAATTTTTAAGAGCTTCACATAATCATCACACTCTATGTTTCTGCAAAATATTTGGCATAAAATCTGCAATGATTATGTGGTAAAATACAGTACATTCACTTTTTTTAGTCCAAAATTCTGTCTTTATTCCAGTCCCTCCCCAAACACACTGAGAAATAAAGTCATGAGAAATATATTTCCATATTAGTCATGTTGCAAAATGTATCAAGAAAAGTAAATAGGAAAATAAGAAAAATATCTTTAATCTGCACTCAGAGTTCATTAGTTTTCTCTCTCCAGAGAGTAGAAAGCATTTTTCATCATGAAAACTTTGGAATTGTAGTCATCAGAGTAGCTAAATCTTTCACAGCTGATTATCATTACAATATTACTGTTACTTTGTACAACATTCTCCTGGTTTTGCTCACTTCACTTTGCATCAACTCATATGTCTCCCCACATTTTTCTGAAACCATCTTCTTCACTTCACTTCACTTCACTTCACTTTGCATCAGTTCACGTGTTTCCAGGTTTTTCTTAAAGCCCATAATTTCTTCTAGCACAATAGTATTCCATTACAATCATGCACCACAAATCGTTTAGCCATTTCCCAATTTATGGGCATCCTCTCACTTTCCAATTTTTGGCCACCACATAAAAGAGTTGCTATAAATATTTTGTACACACAAGTCCTTTTCCTTTTATGTCTTTGAGAAACAAACCTAGTAGTGGTATTGCTGGGTCCAAGGATATGCATTCTGTCTTAATATCTTCCCTCTAATCCAGCAAGAAAAGCCCGCCAGCAACTGGTCCCTTCCTCAGGGTCTCTTCAGATGGTAAGTGATAGAGGAGAAAAAGGGAGAAAGAAAGAAGGGTATAATGTTTTGTAACTTCTTTAGAGTGACCCCAACTTGACTGCAAATAGGAAAGATAGAATTTATTGTTCAGTCATGTCAGACTTGCCCAGAGTCACACAGCTAGTAAGTGTTTAAGGCTGGATTTGAACTTAGGATGATGAGTCTTTCTGACTCCCAGCCCTGTACTCTATGCCTTTAGCTGCCTAGAATAGAACTAGAACTTTATTTACTTCAAGAAAGCAAAATAAACTGTTCAATCTTTTACTATGGGCCAGCTTCATATGTTCCTCATACCCATAACTTTCCCTCCATTCATTTAACTTCAAAATAAAATATATAACATATAAATTCATCCATGTGAATACTACTAATTTTTTTCTTTTTGGAGGGCAATTGAGGTTAGGTGACTTGCCCAAGGTCACAGAACCAGTTTTTGTGTTAAGTGTCTGAAGGCCAGATTTGAACTCAGGTCCTCCTGACTTCAGGGCTGACGCTCTATTCACTGTGCCATCTACTGGCCCTGTGGATATTCCTTCCAATAATTCAGGGTACTACCTATCTATAACTTCTTTTTCTGAGTTACTATGATTTGTATATGCCTAAAATTTCCTTACCTAGGATCAACTCAACATGACGAAGCTCTTTGTCTAATTCTTTTAATCTGATATAGATACTGATAGAATACATGGACTGTCCATTGGTTATCCCTTGCTCTGGCTATTTGACTGGCCCAACTTCATTTATGATCATATGATTTTCTGATGATGTGCTTCTCTACTCATCATTAAAAGGAAAACACATTGCTAAGGGTACTCATGGGCTAAACAGTTTTAGGATATGTATTTCTTGAATTTGATTTTTTTTATTTAGTAAGGTTTATTTCTTAGGGACTTTCTAATGTCTTTTTTTCTTTAGAATTTCCCCCATTTTTAAAAGGTGGAAGGAATCATTATCCATTGTTCAAACTTCTTCAATGCCCTGGATTATAATAATGTAACCTAAAAACTATTCACCAATATAAATCGCACTTATAATCAGGAAAATTCAAACATACTCTGGTTCCCTGGGCAACTAGACAAATCCAAATTTCATAATTTGAACATTTTTATGTATGTGTGATCTTTTTCCCAACCTTGATACCTAAGGGCAAATTGTTCTTCAGCTGTTTTCTCCCTACATCCCCAAAACAAAAAGTGGTATGAGAAATGAAATCTTAGGAGATTTTTCTTTCTTTTCCTTTTTCCCTTTCTAGCCTTTCCCCTTTCCTCCTTTTCTTCCCTTTCTCCCTACTTCTTTCCTTCCTTTCTTCTCCCTTCCCTCCCTCTTTTTTCTTCTTTACTTCCTTCCTCTCTTTTTCCTTCCTTCCTTCTTTCCTTCCTTCCTTCCTTCCTTCTTTCCTTCCCTCCTTCCTTCCTTTCTTTCTTTCTTTGATCCGCATAACAACCTTGAGAAGTATGTACTATTATTATTCCCATTTTATAGTCAGTGAAATGCCTCAGCCTCTGCCCAGTGGGCTAACAAGATAGGAGTTTGTTGAAATCACTGGAAGAGATTATCTGAAGCTTTATAGACATAGCCATATGAAAGCTTATTCCTCATTTTTTCCCAGACTTTCATAGGATCTAAGACATAGAACTTTTCAAAGAAAAATGACTAGAAAGTAAACACAGTTAGAAAAAGTCCTCATTCTTCCTCACCATTATCATGAAAGTATTGAATGATATGGTATATAGAAGAAGTAAGGGAAGTCATAAGTGGGAATGGTGAAATAGGATTCCAACCATTTTTATCAATCAATAAACATTTAATGAGTATTTATGTTTCAGGCTCTGTGCTAAGCCTAGTGATACAGAAAGAGGCAAAGATCAGTCCCTATCCTTAAACAGTTTACCAGTCAATGGGGGAACAACAGGAAAAGAAATATATACTAAGCAAGCTCTACACAGGATAAATAGGGACTAAAAAAGCGGGGTGGGGCAAGGGTTTAGGAAAGGATTCCTAGAAAAGATAGGATTTTAGTTGAGACTTAAAGGAAGCCAAGGAAGTCAGTATTTGGAGTGGAGGAGGGAGAGTGTTTCAGGCATGAGGGATAGCTAGAGAGAATGTCTTGAGGTAAGAGATGGATTTCTTCTTCTTGGAATAGCCAGGAGATTATCCAGTGCCACTGGATAAAAGAGTGTATGTAGGGGAGTAAGGTGTAAGAAGATTAGAAATGTAGCAGGGGTCTAGATCATGAAAGGCTTTGAATGCCAATCACACAGGACACTTTGTATTTGTTCTTGGACACAACAGGGAGCCACTGGAGTTTATTGAGTAGGGGGCTGACATGATTGGATCTGCATTTTAGTAAATAACCTTGGTGGCTGAATGGAAAATGGATTGGAGTGGGGAGAGACTTGAGACAGACAGATTCAACAGCAGACTATTGCAACAATCAAGGAACAGGGTAATGAGGAGCTGCACAAGAGGGGTAGCAGTGTGAGAGAAAAGAAAGGGGTCTCTTCTAGAGATGTTGCAAAGGTGAAATTGATGGAGCTTGCAATGTCCATATCCAAATATGGAGGTTGAGAGATAGTGAGGAATCCAGAATGGTGAGACTGAGGGATTGGGACAATGGTGTTGTACTTGACAGTAACAGGGATATGGGTGGTGTTGGGGTCAGGAGGGGAGGCTTAGAAGGAAATATAATTAGTTGAGTTTTGTACATATTGAGTTTAAGATGTCCACTGGACATCCGGTTTAAGATTATCTGAAAGACAGTTTGGAGGTGTGAGACTGGAGGTCAGTAGAGAGATTGAAACAGGAAAGACAGATTAGAGGGTCATTAGCATAGCAACGGTAATTAGATCCATGGGAGCTAATGAGATCCACAAGTGGAGTAGTGTAGAGGGAGAAGAGCACCCAGGATAGAACCCTCAGGCATGCCTACAGTATTAAGGGAGAAGGGAAGAAGGCCCAGGACCTAATCCTAAGTGACACTTCCATTAGAGACTGTGATTTGGAAGAAGATCCCACAAAGGAGACAGAGAAGGAACAGTCAGATAAGTAGAAGGAGAACCAGGAGAGAGTGATGTCTGGAAAACTAAAGAGAGAAGAGACAAAAAAAAGAAGGGAGTGATCATCAGCCTCAAAGGTTTCAGAGAGGTAAAGAATGAAGACTCAGAAAAGGCCATTAGATTTGTCAATTAATAGATCATTAGTAACTTTGGAGAGATCCATTTTGGTGGAATGATAAGCTCAGAAGACAGAATGTAAAGGATTAAGACAGTGAGAGGAGAAAAAGTGTAGTGTAGTGTAGACGGCCTTTTCAAGGAGTTTAGCTACAAAGGACAGAAGAGAAATAGGACAATAGTTAGCAGGGTTAGAGGGATCAAATGAAGATTTGGTTTTTCTTTTTTTTTCAGGGTGGGAGAGAAATGGGCATGTTTTTTTTTCTCCAGTATTTTTTTAGGTCTCCTTTAGCAGGCTGTTGACTCATTTTTCATGATCTTGCATCACTCTCATTTCTCTTCCCAATTTTTCCTCTACTTCATTTACTTGATTTTCAAAATCCTTTTTGAGCTCCTCCATGGCCTTGATCAGTTCGTATTTTTTTTGGAGGCTTTTGATGCAGGAGTTTTGACTTTGTTGTCTTCTTCTGGTTCTATGTTTTGTTCTTCTTTATCACCATAAAGACTTTATAGTCTGTTTTTCCCTCTCTGCTCATTTTCCCAGCCAATCACTTAACTTTTGAGCTCTTTGGCAAAATAGAACTCTGCTTCCAGAGTGGAGAGTGCTCTGTCCTAAGTTCCTGCAGTTTTGCACAGCTGTTGTCAGAGCTACTTCTAGGTGCCTGTAAATTTTCAGTTCTTCTAAGGTGATATGACCAAAGGAGAGGTGTTTACTCTTCTCCTGGCCCGGGCTCTGGTCTGTGAGTGACCACAAGCACTCTTTTCTGCCTCAGAACTGTGAGGAGGACTCTCTCTCCATAGCTGCCACAAGCTTTGCCAAGTCAACATTCCTCCTCACCCTAGGACTGTCCCCCAAAACTGTGACCCAGATCCAAACAGGGCAAAACAAGAGAATCCTGCCTCAGTGCCAGCAAAGAGATCCCTGCAAGTGCCCTCTGAGCAGCCGCTTGACCTCCCCACCCTCTTTGGGCCTGGAGTTCTGGAAGCAGCCACTGCTGCTGCTGCTGCCACTACTTCCACCACCATGGGGCAGGGGCCACACCACATTCTTCTCACACCCAAGTTCAACAGAGTTTCCCCACTGACCTCTAGTTTATCTTTGGGATTTGTGGGTTGAGAAGTCTGGAAACCACCACAGCTGCTAGTGATTCAGTCGCCTGAAGCCTGCTCTGGCCCGGTCTATGTCGCAAGAGACCCTTCTTATCAGCCTGCCAGGCTGTCTTCAGCTGGAGATGAGTTTCACTTTGTCATTTTGTGGGTTCTGTAGCTCTAAAACTTGTTTAGAGTCATTTTTATAGGTATTTGGAGGTGTTTTGGGGAAGAGCTCAGACAAGTCTCCACTTTTACTCTACAGTCTTGTCTCTGCCCCCAACATGGGCATGTTTGTAGGATGAAGGTGATGAAGCAGTAGAAAGGGAGAGATTGAGAATAAATGCATATGACAAAAGAAAGCAAACATTTGGGGGAGACACGGTGGAATGGAATCACTTAAACAAGGAGAGGATTTAGCCTTGGTGAGCAATAAGATCATTTCATCATGTGAAACAGGATTTAAGGAGAAAGTAACCAATGTCACCTGAGAAATAGGAAGTGAGACAGTGTGGAGAAGAGGGAATTCACAACAAATGGCCTCAATTGTTTCTGTCAGATAGGAGGCAAAGTTCTCAGCTGAGAGAGTGTGGGGAGGAGGAGCCATGGGAGATGTTGAGGGGAGATGAAAAGGTTTGGAAGAGCAGCTATGGAGAGTGGGTGGTGAGTTTATAGATGAGGTATAATAGAACCAGAGTAAACTTTGTTTTTTCCTAAAGAGATTTGGTTTTAAAGGAAAGATACCTTTTAAATATTGCTTGCTGTCTGCAGTTGGAGAACAAAGGCAAATAAGCAGAAAACAGCTGGAAGGTATCTACAATAGGAGCCTTGAAAAATTCCATTTCTGTGCCATCAGTAAACTGTTGCCGTGGGAATGCCAAAAAGCTTATTCCTGACGCTTGCTCATTCAGATTCTCATGTGGACTGGGAACCTTTCCAGCTGTTGATCATCCTCTTGTGTTCTTCAGAATTCCTTAATGTCTCAAACCACTTTGTCAGCCAACAGTTTGGTTTGTAGACTCACAAAACAACACAATGGTTTGAAATGTCTGAACAGCTAGATGTGAAATGGAGGTGATATTCTACATTCAGTCAAGATGAAGAGTAATCTCCTAGGAAGTTGGTCAAATGTAATACTAATTCTCCTTGCAAATATTCACTTTCATACTCACATACACTTGATGAACAATTCATCAAAGAAGGCAGTAAAGATGCTGACCCCATTTTATTCTTTCTGTACCCAGTATTTGGGAACTTTTCTAACTACTTGGTATTAATGAGGGCATCTTGTCAATTTTCTATTTACTTTCCAAAAGTTGAAATGTTCTTACATTCTCTAATTTAGGTTGACCTACCTAATAAAAATGCCTCCAAGATATTCAATAGTGAAAGTCTCTGTAATGACCAGGAATTTCCATAATTCAATTTGCTGTAAATGAAAATTCAATTTTCATCCCATAGACTAACAATCAGAATTGCTTCTGGGCCCAAGAAACTAGGGCACTGAAACCTCTCTCTCCAGTAAGAGGCCCCTTTGCTTTAAACCCACATATGCAAGCTGAACTGTGTTTAGTTTTGAGAGAACCTCACCAACAAGAATTAGATTATTTTTTTCTTACATTATTTGGCTAGTGATACCTTTGGTTACCCACATGCTGTGAAAAGTTTTTTAAAGCTTAGATTTTGGCTTGTGTCTAAGATATCCATAAAATAGGGAGTAGAAAGGTACCCAGGGCTCACAAGCTCCCTCAACCCCTGAAGAGGCACAAGGTTTCAGGCTTGATATGTCACATCATGATAGCTAATGGTCTCTGGGCTGCTGCTAGGAAAAAGAGTGCCCTTCTCACCAAGAAGTCAACACTCTGAGACAAAGCCCTGGAAGCCCTGCTCTAATTAAAATTCTGTAATAGATGAGAAATTTCATTCTCTTTTCTCACTTCAAAAATTAAAAAAATGATTCTATGTGTAAAATGAAATAGTGGGCACTGAGCTTCAAAATCAACATCTAATATAATCTCTCGGCAATTTTCTTAGTTTTATGTGTTGCCAAGCGTTACCATATTGCTTTAAAAACTGCATACCCTCCTAAGATAGCCATTTCTAAAACAAAGGGGATTTTGGCTCTACAGGGTTTTGTTTTTCCCTCCCTCCTTCCATACGGTTTGCATACGTGCCTTTGAGTGGGTGTTTAAGAAGTGGAATGGAGTCTGGTTAGATACTGGCTGTAAATATTGGTGTAGATCAGTGGTTCTCAACCTTCCTAATGCAGCGATCCTTTACTATGTATTTGTGGGCGTATCTGCATGTGGACAGACCCTCCTGGAGACAGATAGAGGAGCCATGTCTTGGTTTCTAAGACCATCGGAAACATGTGTTTTCTGATGGTCTTAGGTGACCCCTGTGAAAGGATCATTCAACCCCCAAAGGGGTCACAACCCACAGGTTGAGAACTGCTGGTGTAGATGGTTCACTGATGGTCAATTGATTGAATGAACAAATAGACATTTGCTAAGAATCTACTCTGTGCCTGGCACCACACTGGGTGTGAGAGATGCAAATGTAAAAGTGAAACACTCCTCTTTAATTAACTTATATTCTTTTTAAAATATTTTATTTTCCCAATTACATGTAAAGAAAATTTTTAACATTCATTTCTTTTAATTGAGTTCCAAATTTTCTCCCTCCCTCTTCTCTGGAGACAGTAAGCAATTTGAGTTGTATATGTGTGATCAGGCAAAACATATTTCCTTATTATTCATGTTATGAAAGAAGATAGGCTGACAAAAAAAACCATGAAAAAATAAAGGGAAAAATAGTATGCCTTGATCTGCATTCAGACTCCAGCAGTTCCTTCTCTAGATGTGGATAGCTTTTTTTCATCACAAGTCTTTTGTGATTTTGTTGGATCATTGTATTGCTGAGAATAGCTAAGTTATTCATAGCTGATCTTTATTACAATATTGCTGTCACTGTGTATGATATTCTCCTGGCTCTGCTAATTTCACTTTGGGTCAGTTCATGTGAATCTTTTTGAGGTTTTTCTGAAATCTACCTGCTTGTCATTTCTTATAGCACAACTGTATTCCATTGCATTCAGATATCACAACCTGTTCAGACAGTTGATGGATGGCATCTCAATTACCATTTCTGTGCCACCACAAAAAGAGCTGCAATACATATTTTTGTACAAATAGGTCCTTTTCTTTTTTAAATTTTTGTTTGTCTTTTGGAGATATAGACCTAGTTATAATATTGCTGGATCTGAAGGTATGAACAACTTTATAGCCCTTTGGGCATAGATCAGTGGTTCTCAACCTTCCTCATGCCACGACCCTTTAATATTCGTATGTGGGCATATCTGCATGTGGGCGGACCCACCAGGAGACTGACAGAGAAGCAGTGTCTTGGTTCCTAAGACCATTGAAAATATGTGTTTTCCGATGGTCTTAAGTGACCCCTGTGACCCCTGTGAAAGGGTTGTTTGACCCCCAAAGCGGTCACGATCCACAAGTTGAGAATGGCTGGCATAGACAAACTTATTTTCTGATGGAAACTGGCATGTATACAGATTGGTAGCCAGGAATGGGAGCTTTGGACTGGGGAGCCACAGGGATGGTGAATTTTGCTATAAGTAAAGATTGTCATGCCATTTTCAGGAGTGTCAGGCATGGTCTTATTGGAAGGCTTTAGTGTGAATAAATTATTTAGTAAAAATTTCACAGGAAACATTTACCAACACAGCAAAAGGTTAAATGCTAGGGGGAGATACAAAGTTTAAATAAGGCAAATCTCTGCTCCTAAAAAATTGTAACTCTCCATCTACCAATGCTAACAGCTAAATAGATACTACTATGTGGTAAGTGTGCTAGAGAGTTAAAAATCCAAGTGCCCTGTAATGGCTGACCATAAAGTCTATTAATAACTATGACGGAAAGGTTTCCTGGAGGAGTCCAACTTTAATAGTGGGTAGGAAAGACCTCAACAGATGAGGAGTTGTAATCGCAAGCAAAGTAGTACTTTGCTGCTTTTTTCAGCTATTCAAGTGCCGTTGAGCCTCACTTTTGATTGAATTAAGGATATCTGTTGGAAACAGCATACATTGTGTTGCCCTTAATAGGTCCAAGGGAATCTAAAGACCTTCCCTGCCCTTAATAGACCTAATGTAATCACATAGAGCCCAGCGTGGGAAGAGTTTGCAGAAAGAGAGGAATAGGAAGGGTAGAATAGGAAGGAGCAAAACAGAGAAAATCTTGAGCAGAGCTGGGAGCAATCAGAACTGATAGAAAGAATGCTTGATCTGTGTTGCTTTCTGAGAGCTAAGAGAGAGAATATTTGGGGTGTCAGCAATCTGTTGTTTCATCTGTGTTGACGTTACTTTGTCACACAGAAGCATTCTGTCTGTTGAAAAAGGACTTTCACTATTATTACAGAAGTCCTGAAGGAGGATTTTATTGTTGATTTGTGTTTGATTTCACAGAAGCCTTGTCGGTTGATTTGTGTTACTTTGTCAGGCAGAAAGTGAATTGAGATGATAGTGCCGGCAATGTGTATAAATATTGTTGTAGCTCTGTTAAGCTTAATGTGTGTGAATATTGTTGTAGCTCTAAGCTTTGTCTTCCTAGAAACAGAGACTTCAAAGGGCTTGGAGTGGAGCAGTACCTGTGAGCTGAGATATAGAACAGGAGCAAAGAGCTGCCTACATGTGAATCTAGGCAAGAGTTGGGAGTGGTCAGCCCATAGAGGAGGAGCTGTGGGGTTTGGAAGTCAGCCTCAAGTCAAGATGAAATAAGACTTTACTTGGGTACTCTATGTTGACCGATGAGATTGTGACTTACTGTGACCTAGGGATGGATAGTGTTTGCTCTTTCTTCTACCCCTTAAGGATGATTGGTTTAAGGGTGATTAGAAGCCAGCCTCTAGTCAAGATGAAAGAGGACTTTACTTGGGTACTTTGTATTGATTAAGGAGGCTGTGATTTACTGAATGATATGTTTTATTTAAGACTACATGGCCATCTTAGTGGTAAATTGTTATGTTACATTGTTGTGAATGTTATGCTTAAATTTCTTGAATTACTTTAGTTTATTGCTGAATAGAGTTTTCTAAATTATGTGATTAGATTCTTAAAGTTATTCACAGAAGTAGTCCTCAGGAGAGCTGTTCCTGATTGGCTTTATAGGAGTGGGGCTGGGGGAAAGTAGAGAGGTCAAGGGTGAAAGTAGAGAGGTCAAAGGGGAAAGTGTCTTGTGTCCTGGTTCTGTTCTATAAATTCCAACCCCGAATTATCCTACCATTCACCCTTTTCCCTCCTTCTCATACATTGAATGGAAGTTTTAGGAAGTTAGAAAAACAGGATGCCCAATTCCACTACACATTTATTACCTGCTCTCAAACTGGGCCCTCATGGAAGAGAGGCAATTCTTTTCCTTCTCCCTAATTGAGTTTTTGGGGCAGCTAGGTGCTATAGTGGATAGAATGATAGGACTTCAGTCAGGAGAACCTGAATCCAAATTCAGCCTCAGATACTTACTATCTGCGTGACCCTGGGCAAATTACTTCATCCCCTTTGCCTCAGTTTTCTCATCTGTAAAATTATCCAGAGAAGGGAATGGCAAACTACTCAAGTATCCTTGCCAAGAAAGCCCCAGATGGGATTCCAAAGAGCCTAGACCTGACTGAACAACAATTTTGTCTTTATCTTACTCACCTCAGTTGTTATGATAGCGTTTAGGCTCTGGGAACCCCCTTGAATCTTCCCATTTGATCTGGTGTTCCCCAGAGACTAAAAACCTTCCATTATTGATAGGTCCAAACCCCTATTACTCTTAAACTAGCCTAGCCCTCCATTACCTGGCTACTTCCTACCCTTGATCCTATGAAAATATCTATATTCAAATCTGTTACCTTAAACTAGCCTACCCATCCATTGTCTGTCATCTCCATGCAGCCTTCAGTTATTTCCCACCCTTAATCCCATTCCTGGAGTCTGACCTCAGTCCTAACAAGATCCTCCCTAGACCCCTCCTCAAGACCCTCCCCAAACCCCTCCTCTAGATCATCCTTAGATTCCCTCCCCCAGTCTTTTTGCGTATAAGATCTAGCTTACCTCCACGAAGGTGCTAAGATTCAATCCAGCTCAGACTCAGTCGGTGTCAGATTGTTATGGCCCACTTGTCCAATACAAGTGTCACAAATATTTAGGCTCCTTAAAAGTCTACCCATTATGGTGAATCTTTAATAAACTTTGTTTTACTTTGACTGAGAGAAGGCTTTAGTCAAGTTCATTTGGCAAGACCCAGTGTGTTGGTTTTTTGTGGTCTCAAGAACCCCTAAACCTCAAACCCCAAGTCATACAAACTTTCCTTTCTCTCATCAAGCCTCCTACACTAGTCCCTCCCCTCTCCCTACTCTCTCAGCTGCTGACCTCACCTCTTATTTTACTGAGTTGATAGAAGCTACTCCCTGATTTTTTATAATCTCCCTCTTCTACCCTTCTACTCCTTATTTCCCCTACCATCTCTTCCTTATCTTCCTTTGCAGTTCTTTCCATTTTATTTTATGCATTTAAAAACATTAGTCTGAGAAACCATTCCTAGGCTTCATCTATTTGCCAGAGGTCCATGACACAAAGAATAGGTGTCATCTATTAGACCTCTGTGCAGCAATTCAGGGACTAAGTCTAACTAGAGCAGAGTATACCTCATTCAGTTGGATTAGAGCTACCTAGTGTTATTCCTAAATCCTGCCATTCTTCTATTCCTACTTATCTCTCTTGCCTCTGAGTCAACGTGTCATCAGATATCTCTAAGGGATTCAGAATGCTGATAGGAGCAGCTAGGGAAAGTTATGAATCACATTATGAAGATCTTTCTATGTATATGTTTAGAAAGATTTTAGGTGTGATTCAATCTGAAAAAAATGTGGAGAGGGGGTAGGAAGAGATCCTTTCCTATCCAATAATGTCATGTTATGCGGTCTACCTTGGAAAAGTATTCACATTTCAAAATGGCAATCATAGTAAGACACAAGTACCACATCCTCATCTCCCAATCCCCTTATACACACACCCCAAATGCAAATTAAATTTCAATGAGTGTGATCAAGCTAACAAAGTGTCTGTGTGATTATTGAGGGCATAGTGAACACAGCAGTAATCAGGAAGCTGTGACCTGGGGGCACAGAGAAAGCTATTATTCAGACTTGGCCCCTTGGGATGTTTCAGACTCCAAGTTATAGATTTTCTGTAGTAAACCACGATGCTTGGTGATAGATGAGAACAGCAGTCATTAAATACAAAATGAAAGGGTTTTTATAGCCTCAGTAGAAGTGGCAATTCTACCTGCCAATAACACAGCATTTATACAGGAGTCAGACAGTGATACAAAACGGAGTAAAACAATTTCTGAAAGATGAAATTTCATTTTTAGGAATCTTCTTATTTCATTTCATTTCATAGTTATATCCAAATAATGTGTAATGCTTACTAGTCAATTCACAAATCCTATGAAGTGTCCCTAAAGATCTTTATAAAGCTGTATTGCCATAGGTGTTTTTCCCACAGAAATGTATATTTTGAGATCATAATGTTTCTGAGAGTCGTAACAAATTCTATAAATATAACCTCTCCATTAACATGTATGTTGTATCTGATGGAGTCAAGAGTAGCTTGGTTTAGTAACTGTATCAGTCCCATATTTTTTAATTATTATCTTAACCATCCTCTTTAATTCACTAAAACTGAAAATTCAGTGATGGTCACAATCCCAACATCTAAAGCAAGTGGTCAACAATTACCTGACTGGACAAAGGGAAGACTTATCATAGAGGCAAATGAAATGGAAATATGACTTCACAGAGTATACATTATCTGATGATTCACAAATCACAAGGGGCATCTATGTAGTTTGTGTCTGTGATCCTTCCTACTGGGGATGCTGAGGCTGGTGAATTACTTGAGTTCAGGAGTTCTGAGATAAGTAACACTAAAGACAATTGAATGCTTATGCTTAATTCAACACCAATATGATGAATCCCTGGAAGGGGATGGTGATCAGGGTTGGAGTAGAGTGAGTGGCTACTATACTTCCAGACTAGGCAGAATACAGAGACCTAGTCTCAAATTAAAAAAAATGTTTGAAACATCCTTCAGTTCTTTGAAAGTAATTAAACAAGGATTCTATAAATTCTAACAAACATACTTTATTCAGACTTCAAAATTATTAACCAATTGGTTGTGTTTCAAAAGTTTGAAAGCTGATTCAGAAAATTAAAACACTAATGTGCTAGTGGTGAAATTATATACTGATTCAGCCATTCTGGAGAGCAATTTGGAACTGTGCCCAAAGGACTATACAAGCATGCATGCCTTTTGATCAAGCAATACTCCTACTAGATCTGTATCCCCAAAGATTTAAAAACAAAAAGGAAAAGAACCTCTATGTACAAAAATATTTATAGCAGCTCTTTTAGTGGTGGCAAAGAATTGGAAATTGAGGGGATGTCCATCAGCTGGAGAATAGCTGAGCAAATTGTTGTATATGATTGTAATGGAATACTATTGTGCTTTAAGAAATATTGAGCAGGATGCTCTCAGAAAAACATTGAAACACTTACATGAACGGATGCAAAGTGAGATGAGCAGAACCAGGTGAACATTGTACACAGTAAGAGCAATATTGTATGATGATCTACTATCAATAGCTTAGCTATTCTCAGTGATACAGTGATCCAAGACAATTCTATGGGACTGAAGATAAAAGGTGCTATCTCTAAAGAAGGAACTGGGAGAGCCTGAATGCAGATCAAAGATACTTTTTTTTCTTTACTTCACTTTTCTTGATGTTCTTTTGTCTGTGTTTTCTTTCGCAGAATAACTTACATAGTAATGTATTTTTCATGACTATACATAGATAACATGTCAAATTGCTTGCATTCTCAACGAGGGGTGAGAGAAAAAGGAAGGAGAGAATTTGGAACTCAAAATTTAAAAAAAGAATATTTAAATTGTTTTTACATGTAATTAGGGAAAATAAAATATTAAATAAGAAAAAAGTTGATTCAAAAGTGATCCCTGAGAACTCTCATAGTACCTTAAACTTCTTTTATGTATAGTCAATACTGCTATACATACGTTGTCAAGAAATACCATGCTATGCAAAATCAAACAATAAAACCATGAAACTTGTGGAGAAAATAGAGTTGGGGCACAATACCGAAAAACTTCAGTGACACATTAGAAAAAAAAAGATAAGGACCTAATTAAAATGATAGCTCAGTTTTGTGCATATTAAATTGTAAAGCAATAAATACTACAGTAAATAGTGGATAAGGTCTTGGACTGCTGCTCAGCCTCCCAGGCCTTGAAAATAAATTGAATAGGCCAGAACTTCTGGGCCAAGGTGGGAAGGGGGACAAAGAAGGGAGGTACAGACCAACCCTTCTCCTCTTGCATCTTCTACTGCACCATATTACTGAATGCAAGTGAATAAGTCACGCCATCAACTTCCAGATGTTATGGTCCTCTTTGAAAATAAAAGACAAAGAAAAATAACACTGAATGCAATAAACATGACATTTTGCTTTGACAAAGACTTGAAGGTTGTTTGCAAGTTATTGTGAAATGGTACAATTTTCTGCATCCTCACTGTTTCTCAAGGAAGGAATCATGCAGAAATAAATTTGAAATTTGAGTTATGCTCAAAATATTCCTTAACATATCAATCAACTTGGAACAACTTCATGTTTTCAAAACATATGCTGTAGCAGAACTGAATGTACTTTCATAAATTGTTTTGTATTTTATTTATCTGTAGGGATTGTCTTATCTTCTGCTCTATACTTCCCTTTCATGATGGCCCATGATGGCAATGTCATTTCTCATTCATTTTTGTGTCCACAGGGTCTAGCTCTATACCTTGCACATAGTAAGCCTCGAACAAATCTTTCTGCTCCTAAACCAATCCTTTCTTTTGCTTCTCTCTTGTCATTGTTATTTTTTCCTTCCAAATCCTTCAGTAGAGCTTGAATAAATAGCTTGTAAACTCTTTCAAATTCCTCTATGAAATTCTAGTCAAATTCCTGTATCATTCTGTCCTTTCTTCTTTTTCAACCCCTACTTTGAACTCTATACTCCATGACAATTATACTATGTACCATCCCCCATACAATGTCCTGAGATTTCCGGCCTCCATTCCTTTGCTCAGTGGTTCTCTTTAACCTAGAATTCCATCTCTACCACCATGCCCCTCCTTTGCTGCCAGCTGGTGAGGTCTTTTCATACTCAGCTCAGTCTTTGCCCTCTCGGGTGTTTTGTTTGCATCTCTCTTTTTTATTTTTTTTATTTTCTCTTCGGTTTTGAACATAACAATTATAAACAAATATTATAAAATACAAAGAAAAATTAATAAAAGATTGGATATGAAAGTGTGGAATTTATATAGCTTGGTTTTTAAAAAGTATTTCCTTTTTTAAAAACTGGTTTGTGTACTTTTAGTTTACAAGATTCAGGTCCACAGTCCATTGAGTTTCAAATTTTCTCCTCTTTCTCCCCTGCCCCCTTGGTGGCATACAATCAAGTATAGGATCTACAAATACTTTCATATTGGACATTAGTCTGGTTGTAAAGAAGGGTTGTAACCAATGGAGTGAACAATGGGAAAGAAGAAACAAAACCAAACATGAAAAAGAGCAACGGCATGTAGATTGCTTCAGTCTCCATTTAAACTCTGGTCTTTCTAGATCTTTCTCTGAATGTAGACATCTCCTTCCATCCTGAGACTTAATACAGTTGTCTTATACTGTGAGTTGTTGAGAAGAGTCCAGCTTATCAAAGTTGGTCATCACACATACGATGTGTCTGTGACTGTGTACAAAATTTTCCTGGTTCTGCTCTTCTCACTTAGCATCAGTTTGTATAAGCCTCTCCAGGTAATTATGAAGTCCATCTCCTCCCCATTTCTTATAGTACAAGAGTGTTCCATTATGGAATACTAAAAGTATTTCTTAAATTAACAAAGTTGAAGCAAAGTTACTTTTGATTTATACTGCTTTCTAAACTTTTTTTATTTTCTTCTGTGCATTTTAGAGTAAAATTTCAGTGCCATCTTTTTATTGTTTTTACAGAGCCAAAATTTTTCGCTATATTTGTTTCTATTCCCTCTCTTCTCTAAGAAAAGAATCTGATATGAAAAACTATTTTGTTAAAAAAAAAAGGAAAAAAGAGGAAGAAGAGAAAAATAAGGAAAACTAACCAATACAACAAAAATTCTGAAAAATATATGCAATATTTCATACTCTTGGACCTTTGCTAAAGAATGAGTGAGAGTTGTCTTCTCATGTGAGTTTTTTTGGTTATGCTTGTTCTTTGTAATTTTATCACATTCATTTTTTATTGATTTGTGGTTGTTGTTACTCCCATTTATATTGTTGTTGCTACTGAATATTGTTTTCTTGACTCTGCTCCTTATTTCCGCTGCATCATTGCATGTAGCTCTTTTCATGATTCTCTGTTCTTATCACATTTATTGTTTCTTCTTGTTGTTGTTGATTATCTTCAGTTATGTCCAACTCTCCATAACCCCATTTGGGGTCTTCTTGGCAAAGATATTGGAGTGATTTGCAATTTCTTTGTCTGACTCATTTTATAGATGAGGAACTGAGACCAACAGGGTTAAGTGACTTGGACAGAGTCACTTAGCTAGTAAGTGTCTGAAGCCAGATTTGCATTTAAGTTCTCCTGACTCTAGGAGAGGACTCTTGCCACTGTGCCATCTAGTTACCCAACTGTATTTGTAGCACAGTAATATTACATCACATTTTGGTAACTTAGTTTAACCATTCCCCAACTGATGGGTATCCACTCCCTGCCACCCCTCACCAGTTCTTTCATATCAGTAGAAGTGCTGCTATAAATATTGTGGTGTACATGAAGACTTCCTTCTTATCAGTAGCTTCTTTAAGATATGCCTAGTAGTGGAATCTCTGACTCAAAAATGTATGTACATTTTAGTCACTTTATTTGCATAATGTCAAATTGATTTCTAAAACAGTTTTAATGATTCGCAGATCCATCAACAATGCATGGTGTACCTGTCTTTTCACAAGTCCTCCAACATCGACTATTTCTGAATTTTGTCATCTTTGCTAGTTTCTGGGTGTGGTCATCCATGGCCAGAAGCCTGAGGCAGCAGCTGGAACTTCTCAGGCCTCTTTGTTGTCATACCAGCAGGAATTTATGTCAATGTTCAAGACTTAGTCATCCTAGCTAATTAAATATTTAGGATGGTTCTAATGACATTTCTCCCTTTTTAAAATAATATTTTTATTTAAAGTTTTGAGTTCCTAATTCTACCCCTCTATTCCCTCACTCCCTGAGAAGGTAAGCAATCAGAAATAAATTATGCATATACAATAATATAAAACATTTACAAAATAATAATTTTGCATGAGAAGATTTAAGCAAAAAATGAAAGAAAAGAAAAAAAGGTAAAAATAGCCTGCTTCAGTCTGTATTCAAACAATATCAGTTCTTTCTCTAGATATGAATAGTATGCTTCATCATTAGTCCTTTAGGATTGTCTTGGATCATTGTATTACTGACAATGGTTAAGTCATTCACAGTTCTTTATCAAGCAATATTACTCTTACTGTGTGCAATGTTCACTTCACCATGCATTAGTTCATGTAAATCTTTCAAGGTTTTTCTGAAATCATCTTGCTTTACATTTCTTATAATGCAATAATATCCCATTACAATTGCATGCCACAGCTTAAGTATTCTGCAGCTGATGGGCAACCTTTTGATTTCCAGTTCTTAGCCACCACAAAAAGAGCTGTTATGAATATTTTTGAACAAGTAGGTCCTTCCCCTTTTGGGGGGGTGTGTCTTTGGGATATAGACCTAGCAGTGGGATTGCTGGATCAGAGAGTATGCACAGTTTTATAGACCTTTGGGCATAGTTCCAAATAGCCCCTCACAATGGTTGGATCAGTTCACAACTCCACCTCAACAGTGCAATAATGTGCCTATTTTTCCATATCCCTTCCAGCATTTGTCATTTCTGAAAAGTGTGAGGTTGTACTTCAGAGGTGTTTTAATTGGCCTTTCTCTAATCACTAGTGATTTAGAGCATTTTCTCATGTGACTTTAGATTGCTTTGATTTCTTTGTCTGAAAACTGCCTGCTCATATCCTTTGACCATTTATCAATTGGGGAATGACTTGTATTTTTATAAAAATTGATTCAGTTCTCTATATATTTGAGAAATGAGGCCTTTATCAAAGATACTTGTTGCAAAATTGTTCCCTGTTTTCTGCTTTCCTTATAATTTTGCTTGCAATGGTTTTCTTTGTGCAAAAGCCTTTAAAATTTTATATAATCAAATTTATTTATTTTACATTTTGTAATGCTTTTTAAATTTTCTTTTCACCTAAAATTTTCCATTATCTATGAATTTGACAGATAAACAATTCTATGCTCTTTTAATTCCCTTACGGTATTACTTTATGTGTAAATCATGTACCCATTTTGACCTCATTTTGGTGTATAGTATGAGATGTTGGTATACACCTATTTTCTGTCATGCTGTTTTCCAGTTTTCCCAGCAGTTTTCATCAAATGAGTTTCTGTTCTGAAAGCTTAGATGTTTGGCTTATCATATACTAGATTACTGTCGTCATTCACTGTAATGTAATTTGTACCTCAGCTACTCCACTGATTCACCACTATTTCTTAGCCAGTATCAGATTATTTAGATAATTACTGCTTTATAATACAGGTTGAGATCTAGTATGACGAGACCACCTTCTTTTGCCTTTTTTTCATTGATTCCATTTATATCCTTGAGCTTCTACCAGATGAATTTTGTTATCTTTTTCTGACTCTATAACTTTTTGGTAGTTTTATTCCTATGGCACTAAATAAATAGAGTAATTTAGATAGAATTATCATTTTTATTATATTGACTTGGTCTACCCATGAACTTTAATTAAATTTTTTCTTTAATTAATATTTTTTCTAGGGTCTGGCCTGGCTTTTCATAAGGTTTAATTATTCTTAGTGTCTTGCCACACAGTTTGGGTTGGTTTTTCCTGAGGCCCAGAAACCTAAGCTAGTTTTTCTTTAAAAGGCATTAGAGAACATGACAACAAAGAGACAACATACCAAAATTTATGGGATGGAGCCAAAGTGGTACTTATGGGGAAATTTATATCTCTAATTGCTTACCTCAATAAGTGTAATAGAGCAGAGAAATAATAATAATTTAATTAATATTTTACAATTAAAATTAATTTATTATTTTCCTAATTATTTAACTGACTTTGTGTGAAAAGTGTTTTATAGTTATGTTCCTATATTTCCTAGGCTTCTCTTGGCAGGTAGACTCCCAAGTAATTTGTCTACAATTATTTTAAATGGAATTTCTTTATCTCTTGATGCTGGATTTTCTTGGTAATATGTAGAAATGCTGATGATTTATGTAGGTTTATTTTGTACTGTGCAATTTTGCTGACATTAATAATTTAAAGTAGTTTTTAATTGACTCTCTAGGATTTTCTAAGTATTACATCATATTTTCTGCAGAGAGTAATAGTTTTCCTTCCTCATTGCCTATTCTAATTCCTTTAATTTTTTTCTTCTTTTATTGTAATAACTAATATTTCTAGTACGCTATTAAGTAACAGAGGTGATAATGGGCATCCTTGCTTTATCCATGATGGTAATGTGAAGGCTTCTAACTTATCCTCATTACAGATAATGCTTGCTTACAGATAAATATTATTTACTGTTTTAAGGTAATCTCCACTTATTCCTAAGCTCTCTAGTGTTGTTAATGGGAATGGGTGCTGTATTTTGTCAAAGGATTTTTCTGCATATATTGAGATAATCGTATGACTTTTGTTGGTTTTGTTATTGATATGGTCAATTAGATTGATAGTTTTCCTAATATTGAACCAACCTTGCATTTCTGGTATAAACACTACCTGGTCATAGGGTATGTCCTTGTGAATTATTGCTGTAATGTCTGTTAATATTGTATTTAAAATTTTTGTATCACCATTCACTAGGGAAATTGATCTATAATATTTTTCTTTGTTTTGTCATTTCTTTGTTTTTTCATTCTTTTGAGAAGCAAAGCCCTTGACTCTTCCCTTTGTTCTACCTCTCCCCACCTTTTACACCCAGTACATCACCAAGTTAAGCATATTGCTTCTTGCTTTAGACATCAGCACCATATTTCTGTCATAAAAGGAATTTGGTAGGACTCCTTCTTTGCCTTTTTTTCTTTTCCTTTGTTCAAACGGATGAAGTGCAGAAAAAACTGAAACTACATAGTTTGTATTTTGTTTTTGAGCCATTCCAATTGGTTCAGAGGAGGTGCTGAAAAGCCCTGCATTGCAACAATTGTTAGAGGTCGTCCTGGCTTTTGGCAATTACATGAATAAAGGACAGAGGGGCAACACATGGATTCAAGCTCTCCAGCCTCAATAAGATCACCGATACAAAATCCAGCATCAACAGATGTTTACTTTGAGGTATTACTTTTTCTTCTCTCCTCTCTCACCCATCTCCTCCATGATCTTAGATTCTTCCACTTTCCCATTTATCACTGACATTTTTTTCTGTCTCCTCCTTTGCTCCTCTTCTTTTCAACCTTTAACCCTAATTGTTATTTCCCAAGGCTTTCTTACTGCTTTTTCTAAACTTTGACCTGAAGACAATCATTCATTTGTATGATTTTAATTGCCGCTTACATGCAGGTGACTCCCAAATCTCAATCTATAGCTGTGACTTCTGTCATCTTATATTTACCCATGTCATATAAGATAGCTCTTCATAGAAAATTTTAAAGTCTGTATGACAGAAACTCCTGACAATTCCCAATTCCTTATTTCACATGTGTTCTTCAAAGATACTACCATTTTTTTCATTCTTTTGAGAAGCAAAACCCTTGACTCTTTCCTTTGTTCTGTATCTCCCCACCTTTAAACCCAGTTCATCACAGAGTTAAGTGTATTGCTTCTTCAGTCTCTCAAGTCACCACCTTCTTTGTGGTTACAGCATTAATATAAGTCCTCTTGGCACTATGTATAGGTAACTTCAAAAGAATCCTTGCCTTCTGGCTCTTAGTTTGCCAATTTTCCTTCCTTTGTTGAATATTCTTTTCCTGTAATACTATTTTCATGATTTTACTTTCTTTTTTCATTTTGCTTTTTGGAGGGAGTGAGGGAGGCAAGGCATTTGGGGTTAAGTGACTTGCCCAAGCTCACACAGCTAGTAGTGTCAAGTGGCTAAGGCCAGATTTGAACTCAGGTCCTCCTGGCTTCAGGGCTGCTGCTATTTTTTCCAAGTAGCTTAAATAATATTGGGATTAATTGTTCTTTAAATGTTTAGTAGAATCCTCCTGTTCCTGGGAATTTTTCCTTAGGGAGTTCATTGATGCTTTGTTCAATTTCTTTTTTCTAAGATTGGGTTATTTAAGTATTTTATTTCTTCTGTTAACATGGATAATTTATATTTTTGTAGATATTCATTCATTTTATTTAGGTTGTCAAATTTATTGGCATATAATTGGGCAAAATAGTTTCTAACAATTGTCTTAGTCTCCTTTTCAATGGTAGTGAATTCACCCCTTTCATTTTTGATACTAGTAATTGGGTTTTCTTCCTTTTTTTAAAATCAAATTAATTAATGGTTTATCTATTTTATTGGGTTTTAAAAATCAAATTAATTAATGGTTTATCTGTTTTATTGGGTTTTCCCCCATAAAAGTAGCCTCAAGTTTTATTTATTAGTTCAATGGTTTTCTTGCTTTCAATTTTATTAATCTCTCCTTTGAGTTTCAGGATTTCCAATCTGGTGTTTAATTAGGGATTTTTGGTGGGCTTGGAGTGTAGGCAGATGATGGAGTAAGATGATGCAGTAAAAGCAAGACCTCTGAATGGATCCAGCTCCCACCACCTCCAATACATGTAAAAATACTCTGAACAAATTTTAGAGCTACAGAACCCACAAAGTGGCAGAAGCAAATCTCAGGCTTAAGGCAGCCTGGCAGGCCAACAGGAAGGGTCCATCACACCAGGCTGAGAGCTGAATGCAGTCCCATGGTAGCCACATGGTTCTGGCCCTGGGGTGGCTCTAATCAGTGGTGCTGTCCAAGCAGACTTCAGGAGAGTCAATCACCAGCACCTGTGACTGTTTCCAGACTTCTCAAACCATAAACACCAAAAAGAAAGTAAAAGGTCAGTAAGGAACTCTGTTGTAACTGGGTGAAGAAGACTGTGGTCTGGCCCCTGCCCCAGGGTGAGAAGTGGTGACATGGTGGCTGCTGCTGCTGCTGCATGGATTCCTCTAGAGCTCCTGGCCTACAGATTGTAGGGGGACCAAGCAATTATTCAGAGGGTAATTGCTCTTACTTTGACCTGCTTGGATCTGGATCACAGTCTTGCATGGTAATCCTAGGGTGTGTGGCCAGTGTGCCAGAGCTTGTGGGGACTGTAGAGATGGTGCCCAACTAATAGCTCCAGCAGCTGTGAAAACCCCTGTGATTTGGGACAAAGCTGTCCCCATTCTGGAAACTGAGTTCTACCCTGATAAAGAGCTCAAAAGTCAAGTAATTGGCAAGATAAACAAGCAGAGGAAGCATAATCAGACCATACAATCCTTTTTTGGGATACAAAAAGGATCAAGGCATGGAGCTAGAGGAGGACAATGAAGTCAGAACACCTGAATCAAAAGCTTCCAAGAAAAATAAGTATTGGTCACAGGCCATGGAGGAGCTCAATAAAGATTTTGAAAATCAAGTAAGGGAAGTGAAGGAAAAATTGAGAAGAGAAATGAGATTGATGCAAGAAAATCATGAAAAGTGAGTCAATAGCCTGCCAAAGGAGACCCCAAAATACACTGAATAAAATAACACCTTGAAAAGTAAACTTACTCAAGTGGCAAAAGAAGCCCAAAAAGCCAATGAGGAGAAGAATTCCTTAAAAATTCGAATTTGCCCAGATGGAAAAGGAATTTCAAAAATTCACTGAAGAGGATGATTCCTTCAAAATTAGATTGGAGCAATTGAAAGCTAATGACTTTATGAGAAATCAAGATACTGTAAAACAGATCCAAGCAAATGAAATAAACAGAAAGCAATGTGAAATATCTCGTTGGAAAAACCACTGACCTGGAAAATAGATTTAGGGGAGATCATTTAAAAATTATTGGACTACCTGAAAGCCATGATCAAAAAAAGAGACTAGAAATCATTCTTCAAGAAATTCTCAAGGAAAATTGCCCTGATATTCTAGAAACAGAGGGCAAAACAGAAATTGAAAGAATTCACCATTTGCCTCTTGAAACAGATCCTAAATAGAAAATTCCTAGGAATACTATAGCCAAATTCCAGAGTTCCCAGGTTAAGGAGAAAATATTACAAGAAGAAACAATTTGAGTATTGTGGAAACACAATCAGGCCAACACAAGTCCTAGCAGCTTCTATAGTAAGGGATTCTGGAGATCAAAGGAGCAAGGATTAAAACCAAGACTCACCTACCCAGGAAAACTGAGTGTAATATTTCAGAGAAAAATACGTCATTCAGTGAAACAGAGGACTTTCAATCATTCTTGATGAAAAAACTGCAGCTATTTTGGGGTGGGGGTATAGGGGAAAGATTGGGAGAAAAAATTTGTAACTCAAAATCTTGAGGAAATGAACATTGAAAACTAAGAATAGTTGGGGAAATAGAATGGGGAAAAATAATTAGGGATTTTTAATTTGTCCTTTTTCTCGTTTTTTAGTTGCATGCTCAATTTATTTATCTATGTTTTCTCTATTTCATTGACGTAAGCAATTAGAGATTTATATTTCCCCCTATGTACCACTTTGGCTTCATCCCATAATTTCTGGTATGTTGTCTCATTGTTATATATATATAAAATCTATCTATCTGTCTGTCTGTCTATCTACTTATTTATCTTATCTATCTATCTATCCATCCATCCATCCATCCATCCATCATCTATTTATATTGTTGCCTATGTTTAAATACAAGGTTCTTGAGGGTAAAGGATTTTTGTTTTGTTTTTTCTTTGTTTCTTACTTTCAATTTTATTAATCTCCCTTTTGAGTTTCAGGATTTCTAATTTGATGTTTAGTTAGGATTTTTAATTTGTCCTTTTTCTCATTTTTTCATTGCAAAAGTGGAATGTCTACATAGCACCTGTACATTGTAAGAGTTTAATAAATGTTTATGCTTTTCACATAGTAAGTACTTCAATCAATTAGCCAATGTAACTTGCTTTGCATATATTTGTTTTCATCTTTTCTCCCCCATTAGACTGTAAGCTTTTTGAGAGCAGGAACCATCTTTTGCCTTTTTTTGTATCCCTAGCACTTAGCATAGTGCTTAGCTTTAGTAGACAGGTAATAAATGTTTATTGATTGATTATTGACTGACCAGCCAACTAACTCACAAAAGGGGCTAAGAGGGATTTTAAAGGTCCTCTAGGTCCAACCTTTTTGTTTTAAAGATGAAGAAACTGAGTAAAGCCAAGATTTGAATCCATGCCCTCTGACTTCACCTCTATTGCTCTATTGATTGCGGTGCCCTGCCTCTGCCAATTTGTAGGTTTCCCAGCGATGCCATTCTTGTGAAACATGATGTAATATCAGTAGGTATATCTGTGTAGCTTTGTTGGTGTTTCCATGTGCTTTCAAAATTATAGAACCTCCCTGACTTAACTCCCATTTTTAAAAGCAAAACAATGACTTGAAGAACAATACTGTCTTTTCGAAATTCCTGTGTCACACACAAATATTAAACTATGAAATAGCCCATGGGTCTACCCGCATGTTTTCTTTTCTCCTTTGCTTTCCTGGAATGTCAGATAATGGGTTAATGGATCACTGTGCCCAGAAGGGACACAATGACCTTTAATGATATTTTGTCATTTCAGTGTCTTGAGGGCAACACATATGGTAAACCAGCATAAACAGTAAGGATCATTTCATGTTCAGGGTCCTTTGACCTTAACCTCTTTGAGAATGGTTAAGTGGAAGAGTATTCTGGGCCATTAGCAACCTAATATACTAGCTACTTTGGGCAAGAGCTGAAAATGACTCCTTTTTAATGGATAAATAATTTACAGGGTACCAAGAAGGAAATTAATGTTGCTTCTAATGCTGATTCACTTATAATGTAAACTGTTTTAGGAAGAAAAAACATGAAAAAAATTAATTGTCAGATGAGTCATTGAAGCTGAAATTCCTTTTTTGCTTCTAGAGGGAAAGGTTTAAGTTCAAGGTTGAGGTGGGTTGAGATTATTTTAGGCGGGGCTTGTTCTACCCAACACCACAGATCCAACTTCTCTTAACATTGATCTAAAAAAAACCTGGATTTTGAAACCTAAAATTATTTTTGCATGCGTCTCTCAAACTGGAGAAACCCTTCCAAGATCCCTTCCTTTCCCAACTCCTGTCCTAGTTAGAGGAAAATGAAAAAAAAAAACCCAGCACTCTGACTCCCTTTAGCCAGAGAGGTCAAAGTAAAAGAAAGTTGCAGATCTACTTTACTTTTGAAAGATTAGGCAAAATCAATACATCAAACCTGTAAGATTTGCAATTTTTTCTCTTTTCCCCAACCAGGAGAATACCTACCAGTTTTTTGTTTGTTTTTGTTTTTTAGCTGAAGCCTTAAACCCTGGTCCTTTTTGTATGTCCATATTCCTGAGCCAAACACTGCTCTTCCCTTTTGCAACTAAGGACATAAATTAAAAGCAGTAAAATTGGTCTAATTTGGTCTATAGTGAGTCCTTTCTTATAACTTTTCTGCTTAAACCACCAAAGAAACAGCTTTAAGGGAGAGAGAACTCTGGATTTTATATCCATCCTCTTGGACAGAAAACGGAAGGGGAGAAAGAGGAAAGGGGGCCTTATTGGCTAACTGGATTCTTAGCTAGGGGAAAATCCACCAATTATCAGATATTTCCTATGCCCTGGTCACCGCTGTCTTATCTACCCTGGTTTGTGAGGCTGCCGGCAGACTGGTCCTCTTACCTACTTCACCACCTTCTTCCCCATCACATGCCCACCATCACTGCCTCTGCAGCCAAACACTCTTTCCTGCGCCTCATTTTTCTGTCTCTAAGTACGACTCCCATGAGAGTCCTCAAATCTCTTCCAGGGTAGAAAGAACATGACTCAGACCCTATCTTCCAGGAATCCACAAAGTCAGAATCGATCCTAAAAGCCAACCTACATGAAAACATCACTCGGTAGCCCGACCTTCTGGGGATGGGTCTTCCTGGACACAGTAACGATTTTAAAGTTTGCAAAAGTTTAACATAAATTATTGCATTTTTTTAGCTTGACTATCCATCACCTGCCATAACTGAGATCAATATAAAAAAGAAAGAATCAACAGACTATCTTATCAATGACCCACGGTATGCTCCAAGTCGAGATGAGTAATCAGAGCATGATTTTAGTCAAGATATATTGTTGAATAGTCAGTTGCATAAAGAAAAAAGAGAGAAGAATCCAAAAAAAAAATAAGAATGATGGAGAATCTGAAAAATAATACATTTTTCTCTGCAAAAATGACATTTGATGTTATATTACCTAGTTCTATACCAAAGTGTCTTACAGAGTCAGTTCTTAGCTTACTCAATGTTTGTTGTTATTGAGTTGGTTCAGTTCCTATCTGACTCTTTGTGACTGTATTTGGAGTTTTCTTGGCAAAGATACTGGCATGGTTTGCCATTCTTTCTCCAGCTTATTTTATAGATGAGGCAGGTAAAGTGACTTCCCCAGGGTCACATAGCTAGTAAGTTTCTGAGGCTAGATTTGAATTCACAAAGATGAGTCTTCCTAACTTCAGGTCTAGCACTCTATACGCTGGACCACCTAACTGCCAGCCAGTGATTATTTGATCAATTTTTAAATGCCAACTCTGGAAAAAAAAAAGAAAAAACCCTTAAAGGATAATGAATGAAAAGATACAAACATTTATGAAGTGCCTACTATGGGCCAGGTGGTTAACTGAGTGCTGTATAAAAATTTCATTTGATCCTATGAGGTGACATTGAGCTTCATTTTATAGTTGAGGAAACTGAGGTGGCAGGAGTTAAGTGACTTCACCTGGGTCATACAGCTAGTAGTATCTGATGCCAGATTTGAACTTTGGTTTTCCTAACTCTAGACCCAGTGCTCTGTCTGTTGTATCACCTAGCTGCCTCATTTGGAGGCAAAGAATCTGAGTTCAGAACCTGACTCTGTCACCAACCACCTATGAGGCATTGGACAAGTCATTTCACTTCTCTAGGACTCAGTTTTCTCTTCTGTAAAGTGAACATGTTCATAGATTTAGAGTGGAGATGGACCTTGGAGGTCATTGAGTAGAACTTTCTTACTTTACAGAAGAGGCAACCAAAGTTCAGAGATTTATTTAAGATCACACAGGTAGTAAGTGAATTCAAATCCAGGTCTTCTCAGTCCAAATTCAGCGCTCTTTCTGATATACATTGCCAAAATAGCTTTTAAAGAATTTCCTCTTTGATCACATTAGAAGTAGTTTAGTCTTTCTTGAGTTATTAGATTGATAACTTCAGGATTTAAGATATATTTAAAATTTCTACAATTAATATCCAATTTTTGCAAAATTATAGTTTTTAATGAACAACAATTTTCCAACCTTCTCTATAACATAACTTTGGAGTCATTTGGAGGTAGAACATGAATTTCTCTCAATTATTGTGGCTCATTCAACTTTTGACCTCTGTTGGATTGCCAATAAGAACCAATTTTAATATTTCCATTGTAAAAGCAATCTATTTTAAAGAGGTTGCTTGTAATTTAATGGTCAACCACGTTTGGTGGAAAATATTTAATTCTAGTAGTAGAAGGGTAATGAAAAGTATTTCTTCAAAAAACTAGCATTTGACTCCCTCTATGAAGCTTTCTCTATGAAGTGTGTGGGTGGAGGATTCCTATTGAAAATTAGTCAATTCAATTTCTAAGTCCTTGAAATTAGGTCAAATGCAGAGGCATCGCACCCATATAAACTAGCTGCTCCTTAAATTGTGTTTTCCAGCTCTAAATCCTTGGCTCTATGATCCCAATATAGGGCTTCTCCCATTTCTCTTTTTGCAGAAATTTCCTCTTCTGATGGATCAGGGAGCCTCATTAATTCATATCCTTTTTCCTAGGACATATTCATTTAGGGCACATTAAATTGAATACCAAGGTCAAAGAGTTAGTGCTTTGTCATGTAGGGTTGAAGCAGTGAAGAGAGATATTCTCATTACCTCTCCTGAATCCCCTCCTCTTCTCTCCCCCTTCACACCAACCTCATTATTTGTCAATATGAAAGAGGTTTGGTACATGTACAGACTGCATCAGCTTTTTTGAAATGATGAATCCTTCCCATGGAAATGCTTCTGGGAGAATCATGATGATATGGAAGAGAGATATGTCAGCAAGGCTCTTTAACTGGTTGTAGAGGTATTTAAAAAGGCTTACTGACATAGACACCTATGCCTCTGGAGGTCTATCACTTCCTCTTGGCCCCATTTGGTAACTCTTTTTCTTATGTATCTGCTGAGAGACAGTACTGTAAGAAGAGGTCTGTGAGGCCACAGGACCTTAACAAATCAGTCCTAGGTCTTGGCCTCTCTGTTTGTTGTATCCCTTTCTACATGAAAGAGGTGGAGCTTCCATGACCTTATGAGGTCATGGAAGGGTACAAAGGGGACCTTCAGAATCCAGGTTCCAGAGTCACTGAAGCACCCATACCTGAAGGAGAAAGGAGTGATCTTTGGGACTCTAGTCTAGCAGAAGCTGAGATGAAGATCCATCTAGTAGTCATACCAATCTGGATAAGGATTGAGAGGAACCAATGCTTCCTGATTAGACCCAGCCCTCTATCCACCTAGCTGCCTCCTAGGCAAACAGAGGTTAAGTGGCCTTGCCCAGGGTCACATGGCTAATAAATGTCTCAGTCTAGATTTTAACTCAGATGTTTCCAATTCCAAGCCCAGCACTCCTTTCCCTTAGAATCTAGATCCCTTTTTGTATATGTAAATACACATTTATAAAATACATGTCTGTATATATATATATACACACATGAAAACACATATTTATTTTGATTATATATCAATATAAAATTTGGAAGAACAGAATTCTCAGAATTTGAGTCCAAGAGCCTGTGTCCTTACAGCTGCTACATAGACTATTTCTGCTAGGAAAACTATTCCCTTTGAGGCCTCCATTTCAGCTGCCTCTTTCCATTTTAATGAGATAATTTTTGACTCTGAGGTTTTGCCTCCAGAAAACTGTCCAGAATTAAAGTAACCTCTGAACTATTATGTATGGTATAGGGCCAAAAGTCCTGAGGAGTTAAATTGTCTGAAGATCATTAGACCACCCACTTGCTAAAGATATGAGGCCTGTTCAAATTCCAAAGAAACTCAAGGTCAGCCTCTCCTTATGTCCCTGGACAGTGCCTAGGAAACTTTCTTCCTTTTTCAACACCCTAAGGGGCTACACATCTGGAAAATTAACATAACCAGTAAGGTTCATTTCATGTTCAACATTCCCTGGCTAACGGCCTTTTTGAAAAAGGTAAGTAGAAGACCATTCTGGGCTATTACCAAGCAAATACCCCAGCTAGAGGGGCAATTTTAGAATTTCTTCCCTCCATAGGAATGTCTGCCTCTCAGTCTACTGTAGGTAGAAAGGAGAGGGAAAGAAAGAGCCCCTAAAAATCACTGGTAGTGAACAAATGCTTAGCTCTTAGTTGGCTGGTCTTTCTCAGGTCGTAGATGGAAATATTGGATTTTACACATGGTTACTGCACTGGGCTTCTCTCACTAATGTATATATTTATTTCCCAAAACCTAAGTTTCCATTTGAGACAATTTAGTAGCAGAAGCAGCAGGAACACCACCGAAAACCAAATTTGGTCAAAGAAGACTCCTCCTGTAATTCAAAAATGTCATGAAAATGAATGATGTAAACAAGAAAACAAATAAAAACATTTAAAAAACAAACAGAAAAAGAAAACTTCTCCTATTCATTCTCTCCTTAGGGGAAAAGAAGAAACAGTTGTTAGAGTATTGATCCAGAAGTAAAATGTGGGCATTCTTTTACAAATGGTTTCTTAGGCAGCTTAGAACCATTTTATTACTTTGTAGACATAATTTTTAGAGAAAAAATTCATATTCTTGAATTAGATAATCCATTTTGTTTACCAAATTTGCCTTCAAATAACCTTTACCTACTTTAAAAAAATTATTTTTGATTCACGGAATAAACAAGCATTTCTATAACAGTACAATAAAACAGATGATTGCACATGAAATCATGTAAATTTTTTTTGTTCTTTCTCCCCTTTCCACACCACTCCCCCCAAGATGGCTACCATTAGACACAAATAGGTGTATGTGTGTGTATGTGTGTGTGTATGCACATATATGCATACGCACATATATACACACAGAGAGATATAAAATTCTTCTATACATATTTTTGTTCATCAGTTCTCTCTCTGGCTGCAGATACCATCTTTTCTTTGTATGTCCTTTATTGTTAATTTATGTGTTTATAATTGTCAAAATGAATTAGTTGCACAAAGTTATTTTTATTCTATTGGTTCTGCTCACTTCTTTCTTCATTTTGTGCAAGTCTTTCCATGCCTTTCTAAGACCATTGAGCTCATCATTTTTTATAGCACCATAGTGTTCCATCATAATCATATGCCACAACTTGTTCAGTCATTGCCCAATTGATTGGCATTGTTGCAATTTCCAGTTCTTTGCTGCCACAAAGAGAGCTGCTGTAAACATCCCATTCACATTCAAATTATAGTTACTCTTTGTGAATTTCCCTCCATCTCATTTTAAGTCACTCTTCTCTTTCTCAGTCTCTCTTTTTACCCTATCCTTGTTACCTTATCTTCTCCTCCAACCTTCCATCCCCTGCTCCTCTAACCCTCGAAGATCCTCCCATATTTCCTCCCCACCCTTCCAATATCAAACTACACACTCCTTCAAAAGTCCCCCCCCATCCTCTTTCTCCACTCTCCTAAATCCCAATCTACATAAACCCTCTAAAAATCCCTTCCCCTTGTCCCCCAGTTTTCTACCTCTCTACATGTTCAGAAGACTTCTACCCCCTTCCCTATGTACACATTGTTTTCTCTTCAACCCAGCTGAGAGTAAGATTCCAACATGACTAGCCTACCATCCCCACCTGCTTCCTGTGGACTAATTCTTTTCTGTATCACAGTTTTATAATACAATTGCTCCCTTTTACCTTTCCCTGCCCAGTTTTGTTTTTTTTAAGTCACCCCATCATTCACAATTCAGCCCGAATATGTCTTCCAAACTACCTTAGTAATGATTAGCTTAAAGAATACTGATAGCATTTTGATCTTAATGAACCCCTTATAATTAGCCTTTAATATTTCTTTTACATTTCTTCTGGATCTTTTATATCAAATTTCCTACTGAGTTCTGGTCTTTTTGTTACAAATACTTTTACAAATATATCTACTTCTAAAAATCAAATTCACCCATAAAATATGGTATTTTTCTCATTTTTCCTTCTCCTTGACATCTCTGAAGCTTTTCAGCCTGCTGTCCATCTATTCCCCTTTTCTATTCTCTCCTTTCTTGGCTTTAGAGATACCCTACTTTCCTGGTTTGAATATTTGTTGGTTCTGTTACATACTACTTCCATGGTTGTAAGCTCCGAAGGATCGTCTTCTAAAACCCCTGCCACCATCTAAATGCTCTCAGACAAACGTGGACAAACCTCTTAGGCTAGGCAATTAGGGAGCACATGAGATAGAGCACTGTACTTGGATTTAGGAAAACCTGCATTCAAATGTGATCTCAAATGCTTAATATCTGGCAAATCACTGGCCATTCCTCTGCTTCAGTTTCCTTATCTATAAAAATGGGGGAAATAATAATAACTATTTCTTTAAGTTGTTGTGAAGATACAATATTTGGGAAGAATTTTGCAGATCTTAAAGTGTTTTATGTATTATTAATATTGTTCTTAGGTAGAACTAAGGGGAGAAAGAGAAGAAAAATATAGTCTTTCCTCACCCCAGAGAGTAACCATAAAGAAAAGAAGAAAGGAAAAAAAGGGGAGAAGGACAAAGGTCAGAAATATAAGCCAGGGGTGGGAAACCTGAGGCCTTGAGGCCATATGTGGCCTTCTAGGTCCTTGGGTGCATCCTTTTGACTGAGTCCAAGTTTTACAGAAAAAATCCTTTTATTAAGGGGATTTGTTCTGTGAAATTTGAATTCAGTCAAACTCAAGGTCACAGGTTCCCCACCCCTGTCTGAGACTTTTTCTCCTTCCCCACCCCTCTTTATGAAGGTCCAGATCTTAAGCCTCAATGATCTAGTCCCTGTGGTATGGATGTAATTGCTAATACATCTTCGCAATTCTCAATGGGTCTTCTGGTTTTGATGACAGCTGCTTTGGAACAGAGCTTGGAAGTGCAAGTCCCTATTGTCCCTATATATTTTCATCATTCCCTTTAATATTCTAGATCTTTTGTTTTGCAAATGAATTTTATTATTTTTGTCAAGTTCTATAAAGCATCCCATTGATAATTTCATTAATGTAGTATTAAAATGTAAATTAACTTTGGTAGTATTGTCATTTTCATAACATTAACACAGCTCAGTCATAAGTGCTGAATATTCTTCCAGTTACTTAAGCAGCTCTTTATTTCTTTAAGGAATACTGTAATTGAATCCATATGTCTTTTGTGTACTTTGTAGATTGATTACTAGAAACTTATACATTTTATAGTTATTTGGAATGTGATTTTCCTTTCTTTTAGTGGCGCATTGCACATGATACTTTCCTTTAGTTTTAGCTAAATACTTTTTTATGATATTATATGCCTATACTTTGTAGGGTTTTTAGTATGAGAGAATATTGTACTTTGTGAAAAGGCTCTTTCTGTATTTTTTGATATAAACACGTGGGTTGGAGGTTTTGGTTTTTATATGATTAATAATGTCAATTCTTTTTCCCTAATTTTGATCCAGGCTTGCATATATCCAATTTGGGCCTAATCAATGATTCCTTTGGTCAGTTTCTTAGTCTATTTGACAGTATCTTATTTAAAAATTTTTAATCATTATTTATTATGGACAGTGGTCCATAATCCTGTGCTTTATCCTTCCCTTATTTAGGTATTAGGACTATATTTGTCTCATAAAAGGTCTTTCTCATAAAAGTGTTTTCTTTCTTAACATTTGGAAATAATTTGTCTACTATTAATATGAATTGTTCTTTAAAGTGTCTATTAGAATTCTCATCAAGACAAGGATTTTTTTTCTTTTGTGAGTCCCTTTGAGGCTAGTTTTATTCCCTTTTCTGAGACTGAATTTCTTAAGATCTCTATTTGTCTCTCATTAGCTGGGTGTTTCATATTTTGAAGATATTCTTCTATTTCTTTTGTGTTCACGGTTTTGTTAACTGTGCATGGAAGACCTTGAAAATTCTTATTCTTCTGGTTTTTATATGAATTCACTTCATCCATTTTCTATTTTGTTGATTTGGTTTTGGGTCTGCTTTGAAATAAGATTGGCTAAATGTTTATTTTATTTCTCTTTACAAAGAACCAGCTTTTAATTTTATAATTAAATTTCTCATTTTAATTTGTAGTTTCACTCTGTTCCAATAATCATATTTCCTTTTCACAACACAAGAAAGTGGCTCAGTAAAGTATGAGGCAGTAAATATAAAATTGAATACATGGACTAGATGAGGAGATGTGAACAATACAAGGAGAATTGCTTGCATTGATTCAGTAGACATTTGGAGTTTTGCTTCTGCTCTGCAGTATTCATTTACAAATTTCAAACCAGACCCATAGCCACTAGTAAAACAGTTCATCCCAACAGGGTGCTCCTACTGGTATTATCAGCCTTTTCCCAATAGTCATATGTTTTCCAGCTGATAAATCAAATGGGTGCCTCCAGCCACAGGCTCATGATTTAGAAGGGAAAGGTTGTGCCTCAGGAAGTAGAAATGTGAACCAGAGAAGGATTAGGAGACCACTTGTTTTCTGTGTTTCAGGAAAGGGCAGAAAAAGATCTCAGAGGACTTGAAAGCAACTAACTCAACTTGAAAATTTTTTCAAAAAAGAAACCTTGGAGCAGCATACCAGAGGCATGAAAACAAGCAGAGCAGTGTATTACTTGAAGGGTAGAGACTCCTGGGGGAATATTTCCTGGAACTGAAAGAAACAGTGTTTAAGAAGGAGCTGACTGAGAGAGTTCAATTGTGGACTCTCTCCTCTTAGGGTTAAGCTCCATCGCTACCTGGTATTTGGACATAAATGAAACCCAGAAAACAGAATGTTTGTTTGTTTCACATTGCCTCTTTATGGCCAGTTTACTCTCTGCCTGATGTGGATATTTCTTTCGAGGCTGGTTGGAAGATTTTGTGAACTGAATTTTTGAATTGTTTGGTGTGGAGTTGGTAAAAATAATGAGGAAAAAATGCAAGTAGAAATGTTGCTTCCATCAGCACTGCCCTCTAGAGCACTTCTCTCCCCTGGTGACACTTAAATGACTTTCAAAAATGACCATAAACAAAGCAAAGTGCCATACAAAACTGAGCACAGATGAGCCATGTCGCTTCCTTCCACCTAGGACTCTTGAAAGAAACTAAAGGCTTCTTAAAGAGCGTTTGTCCAACTTCTTCAGAAGAAAACACACACAGCTCTCAAAGATAATTCTAAAAATAAACTTTTAAACTTGACACCAAACTTTACTCCATCTCACCCAGTTAAGTCCATAAAAGTTTGGAGTTTTTCATCCTTTAAAAATTCATAATCATTCTCCTCTTCTTATTAACCAATCCTTGATTTTCTCACCAGCATCAACTCAATTCAATTCAGTAAGCATTTATTACACATTTGTTCTATTTTAGGCCAAGAGCTAGGATTTAAAGACACAGAGACAAAAAAGAGATAAATGCTACCTTCAAGGAGCTTGAATTCTGCTATGGGGAATATATACAAATACACACATATATACATTACATATATTTGTGCATATATATACATATAAATACAAAAGTATACAAAATAAATGCAAAGAAGTTTCAGAGACTGGGGGGTACAAAGAATACTAATTGCTGGAAGAATCAGAAAAATCTTCTTGGGGGGATAGGGAAGGAGAAGGGAGCCTCTAAACTAAGCCTCAAAAGGAACTAAGAATTCCAGGAGGTGGAAATGAGGAAAAAGAAGGAGTGTTTTACTATGCTGAACATCATCCAATACTTGAGTTTTCCTTTCCACAAGAGCAAAACCGGCGGCTATGGGCTTACAATATATGCAAAATGATACCAATGAAAGACTTGGTAGCTGGAAAGAGCCCTAGAACTTTATGTTTCCCCATAAATCTGGTTCTCCTCTAAACTTCCCTATTTTTATTTGCTCTTTGCTGACAGTTCCAACCTCAGAGACCTCTTTGATTCTCCCCCCCCTCTAATATTCAGTCATTCTCCAAGTCTTGGTGACCCCCTTGCATCTGGCCCCTTCTCTCCACTTGCACAGCCATCACTGTTGTTCAGGCCCTTTTCACTTGAACTATTGCAACAGTCTCTTAATTAGACTCCTTTGCTTCTAGCCTCTCTTCTTTTCAATTCATCTTCTAGACAGCTGACCAAACAATCTCCACAAAATAAGGTCTGACCATGTCACAGATCTGCCCACCAGGGAAAGTTGGATGGCATAGTGGACCTGGAGTCAGGAAGTTCAAATCTGGCACCTACTAGCTGTGTGACCTGGACAAGTCACTTAATAATGCCTTCTTCAGTTTCCTCAGTTGGATAACGGGGATAATAATAGAACTTCCCTCCCAGAATTGTGGTGAGTATCAAATGACATAACACACACATATACATATACATATACATATACACATACACATACACATACATACATATATATGTGTATATATACATATATATGTGTATGTGTGTATGTATATATATTATATATATACACACACACACACACACATAATGTTTGTAAAGCTTAGCGCAGTGCTAGGTGCCTCCTTCTTCCCTTCCTTTCCTCTTCTTCTCAAAAGTCTTCAGGGGCCCTCTGTACCTCTGAGATAAATTTCTCAGTGTAACCTTTAAGACACTTTGCAGTCTAAGTCCAGCTTATTTTATATTTTCCCCCATCATTAGCTCTTCTGTAACCAAATTGGCTTTTCTGCTGTCCCTCTAACTCACCACTCCCCTGATAATGCTTCTGCACAGCCTGTCCCCAAGCCTGTCATGTGCCCTCTTCTTCTTGCCTCTTAAATGACCATCAGATGGGGAATGGCAGAATAAGTGGTGGCATATGATTGTGGTGAAATACTATCATGCTTTAAGAAATGATGAGGAAAATCAATGATTCTAGGAAACACAGATAGACTTGCATGAAATAATGAAGGATGAAATGAGCAGATCCAAGAGAACATTGTATACAGTAAGAGCAATATTGTTTTAAGAAAAACTTTGAACAAATAAGGTATTTTGGCTATTATAAAAACCCAAACTAAAAAAATAACTTTATAACTATAAAAAATAATGCTATCTGTACCCAGAGAAAGAACTGATAAATAGAAGTATGGATAGAATGACTTTACATGTATATACAAAAATATATTTATACCTATTTGTGTCTCATTTATATGATGACCTTATGATATATTTAAATGGAATACCAAATTTTACATAATAGATTTGTAGTTTCACGTGAAAAAAATCCTGGTTTTCCTTCAGTGTTCTGCTCAGATCTTATCTCCAATGCAAAGCTTTTGCTGCTACTCCTGCATTTTCTCTCTCTGTAAATTATCTTGCTATTCACTCATTTCTTTCATATTCTATATTCCCCAGTAGGATATAAGCTTCTTGAGGGAAAGGCCTATTTTTCATTTTGGGGTTTGTATTTGGAATGTCTTTCATCATGTCTTGCACATAAGAAGGCTTTAATGTATATTTGTTGGATTGAATTGAATTAGGTTAGAAGGCTCAAGAGAGGAAAACTCGGAAAAAAATGAAAGTCCAGGACCAAGGACAAGGTGACGTCTATTCCCAACCTGGAGGTATCAACTGAGTCTGAGGGGCAGGTAGCCTTGAGGAAAACCACTTCAAGCTGAGACCAGAGATGGAGTATAGACCTGATGTCAGGTCAGCTGGCCGCACAGCTGCTGCCCATCAAGAGAAAGGGCAGCCGTCAGCAACAATGCATCCCCTCAGGAATAATTAGTAATCCCGGTGGCCAAAGCTATGAGCCTATATAAGTTTCCATTAAAAATAACCAGTCTAGGACTGCCTTCATTCTGTTAACTATGCTCTAAAAGGGAAGCAGGATAAGGAAGAGAATAAAAGTGCTGGTCCAATTTCTTCACTATATAAGAAACGAAAGTGAGACCCAGAGAAGAGCCCAAGAGAGTCAATCACCAAGAATGTATTAAGTGACTACTAAGTGTCAGACGTTATGCTAAGTGTCGGAATACAAAGACAGAAAATAAAAAGCAGCACAGGCAGTAGCATCTGTCAACATGTGGTTAAACCATCCGAGATTGTGTCCTATGTCCCCCAATTTGTAGCAGTGGGAATTATTTCACAGGTTTAAGGACTACACTAATTCTCAGGGAACCCTGAGAACACTGGAATATGATGTGTGGGATATTAATATTCTGAACCCTGAAGGCAAGCTTGACAAAACAATACATGCTTCTGTTTTTTGAGAAATTTCTAGGCACCTTCAGTGTTCCCAAAATTTCACAGATACACATAAAATACGTTCTTTGCCTCTAGGAACACTTAAAACTGTAAAGCCCTGTCTGTGTAAGTGTGAGCTATTAGCATTATTTATGTGTGTATACATTACAGACACATAAAATATGAAATATCACACCACCAGTACTTTCACTAATATAAACTATAATACATAGAGATATTTTGTGAGGGGAAAATGATCTGTCTAATTGAGTTTCATAAGAGAGGTGATGCTGGGAAGGTGGGGGAAGTACTAGAATGTCTGAGCTGGAAAGGACCTTTAGAGATCATTTTGTCTAAGCCTCCCCCCCATCCACACCCCTACCCCCTATGACTGATATGGAAATTGAGACCCAGAAAGACTGTGTGACTTATCCATAGCTATGCACTCAGTGAGTGGCTGAGAAAGAACTAGAATTCAGATCTCTAAGTTGAATGATCTTTCTTCTTACATCAGGAATTGTTCTGTCTGGTCCCTAAAAATATCAAAGCAGAATAAATTCTGAGTTCTAATAACTGATAGAGGATTAGCCCAGAGGGCAATCTGGTGTTTGCTTACTGATTTATGAGACAATCTGACCTTCTACCACCTTCCAATGTGACTGAAAAGGGTCATCAGTGATTCTTCTGTACCTGAAACTCTAGCAAAAGCCTAGTATCAAAGAAATATTTTCTGGCCTAGATATTACATCACCTGAGTGGACCCAAATGGCTTCATCATATTTTTTGACATTAACACTTTCCTCCAGACAACTTTGCAGTCTGAAAGACTAACTTTGAAAGGAGACTAAGAAAGGAACACACTGAATTCCTACCACAGTTGCCATAGAAACCTTGAAAGAGATTACATATAAATCAGACTTAAAACTTGATTTTATAATAGGAGCAATACGTGAGCACAGGCTTCTTATGGGCGAGTCTGCAAAAAGTCATCTGCTCAGATTCACCTCAATTTTTATGAAATGGAAATCCTACCTCATCCAGTAAGCCACAGCATAAAGGGCAATAAATGATGAAGATTCTCTTTTTTTCCCAATCTCAGCCTAAGCAATTACTTATTAGTCATAACTTTCAGATAATCTGAGTATTCTTAGAGTCTTTCTCATTAACTTGTTTTTTATATTTCTCAATTTTTTCCATTTTTAAAATTTCGTTCTAATATTTCTTGTCTCCTGTGATCATTTGTTGTTTCCTTGTCCCATTCTAATTTTCAAGGGGTTAGTTCTTGCATAAGATTTACTATGATCTGTTCTAAGGTATTAATTCTCTTTGAAATTCAATCCTCACTAATTACTCCATTTTGTGTCTCCTGTGTTATTTCTTACAGGTATTTTTATAGTGCTAGTGGCCAGAACTATAAATACACATTTTCAGAGGCCCTCCTTGGACATCTGGTGGAGCCAACCTTTTCTTCTGAGTTTATCCCATGGCAATCTCACAATGCTAGGTGTTTTTTCCATGTATTTGGCATTTACCTACTCCTAGATGTTGTGGACAGGCTCTGCTCTGTCCTGAGTGTGGTGGGTAACACGAGGCTTTTCATTTTTTCAGGAACTGCCTGGTATTCTTTTCTGCTGTGGTTCAGGCCCAGGTTGCCTGGATGGTGAGTTGGGAAGGGGCTTCAAATGCCTATTCAAATCTTTTGTAGGATTCTGCAATCTTTTTGTGAAGGTCTAGACTGGACAGAGGAGTTTATAAGTGATTCTGTTTTTTTTTTCTTTATCCTTTTCCCTCCTGGTACATTTTTAGAGACTTGGATATTTGGATAGCTTAGAAATTTGGACATTTATGGGGGATCAAGACCACTAAGTCCTAACACTCCACCATTTTCCTACACTAGTAACTTCCTTTTGCAGAAGAATTCAAGTGACCAAAGCCATGAGAAAACTGGAAAATGAAAACTAACACTGGAAAGAAGAAAAGATTTAAAAGTATTTGATATGTGGGTCCTTCTTCCTCTAAATCTTGTGATACTATATATTCAGGTGTGTCATACAGAGTTTAACTGTATTAGGGGAATCCAAAGTGAAAAGCCTCACTCTCTCTTTTTCCTTCCACCTTCAAAAGTTCTAAATTATGGTCTTTCCCTAGATCCACGTTTCTACACACACCCCCTGCCAATTCCCCACTCCGGATTCTAGAAGCCTCATTGAGGTGCCTACCATTCCAGACCACCTAAACCTTGCTTTGTCCTGGCTCAATAAAGTTGGGTGGATAACCGGTCTTGAGTCCACCTGACTCATCTCTGCTATCAAAAAGATTAAAAGTTTTTAAAATAAATAAAAAATATTGAAGAGCTCAACGACTTTTCATATGACTCAAGTTCCTAGATTACCCAAACAAATCTAGGTAGATAATCTGTTCTCTGTCTTTCTCTCTCTCAATCTCTGCCACACTATCTCCTTTTTAGCTCCTCTATTCACAATGCAAGATAGATACATATCACAGTTATTTTTATATCGAAAGGTTAAGGAGTGTACCGCCACTGAGCTTAGTGGCAGAATCCTGTAAACCCTGCTGCTAGGGAGGCTGAGGATGGCAGATTACTTAAACTCTGAGTTCTGAGCTGCAGAGGGATTGAAGACATAAGTGGTTCTAGGTCTGTTCTCCAAAGAGATCATAAAAATCAGAAAAGGACCCACATGTACAAAAACTATTTATAGCAGTTTTTTTGTAGTGGCCAAGGATTGGAAACTGAGAGGATGCCCATCAATTGGGGAATGACTGAACAAGTTGTGGTATATGAATGTAATGGAATCCTATTGTTCCATAAGAAATGATGAGAGGTGGACTTCAGAGAAACCTGGAAAGATGTAAATGAACTGATGCTGTGTGAAATGAGCAGAACCAGGAGAACATTGTACACAGTAACAGCAACATTGCATGATGACTACCTGTGATAGACTTACCTCTTCCCAGCAATGCAGGGATCTAAGACAAGTCCATGTTGGAAAATGCTATCTACATCCCCCCCCCCAAAAAAAACTATGGAGTTTGAACGGAGATTGAAGCAGACTATTTGCTCTCTTTTTTTTGTTGTTGTTGTTTCTTCTCTCTTGTGGTTCCTCCTATTGGTTCTAATTCTTCTTTACAACATGACTGATATGAAAAAAAATGTTTAATGTGAATGTATATGTAAAGCCTATATTAGACCACATACTGTCTTGGGTTGGGGGGAGGGTAGGGAGGTGAAGAAATTTTGGAATTCAAAATCTTATGGAAATGAATGTTGAAAACTAAAAAGAAATAAATATTTTAAATAGATGTAAGTGGTTGCTGTACTTCTAATGCAGGAGAGATAAGGAGATTCAGTTTCAAAAAAAGTTAAATTGTAAAAAGAAAAATACTATGGTAAATCAGCAGTTGTTAACAATTAGGAGAACAAAGGGAGTAAATGCCTGTATCTGCAAGCAATAGGAATAAGGAATTAAACTTATAGGCATTTCTGTAAACACAGATACGTCATCTTTCTCTCTAGAGAGAGAGGGCCAAAGTAGGATAGAAGTTCCTAGTTTGCTCTTTGTAAGTTATTTGTACCTCCTAATACATCTTGCACTCTCCATCTAAACTAAGGTCAGCAAATAATAGTCTATGGGACAAATACAACTCCCTAAAAACCATTGTTAGCGTGTAGGCTGTACAAAAATGGGCAGCTGGCTAGGTTTGCCCTGTAGGCCATAGTTTGGCACAGCGGATAGAGTTCAGGACCTGGAGTTAGGAAAACTCAATTTCCTGAGTTCAAATCTGACCTCAGACACTTATTAGCTGTGTGACCCAAGTCAAGTTATTTAATCTTGTTTGCCTCAATTTCCCCAACTGTAAAGTGAGTTGGAAAAGGAAATGGGAAACCACTTTGGTATCTCTGCTAAGAAAACCTTAAATGGAGCCACAAAGAGTTGGACATGACAGAAATGACCAAACAACAACATTTAGGAAATTAAGTGGTGATGTAACAGCCTGAGCTATTAGTCCCTTAAGGCAATTAAGTCTCAAGCATAGTTTCAAAGTCTTTTAAAGAAAAAAAAACCTAACTTGAATGAAATTGGGGAGTTAGGATATTGCTTTCACAACAGTGGCCATAGGCTTTTTCATGGAAATAAGGACAATTCTATGCCTTTGACACACTGATGCCTCATTATTCTTGAAGAGGTATATCCTCAAGCCCCTGAGCCTTGTCCTTTGTCTTAATGGGAAACATCTATGTTACTGGTACCTCTGACACAGGTTTCCTCTACCTCTGGCCTCAGACTGAAACTGTTCTCTTCATAACTGACTGAATTATAGACCCTGTCAGTATCTCCAGGCAAAAGAATACAAAGAGTCATATGCTTGGTCTTGGGCATTCATCTTCTTACTCAGTTTCCATGAATTGAGCCTTCTATCTCAATTCAATTACATTTAAAAAAATTTCTTTTAAATTTATTTACTTTTAGTTTACAACATTCAGTTCCACAGGTTTTTGAATTCCAAATTTTCTCTTCTTTTCTTCCTTCCCTCTCCTCATCCCCCTCCTCCACCAAGGTAGCATGCAATCCAATATAGGTTGTACATACACCTTCATCTTAAACATTAGTCAAGTTGTAAAGAAGAATTATAAGGAATGGAATGTGCAACAAGAAAGAAGAAACAAAAACAAAAGAGAGAGAGCAAGTAGTTTGCTTCAATCAGACTCCGTAATCCTTTCTCAGGATATAGACAGCTCTTTCCTTCATGATTCTTTCAGAGTTGTCTTTTAACCTTGCATTGCTGAGAAGAGCCTGGTCTATCAAAGTTAGTCACCACAGATACGATATGGCTGTAATTGTGTACAATGTCCTCCTGGTTCTGCTCCTCTCACTCAGTATCAGTTTATATAAGTCTTTCCAGGTTATTATGAAGTCAGTCTGCCCCTCATTTCTTAATAGCACAACAGTATTCCATTACATTAATATACCACAACTTGTTTAACCATTCCCCAATTGAAGGGCATCCCTTTGATTTCCAGTTCTTTGCCACCACAAAAAGATGGGTTATAAATATTTTTGTACACATGGATCCTTTTCCCATTTGTATAATATTTTTGGGATATAGCCCTAGAAGTGGTATTGCTGAATCAAAGGTTATGCACATTTTTATAGCCCTTTGGGCATAGTTCAAATTTGCTCCCCAGAATGGTTGTATCATTTCACAGCTCCACCAACAATGCATTAGTGTCCCAATTTTCCTACATCTTCTCTAGCATTTATAATTTTCCTATTTTGTCATGTTAGCCAATCTGACCAGTGAGATGTGCTACCTAAGAATTGTCTATTCCATTTTTAAAATGCAAGGTTTTGGGGACACAAATCTCAAAATGAAAAACAATACCTTCTCTCCAATCTGACCAGTGAGATGTGCTACCTAAGAATTGTCTATTCCTTTTTTAAAATGCAAGGTTTTGGGGACACAAATCTCAAAATGAAAAACAATACCTTCTCTCCAATCTGACCAGTGAGATGTGCTACCTAAGAATTGTCTATTCCATTTTTAAAATGCAAGGTTTTGGGGACACAAATCTCAAAAATGAAAAACAATACCTTCTCTCAAAAAGATCACATTTAGGGGGCAGAGTCAAGATGATGGCATAGAAGAAGATTCCATTTTATGAGGGAAAACATCATATAAAAGGAAATGGAGAATAACAAGATGATTTGAAGAGGAGAGAAAACATAACTAAGAGTCTCAGGAAGAGTGTTGCATAGGAGAAATGTTCTGGTCTAAGCTTTGAAGGAAAATAAGGATTCGAGGAGGCAGAAATGAGGAGATCCAGGCATGGAGACAGGCTGTGTGAAGGTATAAAGATGGTAACTGGAATGGCAACAATGGTAGATAACAAGCCATTTTGGTTTGAATACAGTGGTGCATAATGGAAAAGAATATGAAATAATCACAAAACATTGTGCAGAAGGCAAATTGTGAAGGCTCCTGTTAGACATCTCCATCTGGATGTCTAAAAAGCACGTCAAATTCAACTAAACAGAGGAATTGATACTTTACCCTAATGGAACTAGGGAGCCTCTGAAGACTTTTGAACAGTGGTGAGATATGTTCAGATGGGCGTCTAAGAAAAATTATTTTGACTGCTGTCTGGAAGATGAATCAGAGAGGGAAAAGATTGGAAGCACGGAGAATAGTGAAGAGGCCATTGGCATTGTTTAGGCAAGAGGCGATGAGGGCCTGAACAAGAGTCTGATTGATGAACGGAGGGAAGGGGATAGATGCAAGAGACATCATGGAAGATTCTACCTGTAAGATTCTATCTGTGGAGAACGTCTACCAGTAAGAACTGACAAATGAAGAGTCAAGGATGATGCTGAGGTTGAACCCTTGAGTGATTATAAAAATGGTGGTGCCCTCAAATAAAATAGGGAAATTTGAAAGGAAGAAAATTAGTTAGGTTTTGCACATGCTGAGTTTGAGATGCCTTTTGGGCATCCAGATAGATATTTCTGTCAAGTAGGTGGCAAATCTGGAATGGAATTCAAGAGAAGGAATGGAATTGGATGTATTAATCTGGGAATTATCTGTTCATATAGATCACTGATTTCTGATGTATAAATGTTCACAACAAAAATCTAATAATCAGCTTTCACAAACTAGTTAGAACTGTTCCAGCATGCTCCTGGAAGTAACTCAGGGAAGAAGTTTTCATGGTATAAGTGACAACAGAAAGAGAGGATGAGGTTAGACAAATGATATAGATATAATTAAACCAATCAACTAGCAAGGGTCAGCAAACTACGGCCTGAGGGTCAAATCCCACTGTGTGTTTTTGTACATCTCTTGTAATACAAAAACAAAACAACAAATTCTTAGCTCAGAGCTGCACAAAAACAGGGAGCTGGTGGGATTTGGCCCTTGGGCAGTAGTTTGTAGACCCCTGTACTATAGGGTCAAGACTATGAAGGGAGGAAAGCAAAGGCAGAGTAGAGAAATTGGGAGAATGGTGACTATAGGTTACAGTGAGGGAACAGAATAGATTTTGGAGGAGTTCTGTAGATAGATGGAAAAGTAGATTAATAGGTTATGAATAAGAATCCAGCCTTCTGGATTGGTCAGAATAAGGCTATGCTCTTCCTATGCATGACTAAGATAGAATTAAGGTACAAGTCATGGAAATGCAAGAGGTTGAAGAACTAGGAAGTCAAGGGTGTTTTTTTTTGGGGGGGGGGAATAGAGTATTAATGAAAGAGAGTAATGGTAGTATTTTGAGTATTAGTCTGGGCTGGAGAGGAGGATAGTTCTTCCCAACTTTTGACTACTATGGAAGAGCTTTTTTTCCCTTTCAAACCTAGCTAGTTATAATAAGGGCAGTGGGCCTTCAAAGTTCAAAATATAATCACATAAAAGGAGCCAACAATGAATGTGTTAAACTAACAGTAAAAATAAGGCAACACCAGGGGGCTTCTTTTAAAAGTGTAGACACCTTTCTGAAATAGAATTAAAGGAAGTCTGGTCATTGAATAAGCAAAAACAATGCCTCTGAGGACCATTAAAAGATTGAATTACTCAATTTTCAGACAGTTCACGCAGAAGCCAGACTCAAGGAGGAACTCAGTTCACCATGAGGTATGCAGAAAATCCTAGAAGCTGCAGAAAAGGTGGAGAAGTAAGTATTTCTCTTCCACAGAGTTGTCAGTTAGAGGATGAATTCAAGGCAGAAGGAAGTTGCCTAGGAAGTTCCTAAGGCCAAGAACAGAAGAGCCAGTGGGGGCAAAGGAATGACTATAGAAGTCAGATCACAAGAAATATAAATCAAAAGAATTCAAACTTGAAAAGTCACATGAAGGAATTTGATTCATCTAAGCTCAAAAAATGGAGGTTTTCACCAAGAAATTATTTTTCATATGCTTCAAAAATGTGAAGAAGAAAAAAATGCCTTCTAAGGATGAGGGCCTCTCCCCTAAACCCAAAAAGGTAAAAAAAGAGAGAGGAAACTTCTGTAGATGGACTGGTTCTTTTAAGCCCCAAAAGAGAAAGAAGGAGCTTCTATATGCCCTTTGTTTTCTTAAATCCAAAAAGATAAAGAAGTGTCTGTAAATGATCTTTGCTCTTCTAGGAGCAAACAGGTAAAAGGAAAGAGGCTGAAGATGAACTCTGCTTTTCTAAGCCCAAAACTTATCGAACGATGAAGAACCTTTTCAAAAGGAAAATCACCCATTAACACAAGATGGAAAAGAAGAGAAAGAAGTGGAGATATTGGAGAGAAAAGTCCTAAGTTGAAGAAGACATAAACAGACAATGGACTCTCTCAGCTCCATATGGCTTTTTTAGGACTTTCCTGTCTACCAGCTACTTGGTTCTTGAATACACATCATCAGGAGCCTAGCTCCTACTCGGTTCTGGCTTCTGCTTTGGCTACTCACTGAGCTAACAACTCCAGTTTTTAATAGGCTCAGAGATATGGCCAAATTTGCTTGTCCAGTGACCAGATTTCCTTTAATTCCATTAAAGAAAGGTGTTCACACTTCATAAAGGTATCACCTGGCACATTTTTACAGTTGGTTTAACACCTTGTTGGTGGCCCCTTTTCTTTGCTTGGGTCCTGGGCTTTTAAGGACCAGGTCCTTATAATCACAGCCTCCAACCTGCTCAAATGCTGTTTTATTAATTGCCTAGAGAAGTCCCACTGTAATTTCTTTTTTCTTCCTCTTCTAGAATATTTTAAAATATATATAAAACAATTATTAACTTTTTTCTCATGAGTCTCTAGCCAGAAAGAATCACTTTTACAGTATATTGCAATTTAAAAATCGATGTTTCCTCTCCCAAGTACGCAATCATTTATCTGCAGTCACCTCATTATACATCTAGGCTCAGAATACAAAGCCAATATGTTTATCATAAAACCCAACTTTAAAGACATGGAGGGTAAATCAGTTCCTAAGAAATGGAGATGAGTTGTTTGGGTAACCAAGTACACTCCCTTAGGGAATGATGGAAGGGAAGTATAAAGTACAATGAGGAATCACCAGCTCCAGTGTCAGGAGTCCAAATGGTTTTTGGCAACAAGGGCTCTACCCCACCCCTTTGTTATATTACACAGCCCAGATCATGGTCTCCTGACGTCTGCTATTTATGGCTCCCAGTCTTTGGCATGACTTGGTCCTCGACTGCCTTTGCTCCTCATGCATGTTCTGCTGAGATCCAAAACATGTCTAGTGTGAATGTGCATGTGGATGAGTGTATTTGGGTCCTCAACTGCTCTATAAATTTGCCTGAATTTCCTAGCATAGAGATACTAACAAGAAATTGGTCTCTAAGAATATAAATGCCCTTGTATTAAGCCACTTAGATCCTGGGCTTTCAAGGACCACCTCCTTTCATTGGTGACTCTCTAGATGTGTTTCTTCATAGTTACCCAGCAGCCTCCCTCTTCACTTTGGAAGAACATTCCATCTCAATCACCTTCTCGCCCTGAAAGATCACTACATCCAATAGTTTCCTCACCATGGAAGATCACTCTGATCCTGCAGCTCCTTTCTTTGATTGACCAGTTCTTCCCAGAACCTACATTTTAAAGAAAGTGCCCAGGCCAATCATGCTCACTCTATTCCTTTCTGGGCTCTGCTCCTAACTTTTCAGACTTCTTTCTTCACCTTGTCCCAGGGAATACCTTCTCCTCACCCCCACTTTTCAACTTCACCTTTTATGTATGAAATACATTAGAATAGAACAGAACAGAACAGAATAGATAGAAGAGAACAGAACAGAACAGAACAGAACACAACACAACACAACACAGCAGAACAGAACAGAACAGCATAGAACAGGACAGGACAGGATAGGACAGGATAGGACAGGATAGAATAGAATAAAATCTCCTTGAGTATAGGTATTCCCAGGGCTTAGTGTGTAATGCATGGCACATAGTGAGCCTTAATAAATGCTGTTGACTTTATTTGTACTTACTTTTGGCATGCATGCCCCAAATAGAATGACTCACATTAATTAATATAAAATTATTAGTATAATAATGCTAATATGATATACCCACACATTAATAAATATATAAATTAATATAGTGTTATATATTAATATTATATGATAAAACATACTAGTATGTTTATATTAACATATTAATTAATATAATTTATATTTCTAATATATTATATTAATATCAGCATATTATGATATATAATGGTACTATAATGATTAATATTAATAATTAAATAAATAAAATTCTTTTAAACTGAACTCTATGAGGTAGAAGAGAAAATGCATTCAAGGTATTTGGGGCTTGTGACGATGGAAACTGAATCATAGATCCCCTCATCTTCAGGATGCAATACACCTTCTACATGAAACCATTCCCAATCCCCAACCTTCTGTGCCCCCCATAACTACTTTGTATTTAAATACTCAGTGTTTATTTTATATTTGTTCAGCATATACCTATAGACTCACATGTCTCTCTTAATAGAATGTAAACTCCTTGAGAGCAAGGATTGAAACATTTTTTTTTGGTCTTTGTATGTATGCCCAGGGCTCAACACACAGCCTGACATGTAATAGGTCATGATAAATGCTTATTGATTGATTGAATAGAATTACACTGAATTGGAGCAGCTTATCAGATGAGAGGAGAAGTTTGCATTCTACTGGCTGCCAGTTGGAATATCCTGTGTGTACAACAAAAACTTAAAGTTAACCATAGTCTTTCCTCCTAAGAACTTGGAGCACTTTAGCAAACATTATTAAATTTCCACTCACACAATCTCTGGGATATAGAAAAGGTCATGTATTAAATTTGATATTGTTTGGTTTTTTTATCATCAGAATTTCTTCCAATATTCTGCCTCTGCTTCCCATGAGCCATCTGATGTTTTAAAGAGAAAAAAAGGAGGAAGAAAATTCAAAAAAGTAAAACAGTAGTACAACAAAAAAGTTTGAAAATATGTGCAGTTCTCAACACCCATGACCTTCCATCTTTGCAAAGTTGGAGGGCTTGATGTCTTCTCACATCTATTTATACCTCCTTGTTTCAGCATTGTTTGATGATGGTCTCTTGAGAACACTATGAAAGTGTTCAGCTCATCTCTCCAGGATCATGTCCTTATTGCTGATCAATGTGGCTCCATCAGGGCTGAGTGGATGAGATGAACCATAGGTCTTTTACCCATAAATAGCTTTCCAAGAATCATTGGAGTGCTTTGGGTCGATGCTATCAGTGTAAAACTGAATTTCATCTGTTTTCTTACTGAGCCAAGAACCCTCCGTCTTTCTAAACTTGGTTTGCACTTTACTTTTATTGGAGTTGAACACTGCCTTCATAGAGATGGACAAACTGTAATGCTGGTAAACCCTGTGGAGTTCTAATTTTTCATTCACATTTCAAATTTCTGAATTTCCCTCACCATTTTCTTTTTTAAAAAATTATTTATTTTTGTTTTCAACATTCAATTCCATAAGATCTTGAGTTCTAAACTTTCTTCACCTTCTTCCCCTCTCCCCACCCCAAGGTGGCAGAGGGGGAGGGAGGAAGCAAAGGAGGGAGGCAAAGAAGGGGAGAGGGAAAGAGGGAAAGAGGGAGAGAGAGAGAGAGAGAGAGACAGAGACAGAGACAGAGAGAGAGACAGAGACAGACAGAGACAGACAGAGAGAGACAGAGAGAGACAGAGAGAGAGACAGAGAGAGAGACAGAGAGAGAGAGAGGGAGAGGGAAAGAGAGAGGGAGAGGGAGAGGGAAAGAGAGAGGGAGAGGGAGAGGGAAAGAGAGAGAGAGAGAGAGAGAGAGAGAGAGAGAGAGAGAGAGAGAGAGAGAGAGAGAGCAAATACTTCAATATGCACTCAGACTTCATAGTTCTATTTCTGGATGTGGATAGCATTTACCATCATGAGTCTTTCGGAACTGTCTTAGATCCTTGCTTTACTAAGAAGAGGCAAGTCTATCTTAAGAAGAGGCTAGTTACCACACATTGTTGCTGTTACTGTTTACAATGTTCTCTTGGTTCTAATGTAAGTCTTTTCAGGTTTTTCTGAAATCCACCTACCATCATTTCTTATGGAACAATAGTATTCCATTACATTCATATACCACAACTTGTTCAGCCATTTCCCAATTGATAGATACTCTCTCAGTTTCCAATTCTTGGCCACCACAAAAATAACTGTTATAAATACTTTTGCATATGTGGGTCCTTTCCCCATTTTTATGATCTCTTTGGAATACAGACTTAGAAGTGGTATTGAAGAGGTACCCCCAAAGAGGGTTTAGGGCTGCCTGAGACCCCCAAATACCAACATGCTGGGTCCTGCTGAAAGAATTCCACTTGTCTTCTCAGCCAAAGAAAAAGTAAAGTTTATTGAAAGATATGGGATAGACTCTTAAGGAGCCAGTCTATGCTAGATTGTTTTATGGAGCTTTCACTTAGAGCAAGTCTATGCTAAGCTATTCCACTGCACTCTCACAGAGCAAGTCTCTGCTAGGCCATCTCACGACACTCTCACAAAGATGGAGGGAAGATGGGGTCTTATATACAGAGAAATCTAGGGGTGGTTTAGAGGAGGAGCCTGGGGAGGGTCTTCAGGAGGAGCCAATGAGGTCAAACTCCAGTAATGAGTTTGGTGAGGGACTTCAGGTGGAGTTAATGAGGTCAGACTCCAGTAATGAGTTTGGGGAGGGACTTCAGGTGGAATTAATGAAGTCAACGCAAGGGTGATTTGATTTTTTGATAGGCAAGGAGCTTGCCAGAGCATGTACTTCAAAGATTCAAGGAGAGCTCACGGGGGGGGGGTGGTCCCAGAGCCTACACCTCATCAGTATTGCTGAGTCAAAGGGTCTCCATCATCTTCATCAAACACTTTCAACAAGGGTGAAAATGGCATCAAGGCCAGCTACCACATTGATGGGAAATTATTTAACTTGAAAAGGCTACAAGCCAAGACTAAACTGCAGGGAGAGTCAGTGTGCAACTTTTTGTTCTCAGATGATTGTGTACTCATTACAACTTCTGAGGCTTAGATGCAACAAAACATGGGTTGATTCACTGCCACCAGTGCTCCTTTTGGTCTCACAATTAACACCAAGAAAACAGAGGTTCTTCACCAATCAGCACAACACTATCTATATGTAGTGACATTTTAAATTTTGTAGATAAATTCACTGACCTTGGCAGTGTAATTTCCAGGGATTTACAAATAGATGTTGAGGTTAATGCATACATTGTCAGAGCTAGCTCAGTGTTTGGGAGACTCTGAAAAAAAGTGTAACAGAAGTATTAGACTGCCTACCAAACTGAATATCTACAGAGCTGTTATGATGACCTCATTGTTATATGCCTGTGAAACTTGGACAGCATACAAATGCCATGCCACAAAACTGAATCCTTCAATTTAAATTATCTTAGGAAGGTTGTGAAGATCTTCTCAAGGCAAGATAAGGCACTAGACAGTGAGGTCCTTTCTTGAGCTGAACTGCCAAACATTTAAACTCTACTGCAGACAGTGCAACTCTGATGAACTTGTAACAACATTCAAATAGCAAATCCATTTTTGCCTCAAAAAACTATTTTACAGAGAACTCACACAAGGCAAGCACTCACACAGAGGTCAGAAGAAATGACACAAGGACACTCTCAAGCTCTATCTGAAGAACTTCAGTATTGATTGTGAGACATGGGAGAACCTGACACAGGACTATCCAGCATGGCATGTTTGCATTGAAGAAGCTCTATGCATTATGAACAAAGCAGAATTGCAATAGTTCAAAAGAAACATGAGATAAACAAATGTAGACCCATCCCCCCACCATATATAATATTGTTTTCTTGACTTTGCCTATTTCAAAACTGTCTCACTTAATGTAGATCTTTCCATGTTTCTCTGCATTCATCCTATTCGTTATTTCTTAAGGTGAAATAATTGTCCATTATATTCCATCTAATATAATCCATTATGTTCATATGCCACAATTTGTTTAGTTATCCCTCAATCAATGGGCACCTACTTTGTTTCTAATTCTTTGCTATTACAGAAAAGGCTACTATAAATATTTGGTATATATGTTGACTTCCTTCTTATCAATGACCTTCCTGAGGCATGAGCCTAGTAGTGAAATATCTGAGTCAAAGAGTATGAGCATTTTAGTCATTTTATTTGAATAATTCCAAATTGTTTTTCAACATGACCGTATGGATTCACAGCTCCACCAATAATGCACGTATGGCCCAATATTCCTACAACTCTTCCAACTTTGAATATTCCCATTTTTTTCATCTTTGCCAATTTGCAGCAGATAAGGTGAACTATTAGGGCTGTTTTGATTTGCATTTCTCTGTATTAGTTATTTAGATTATTTTATAAGATTGTTAATAGTTTGTAATTCTTCTCTTGAGAATGGTTTGTTCATATCCTTGGAAAGCTATGTACTATTGTCCCAATTTTAATGGTATAGAAACAAACCTAAAATAAGAGGAAGAGATTGACTGATACAGCAGGAATAGAAGAGGAAATTACAAAGAGAATTTAGGTTTCATGATTCCTAAACCAAGAATAATCAGCAAATTATAATGCTTCTTTAAAGATCCTCATGCTGCAGAATTAAAAAAACAAAACCTGAGAACAAACTGATCAAAAACAACTTTAACTAAATATTATCTTTGTTATATCTTAGGATGATTTGAGGGGGTATTTGAGTGGGCAATGAAGATAATAAAACAGAATGGGGGAATCCAACTATTGAGTACTCAGAGAAAGGGCTTTTGTATTTAATAAATTCAAACATACTTTGTCTAAAACTATTTCAGAAAAAAAATCCACTCAGCTTTTGAAGAAGAATGAGGTTGAGTCCCTTGGCATGAGAAATACTAGTGACTTTGAGAAAGAGCACACAGCATGAAGTCAAACAAAGCAAAGAAAAACAAGAAGCCTCTGAGAAGGAAAAAGAAAAAGCAGGATATGAGCCTATAAGAAAATGAGTAAGTATCTGCATTGGATGTCCTTTCTGTTTTAGTGAAGACTTTGTCCTCTGTTCTAGCTTCCTAATGGTGAGAAGCCCACAAGCCATGGAACACAGCCAGAAGATAAATCTAAGAAAACTGCCCTTGCAAAGTGCTAGCTTAGTAAATGTGAGCTAAGTAAACCATGTCAAAGTACTAGGAATTCTGTATTCTAGGTTCATATCATCACCTATCACTGTCCTCAA
>CM053598.1:212378190-212398434 GCA_028646575.1 Pseudocheirus occidentalis
AGAGAGAGAGAGAGAGAGAGAGAGAGAGAGAGAGAGAGAGAGAGAGAGAGAGAGAGATTAATGGTCCTTTGTGGAGAACTAGGGGGATGGGTGTCTGTAAGTGTTAGTAGAGGCTAGGATCAGATTGTTATATGAGAAACAAGTTCTATTCTTATGGGATTCACAGTATTGTGTGAAGTATAGTATCATGGATGTATATAAAGGTTTGCCTCTTACGGTATCATTAATTAGTGCACTATTAGGTGGTTTTTGCCAAACACTGAGAGTATTATATCTGGCAGTTTCAGAAGAAGCAGATTATAAGAATTAGGACATTTCTTCTTAACGATTATGAAAGTCTAAGATGAAGGAATAAGTGTTGAGAGAGGGAAAGAAAACAATTTTTTTACTGGAAAAAATTAAAATTTTACAAAGTTTTTCAGGATTTGTAATGACCCTGTGTCACTTAGCTGCCCAGTTTAGGGCTAGTTTCAATAAAATCCTGTTATTCAGTAGTTGTGGCATATATTCTTGACTAAAATGATTTTCTCTCTATCTCTCTCTCTGTCTCCCTGTCTCTGTTTCTCTCTCTCTGTCTGTCTGTCTCTGTCTCTCTCTCCCTCTGTCTCTCGCTAGGTGGCACACAGGGAGCTAAATGGTCATAGGCAGCTAACCTGTGTAATTGTGTGTGTGTGTGTGTGTGTGTGTATTTCATAATCATTTCTGAATAGGTTTCCACACTCCTCATTGAACCCTCTCCTGAACCAAAGAAAAAGTTAAGCAAAATTGACCAGCAATGCAGCCAAGTCTGGTGACATGCTACATTCTCCCTTTATTATCCACCACCTGTATACCAAGAGGGATGTGTCAAATTGTCTATCTTCTAGGAACCAGATGGTTCATCACAATTAGTTTCTTGGGCTTTTTTTTAGCACTGCTTTCATTTACATGACTGCAGTCACTGTGTATCTGCTTTCCTCATTTTCTATCACTTTATACAAGTCTTCCCATTATTTTTCTAAATGTTGTCACACAATAAAATTCTATTATATGCATATGCCAGTCTAGTTACATCCTACCTTTTCCAGTTTATACATTCTGACCCATCACACACTCTATGGTCTGGCTAAAAATGGCCTGTGTGCTATTCTTCATATTCAAACCTATTTGCCTTTCCATGGGCTCTCCCACAAACCACAAAAGCATTCCATCCATCCTCATTTTCACTGCTTAGGTGCCCTAATTTCCTTCAAATCACAACTTCCTTGCCATTCATGACCCTATCAACCCAGTGGCAGGTGCTCGCTTCCAACAAATTATCTTTTACAGAGTATCCCAAAAATCTAAGTGCAATTTCAAACCATTGAAACTTAAAACTTAACTAAGACTTCTGGGATACCTTGTATTTCTGTCTTGTGTTAAATGTATGTAATGCAATGTAATACAATATAATATAACATAGTGTAACAGAGTATGGCATAATGTAATATGATATAACATAGTATAACATACTATGGCATGGCATGATATTGGATGTGATGAAGAGTGATAGGATGTAATATAATATAATACAACAGAACATAATATCTGTCATTTCTTTCAGGAAGCTGGCAGCACAGTAGATAGAGCCCTGGGCTTGGAGTCAGGAAGACCTGTGTTCAAATTCAGCTTCAGGAGCTTTCTAACTGTGTGACCTTGGGCAAATCATTTCACCTCTGTTTACCTCAGTTTCTGCATCTAGAAAAATAAGGAGAGTTGTAGCACCTACCTCCGAGGGTTATCATGAGGACTGAGTGAGGGAACATTTGTAAAGTACTCAGCACAGTGCATACATAGCACAAGATAGATGCTATGTAAATGTTATTATTATTATTATTAGACATTCAAGATTTCCACTTGACATGAGAAGAGCTGGCAGTCCCTTTCATGTCACTATCCTCAGCTTGCTACACTAGAGACTTTGGGGAGCATCCCCTTGGGTAAGACTTAGGATTCTCTCTCTCTCTGTCTCTCTGTCTCTATCTCTCTCTGTCTCTCTCTCTATCTCTGTCTGTCTCTGTCTCTCTCTCTCTCTGTCTCTTGATTGCACTGAATTATCTCACAGGGAGAGCTCTTTTAGGCTATATTGTCTGTTACATATTCTCACATGCATACTTTCTCTGACTTCTATTTTGTTACCAAATTGGATAAATGGGTTTATTTGCAATTGTGTGTACATTGGAGAATTGGTACTTGAGGGGGAAGGGAATCAAGCCTTGAATATAAAACTTTACCCCATTAATGAAATAGTGATCAGACATTAGCTTGAACCTGAAAGTCACATCTCCTAAAATAATACTGCTTAAAGGAAAAGTTAGATATAATTCTAGCTTGCTATCCCTTCTCTCTGAGTAGAATAATGTGGCTGAGTTTCTGGATCCATCCTCCTGCTTTCTCTCTGGAGAGGAAATAAAATTTTCTTTGGAAAAGGGTGGGTGGAAGAGAATCTAGAGTAGTCAATTCTGCCTTTCTTCAAGCCACACAATGGCATGCTACATGTAGGGGAAGAATCCCTTGCCACACGTCATAAAGACAACAGGAAGCCACTGGAATTCATGTATGTGAGCTATTGAAAACTGGTTTGACTGGATGACCCCAACCCCCAGATACATATATATGTAAGACTTAACTGACTCAGAAACAAAGCCACTGGCTTCTTTGTTGCCTCATGGTTAAAGATAAGTTTCTTGGATACATGCCCCTCATTCCTCATTCTTTATTAGGCGACTCAGGTAATACCCTAATTTCAGTGGCTCAGACTACCCACACTGCTTTGCCTCACATAAGAGGGGCAGTCACTAACAATAGACAGAGAAGTTGCTAATTAGTGCCATGTCAGTTATTTGCTAAAACTCTATGTAGATTTGAGCACTATGTGTCTTTGGGCCTTTGGATCTGAATGCTCATACTGATGTACACTTGAGCAGTGGCCCATCCCTAGAGTTGGGGACAGTAGGAACATGTTCACTTACGCTGCTCTTCACTGGCACCTGCTTTCCTCTTCTGGACACCCTCCCTGTGTTATATGACTTGCAACTGAATAGAGGAATCCCATAGCCAGATGTATACTTAAGAAAAATGACTTTTGCATCAGTATGTAGAACGAACTGAAGTGGGGAGAGACTTGAGGCAAGGAGACCAATTAGGAAGATACTGCAATAATCTAGACAAGACGTTGTAAGGGTCTGAACTAAGGTGGTTGTTGTTTTTCCTTCTTTTTCAAAGAGGACCAGTGACATGATGGGATGATGTCTTGACTTGCACATGAGTTAGATTTAAATGAGGCAGAGCTGCACTAAGTCCTCAGCCTCACTGTCTCTTCCAGAGTAATCAAAGTCCAGCAGCAAGACGAAAGGCAAGTGATGATGACCTGGGATGTGGTGGACGACCTTGGTGTATTTGATGTCTGATTCCACAGTGCCTGTTTTAGCTGCCTTAAATGTCCTTTGGAACAAATTTTTCTTATCCAACCATTTTTCCCTGGGGTCAGGGGTGGGGGTAGTCTTCACAGGCTTTTCACATGCTTAGGGTAGACATCTATCTAACTCACTGACAGGTCTGAGGTCTGTTAGTTACCCTCAACCTAGGTTAGCCCATCTGCCGGAATGGTTTTACCATAGATTTTAGCCCTGTATATGCTATAGCTTCCTGGAGCCACAAGCAAGGGTTGGGTGAGTCAGACATACACCAAAGGTGAATGAGCAGCCCTGAAAAGGGTTCCACAGGTCCTCATCCTAGAGGTACTAGGTCTTCCTTAAAACACTCCATACATCCCTACCAAAGGTAGCAGTTTGAGTAGAGAGAAGAAAAAAAAATGTGAGCGATGTTGTGAGCATAGAGATGGCAAGATCTGGTGACTGAGTGAATATGTGAATAAGACAGAATGTAAAGGCTGGAATAATGTTAATGTTATGGACCTGGGTGATTGGATGAATGGTGGTATCTTCAATAGAAATAGGAATATGGAAGACTGGGAGGCTTAAGGGCAGGTAGAGAGGAAAATAATGAATTCAATTTTTAATATATTGATCTTAAAGTATTTCTAGAACATTCAGGTTGAAATGGTCCAATAGGCAATCGGCGATAACACCACTGAAGATTGGGTAAAGAGACTAATACTAGATATAGAGATCTATCAGTCATTTACATAGAGATGCATCCTGAGCCATCTTCAGTCGTCCTGATGAATAACTGGCCATAGGACCCAGATGGTTCTGGAGGAGAAAGTAGGGCTAGTGACCTTGCAATGCCCTCCCTCACTTAAATCCAAGTCAATTGCAAGTCATGTCATCATTTTCTTGATATCATGGTCCTCTTCGACAACAACAACAAAATAGAAGTGATAGTTTGAGTTGATATGGTGATAAGATTACCAAGACAGATTTATGGGAAGAGGAGAAAAGAACCTAGGACAGAGCCTTAGGGAAGAGCCAGAGTTAGGGAGTCTGATTTGAATGATGAGCCAACAAGGGAGACTATGAAGAGATGTCAGATAGGTAGGGTCATGAAAACCAAGAAAGGAGAGGCTATGAAAAGATGAAGGAGTCATCAACACCATCAAATGCATCAGCTAAAACAAGACTGGCAACTGAGAAAAGATCATCACATTTGGTAACTAAAAGATAATCAGAAATTTTGGATAGTACAGTTTGGGTTGATTAATAGTTCAGAAGCCAAATTACAAAGGGTTCAAGAGTGGATGAATAGAGAGAAGCAGAGACAGTGAATGGAGATAGTATTTTCAAGGACTTTGACCAAGAAAAAAGGAGAAATATAAAATGATAGCACAGTGAGATGGTAGGGTCTGGGAAAGGCTTTTATTTTTACTAAAGGATGGGGCATGTTTTAAGTCAGTAGGAAAGGAAACAGTAAATGGGAAGAGGTAAAAGATTCAGGATAATGAGAGTGCAGTATGCTGGATGAATGGGAGAGCATAAAGTTTGACCTTGGAGAGGAAAAGGCCACCTCTTTGTCACAAGTGCTGATGCCAGTATGATACAAAGAAAGACAATATGGTGAAAGAGTATTCCCTAAATGATTAAAAATGTTGGCCATGAAAGTAGATGTATGCCCAGGGTATTTCTGTAAAATACAAATGTTCTCATGATTATCTTTTATTTCCTCTCAATGTTTCATTCCCTTTGAATCTCCATAAACATATGGTCCAATGATGTTTAGGAAAGGGTTTAACTCAGAGTAGTTTGTGGCTATGAAAGGCTTTCCTGACTAATCTTTCTGTGTTTACTGATATTCTACAACACAAATGGACCTATGTTAAGCTCTCCAGATGAAGGTGACAAACCTAGACAGACAATGTGTATAAAAATAATAGTACAAATGTATATATGTTACCAAAAATGCCCATAAATCCTCAAGATTTTTTTCCTTTTTTAATTATGTATTTAGTGTTTTATAACCCTCAAGATTAAATTGAATACTGGCCTCACTTAAAGCTCTTTAAACTGACAATTCTATTTCAGATTATTTATGGCTCAGCTATATGCGAGGGACTGAGCACAGTAAGCCAATGAACTCTTGACCAATATAGAGAGCAGTTATGTTCACATCATGAGAATGAAACAACTCAACCAACAGGGAATTAACTTATATAAAATATAGGTCTCATGTTCTGGGTTGGCTTTTGATGTATGTGAGTAATCTTTCTTAATACTCTATACCCACTTGCAAACATTTATTTGAAGGATTTTTTTCTATGTTCAGTTTATTGCTGTGAACAAAAATACATTATATTTCTGTCTCAGATGGCTCTTTCATTTCCAACTTATTGTTCCTTTTTTTAAAAAAAACTTGACAAGGTTGATATTTGAAACATACTAGAAATATAATGATGCTCCCAACATGGTCTCATGATCAATAAAGCATTGGTCCTAAATTCTGGCTTCTGTGGGAAAAGATTGAGGGAGAAGGAGTGGAAGAAGAAAGAAAGACTTAGGTCAAATAAGAAAGAGAAGGGTATTTGGAGGAGTTTGAATAAATTAGTTCAGGAGATAAATTTGGGGAGGGGGAAATTTGGGTAAAATTGAGAAAAAACTTTAAGGAGAATCTTCAGACCCAGATTCTACTTTTGAATAGAAAGATGAACTGAATCATGGATAAATGAGGAGTGTGCAAAGTAGAAATTGTAATGCGTAAGATGCGTCTTTGCCCTTTGATCCCTTTATAAAGTGTGAACCTCTTTGATTGGCTGAGCAAACAAGAAAGTCTTACCTCTGGGGGCTTTAAATAGCCACATAAATTTTAGCAGTTCAATTTTAAGAGCTGAGGAGTCTAGGCTCAGGAGTGCTTAGTGGAGGCAGACCCTCTTCAATTGTACCAGATGGTAGGAAGGGGGTGGAGTGTGAAGAAGGGTTTCTCTCCTCTCCCCCTACCACACCCTGAACTGTGTGATCAGAGCTACTAGATCAGAAAAAGACACACACCACAGAAAATATGGATTCAGAGTGATAGACACCTAAGAAAGAGATAAATAGCTTCAAGGGGTGTAAGCCCCTAGCAGAAAAGAGTGATGGCTATGGACTCAAGAAAGAACAGAGGCTGGCAACGTAGTAAAATAGTCTATCCAACAGAGACAATCCACCCAAGAGATGCTGCATGAAGTCTCTGCACAGACAAAGAGCACTTTTTGGCCAAGTGGTACCAGGAGTTATCATTTATCTTTAGCCGTTCATGTGTCCTATATGGATGCTTCACGATCCTTATACTCTCAACTTGAGCTCACTGGATACTATGCAATTTGTGCAGAGTAGCTCTGCAGGCAATTAGGTTACATATAGTGGCTAGAGCACTGGATCTGGAGGACAAGAAGATCTGAGTTCAAATTCATCCTTACACACTTTTTTTTTTGCTTTTTGGAGGGCAGTTGGGGTTAAGTGACTTGCCCAAGGTCACACGGCTAGCTTTTTGTGTTAAGTGTCTGAGGCCGGATTTGAACTCAGGTACTCCTGACTCCAGGGTCGGTGCTCCTTACACACTTTTTAGGTGTGTGACTCTGGGCAAGTCACCTTACCTCTAACTGCCTCAGTTTCCTCAACAGTAAAATGGGGATAATAATAGTACCTACCTCTTAGGGTTGTTATAAGTATTAAATGAAATTTTATATATATATATATATAAAGTGCTTTGCAAATGTTAAAGTACAATATCAATGCTAGCTAACAGTAGTAGTAGTAGCAGTAGTAGCAGCAGCAGCAGTAGTAGCAGCAGTAGCAGTAGCAACAGAAGTACCAGTAATACTAATAATATGCCCCAGGTTTGAGGAGGAATTGGATCCACTGTTCTTACTATATCATCTACGTGGCGTATACTATGCCATTGCTAAAAGTTAACTAAGGTTATTGATTGATTGTTAATGGGAAGCAACCCAATTGGGGCTCCAGAGCTATACTGTTAGGAGTGCAGACCCAAAAGGTTATCACTAGAGCCTGAATCATCACTTACTTTCTTAGTACCTAATCCATGAGAGCAAATTGGGAGAGCATTCAAGGGGTACTACAAATAAATTAAATGAATTAAGAAAGATCAAGATGTATAAGGGAATAGAACTGGAAGAAGATTCTGCTGAAGAAGATTCAAGACAGAAGAGGAAAAAGTAGTTGGCAAGACAAGACAAGAAAAGAAGGAAAAGGAAAGTGCAAATTGAGAGAGTTGGGTCAAGTTGGTGACATGCAGATTGGTGCCAGGCTAAAGGGGAGGTGAATGTGACCTTGGAGTTATGGAACTAAGGAAAGGAAATTGACTGGTGTTGTCAACTTATTATTGAGCTGTGATAATTGGCCATTAAAGTTTTAACCAGGTGCTTATGGTTGTGATATAAACACCCACAAACAAGACTCAAAAACAAGACTGAAAATCTTAACCAGTATGGAGACTAGGAAAGATGATGCAGTAAGTTGCATCAAGTGAGTAATGTTAGTATTTCTGGCACAGCCAAATGACTGTGATTTGTGTTTCAACTGTAGGTTGGTATCCTACCTAAATGATATAATATTTAAATAATATTTAAAGCACCTAGCACAGTGCTTAATGTATAGCAGGTGCTCTATAAATATATATTCCCTCTCTCCTTTCCCCTCTTCCTGCCTGGAAGAAAAGATGAAGGGCCGTGAAGAATGGTTCGTTTAGACTCCAGATTATTATAGAACGAAGTGTTCCCAAAATAAGCAAGAGAAATACTCCAATGGGCAGAGAAAGGGATACGAAATGGAGGAAGAAAGAATCAACCCTTGTCAGAATGTCAGAGGATGGAAGAAAGTTACACAAAGGGGATGAGAAAGGAAAAAGACAGCTGTTCAGTTGGAAGTTAAAACCAATTTAAGGCTATTTCTGAAAAGGAGAGAGAGCCAGTAGAGCCACAGAAGCAGTCAGATGAGAGACTATCTTTTAAATGATTAATCAATCAATAAGTCAATCAACAAATTTTCCCAAGGTTAGTAGGAATGGATGACACCAATCCACTTCTGGTGATTTCCCTGAGCACACAAATAATACTGTCAGAAGCAATCTAAAAAGTATTGCCAAAAGTAATAGTCAACCAATAAACATTTATTAAATGCCTGCTGTGTACTGAGCTTTGGGGATACAAAGAAGGGAAAACAGTCCCTGCCTTCAAGGCAAACAACCATGTACAAACAAGCTTCTTGTTAAGTCGTTCTTAGTCATATTTGACTCTTCATTACCCCACTTGGAGTATCGTGTCAGAGATCCTGGCATGGTTTGCCTTTTCCTTCTCTAGATCATTTTATAGATGAGGAAGCTGAGGCAAGCAAGGTTGCATGACTTGCTCAGGGTCACTCAGCCAGTAAGTGTCTGACACCATATTTGAACTCAAAAAGGTGAGGCTCTCTGATTCCAGGGCCAGCACTCTACCCACTGTGCCCCTTAGCTGCCCCTAGAAACAAGTTACATATAGGATTAAAAGATCTCCCATTAAGAGAGAGACAGCACTATAATTAAGAGAGACAGAGAAAGGCTTCCTATAGAAAGGAGAACTTTAGCTGGATTTGAGGGAAGCCAGGGAAGCAGTAGGTACGCGTGAAGAGGGGAAATATTTCAGGTACTGGGGAAAGCCAGTGAAAATGTTGGTAGTTGAGAGATAGTGCCTTGTTAGGGGTACAGAAAGAAGGCAAATGTCACAACACCACAAGGTATGAGATGAGAGTGTAAGAAAAAAAGAAAGGAGTGGGGTAAGTTGAAAAGGACTTTGAATACCAAACAGAGGGTTTTCTATTAGATCCTGAAAGTGATGGGGAGACACTGAAACTTACTAAGGAGTTGACTTGATTAGATCTGTTAGACCAGTGGTTCTCAACCTGTGGGTTATGTTCAATTTGTATCAATGAAAATACATACTGCACATCACATACATTTATAACAGTAGCAAAATTACAGTTATGAAGTAGCAACAAAAATAATTTTATGGTTGGGGGTCACCACAACATGAGGAACAGTATTAGAGAGTTATGGCATTAGGAAGGTTGAGAACCACTGTGTTAGACTAAACAAGAAAGATGAATTTGACACCGGAGTAAAGGATGGACTACAGAAGATAAAGATGTGTCAGGGAGACCAATAAGCAGTCCACTGCAGTCATCCAGCTGTGAGGGGATGAGAGCCTTCACCAGAGCAGTGCCAGTGTCAACTGAGAAAAGGCATAAAAGGGGGTGAGAGAGAGTGAGGAATTAAGGGTGACAATGGATTGGGAGCCTTGGCAACTAGCAAGATGGTGGTACCCTAGGCAGTAATAAGAAACTTTGTAAGGGGGAAGATTTAGGGGGAAATGATAACAAGTTTAGTTTTGGACATGTTAAATGTAACGTCTATGGGATATCTAGGTTGAGATAGTTGGTGGTGCAAAGGAGCTGGGGTAGCTAGGTGATGCAATAGATAGAGCACTGGGCTTAGAGTGAGGAAGACTCATCTCTGTGAGTTCAAATCCAACCTCAGACACCTACCAGCTGTGTGACCCTGGGCAAGTCACTTAACCCTGTTTTCCTCACTTTCCTTGTCTGTAAAATGAACTAGAGAAGAAAGTGACAAACCACTCCAGCATCTCTGTCAAGGAAACTCCAAATGGGGTCATGAAGAGTTGGACATGATCAAAACAATTGAAAAACAACAAAAGATACAAAGGAAAAAACACAAAAAAATAAAGGCATCAGTTGTATTATCTCCACCTTTACTTCCTGAAGCAAAAGACATAAAAGAGAAAAACCAATCTGAGAAGTGAGCAGTTGACTATAAAGGAGGTAGGTGACTGGATTGGGACAAGACCATGGCTTAAGTTCTCTGCGTAGGTTTACCTTGACAGCTTTGGAAGGAACTAGGGATTTCCTGTGTTAAATCCTTCCACCCACAGGGAAAAAATTGAAGCATGAATTCTGTAGGAGTGGGGTGATTAAGAGCAGTTGCTTTCTCCCCCGACTCAGAGCCATGGGAGGAAGAAGTTTTCTTTAGGGGAAGGAAAGGTTATCTCAACAAACCTCAGCTCATCTCACTGTCATCTTGCTTTGCTTCAGCTACATCTTCTCCAAGATGGTTTCTGGGAAGAATGGTAGCCACTCCTTGCAGAGTCTTGGAAGAAGAATGCTCAAATATCAAGCTAACTAATTGCTTGCTTCTGCAAAGACTGCATGGCCTCAAGATGGAGGCAACCAAACTCTGCACTGTTGGTAGTGGTTTCCTCCTCTTTCTTTTGGCTTCTCTCTCAAAATTCTTCCCAAACCAATCCCATCCCTCTTCACATACAACCTTGCCAGAGTCTCTGTTCCAAAATATCCATTGCTACATGTTCCAAAATTGGTATGCCTCACAAAGCAAGGCTATATTCAGATGACAGATTCCCAGCCAGAAATGGAGTATGCCTAATTAAGGTTTGCAAAAATTTACTGGGTGTCTTGCAAATCTAGTCAAAAGGGTTAAAAGCTGAAAGAGTAGAGGAGGGAATAGACTGCCTATATCTTCAGATTAGATGCCATACAGAGTAACTACAATAAAGAATAGCAATTGATATACCCTAAAATTCATTGGAGATAAAAACTAAGAAAGGAGCCAATTAGTAAAACCAATGGCCTTGAAAGTCTATAAACAAATGCCCAAAGTTCAGGCAAAAAACAAGAGCTACTGAGGGACCTAACACAAAAAAAGGTAGATAGATATCACTGATTTTTAATGGGGGAAAAATCTTGTTACTGGACTATGACTCTGGATGGTACTTTATTCAAAAGAACAATAAGAAAAGTTGGATTGGGTAGCATTGTATATGAAGAAAGTATAATTATGTGAGGAAATCCAGAGTATGCACAATTGACTGTATTTCAGTGAAAGTCAATGGGGAGAGAAGCAGAAGTAATTTTGTCATTGTAGTATATACTCAAGGCTACTTGAATAGATGAAGAGTTCAAGAAATAGATTACATCTGGCATAGAGACATTCTATAGTCATAAAGGAGGGATTTCAATTATCCAGATATCTGCTGGAGCTCTCTTTCTGACAAAAAATAAGTGGAGAATATGTTTTTACATGCTTTATGGATGAATTCTTTCTTTAAAAAGTAAATTAAAAATACTCCAAATCACTATTGATTAGATAGCTGAAAAATCAAATCAACTCTGAGGTACCATGTCACATCTATCAGACTGGCTAACATGACAAAACAGGAAAATGAAAAATGTTGGAGTAGATGTGGGAAAGTTGGAGCACTAATTCATTGTCGGTGGAGTTGTGAGCTGATCCACCCATCCTGGAGGGCAATTTAGTACTATGTCCAAAGGGCTACAAAATGTGCATACATTTTGATGCAGCAATATCACTTCTAGGGTTGTATCCCAAAGAGATCATAAAAAATGGGAAAAGGACAAACATGTACAAAAATATTTATAGCAGCTCTTTTTGTGGTGGTCAAGAACTGGAAATTGAGGTGATGCCCATCAACTGGGGAATGACTGAACAACTTGTGGTATATGAATGTGATGGAATACTATTGTACTATAAGAAATAATGCACAGGCAGACTTCAGAAGAACCTAGAAAGAATTATATGAACTGATGCTGAGTGAAGTGAGCAGAACCAGGAGAATTTTGTACACAGTAACAAGCCACTGTGTGTGATGACTGATTTTGATAAACTTAGCCCTTCTCAGCTATGTAAGGACCTAAAACAACTATAAAAGGCTCATGATGGAAGATGCCATCCACATCCACAGAAAGAACTATGGAGCCTGAATGTAGAGAAAAGCAGACTATTTTTCTTTTTTCTTTATCATGGTTTCTCCCATTCATTATAGTTCTTCTATACATGACTAATGTGAAAATACGTTTAATGTGAATGTATATGCAGAGTCTATGTCAGATTGCATACCGTCTTGGGGAGGGAGGTGAGAAAGGAGGGTGAGAAAATTTAAAAGTAAGGAAGTAAATGTTGAATACTAAAAATAAATAAATTAATTTTGAAAAAAAAAAGTGAACGAGGCAGAAAGGAAAAATTCTGCCTTGGATCTGATTCTCACCCCCAGGGAGGAAATGGTTGTTGGGATACAAATGAGTATTTGATAGATGAGAGGATAACCAGGCATGGTCTGACAAACACTCTAGTTTGAGAAAGCAGATTTTTGTTAAGTATTCATAGGAAAGATGGGTAGGATCCCTTAGACTAAAATTATACATACATACATACATACATACATAAATACATATATATGGGAGGTCAGCCAAGGAGATCTTAGAGAAGCTCGATAATGAAAATCGGAAGACACAAAAGAAAACCATTGCAACGAAGAAGAAAACTGGGTTCTAACCAGAGACCAATGTGGATGCTGGGAAACTCATGAATCACCTTAAATTTCTTTAAAAACTATAAACAAAATATGGAAACAAAGCCAAATAAAAGTGAATAAAATGAGAGAATGAACTGGTCCTGCACGTATGAAGCTAATATTTCTGTAGCTATGCTGGAAGAAAAAGGAGGATTAAGGAAGGCATTGGACTTTTGCTCTGAATGGATGGAGGCAGATAACTGACAACAGAAAGAAGACAGAGCTACTTGATTCTTAGTTGCTTCTATTTTCTGTGCTGAGGAGAATGACATTTGGTCCAATAATGACAGAAGAAAAATTACTAACAGCAGGTTGATGCCCAGGGTAAGTGAGGAAATGATAAGACAGCATCAAATTACTTTTGCTAAATTCAAGTCACCTAGGTCAGGTTAACTACATCCTTGGGTCCTGAAATAACTGGCAGATGCAGTTGACAAGCTGTCAGTAATATCTGAAAGATCATGGAAAATAGGAGAGGTACCACAAAATTGAGAAAGGTGTAAATGTTGTCTCAATTTTCAGAAAGGGGAAGAGAATAGTCTGTAAACCATACATCAGTTGGCTTCTGGTCCTGGGGAAATTCTTGCCTTGATCACTTTTTAAACTATTGGTTTTTGTTGTAATTACCAAATTTTTTCCCTCCTCTCCCATTTAAAAAAGGTGGTGGGAAGAATATATATCAAATATAGTCAAGAAAATCAAATACCCACATTGGTCATGTCCAAAAATACATCTCATTCAGCACCTTGAGTACTTCAACCCTCAGTCAGTAGGGGTTGGCATGCCTTGAATCTTCTTGAATCACGTTTGGTCATTATCTTTATTAGAATTCTTAAGTTACTTATCTTTACAATGCCTTATTGTATTAATTATTCTACTGGTTCTGCTCACTTTATTCTTTAGTTCATACAAATCTTCCCAAGTTTTTTCTGAAATAATACTTTATGTTATCTCTACCCATTGCTCCATCAACAATTCATCAAAGTGCCTATTTTGCCCCAGCCCCTCCAACCTTCATCATTTTTCTTTTTCTGTCATCTTTGCTAATCTGATGGGTATGAGGTAAAGCCTATGGAGGTTTTAGATGACAAGTTCAAAGTGTGATGCAGCAGTTAAAAAAGCTATCAATCCTTGAACTTCCAGAAATAAGGGGAAGAGAGTCCCACTGTACTCATCAGACCTCATCAGAAATATTATATTCAGTTCTGGCAACCAAAGTTTAAGACAGACATTGATAAACTGGAAAATATCCTGAAAAAGTCTAATCAGCATGATGAAGGGCTTTGAATTCCTGTCATATGAAAATCATTTGAAGTTTCTAAGAATATTTAGCCTACGGTGAAAAAGACTTGGGGGCACCCACGTGATTCAGTGGATAGAGCACTGGGTAGGGAATCAGGAAGACTCAACTTCCTGAGTTCAAATCCAGCCTCAGACACTTACTAGCTGCATGACCCTGGACAAAGACACTTACCCCCCCTTGGCCTTAGTTCCTCATCTGTAAAATGAACTGGAAAAGGAAAAAGCAAGGCACTCTAGTGTCTGCCAAGAAAACTCGGTGTGCGGTCACAAAGTCAGATACAAGTGAAAGGATTCAACAACAGAAAAGACTGAGGGGAAGACATCATAACTTTGGCTCAATATCGATTGTCCTGAAGAGGAATTTGCCATGATTGTTGGGCCCCAAAGGCAATGGGTGAAATTTTCAAAGAGACCAATTTAGTCTTTATGTTAGGGCAAAACATCCTAAGCATAAGAATTAGTGTCTGCAAGTAGAATGGGCTGTCTCGAGAGAGTGTGGGTTCCTGTTCCTTAGAGATCTTTGAGCAGAGGCTAAATAATCACTCGATGAGTATATTATAGCAGGTTTTCCTTTCTTTGGACAAGTTGGCTGCTGAGGTCCCATTCAGCCTTCAAATTCTGTGATTATATGATTTCCAAGATTCTGAACAGAGAGTTAATACATACAACCCAATTTCTTTTCTATCACATATTTTCTATTACATATTTTCAGTAGCTGTTCAACCACATCCTTACCTCTACCAGAGAATGCCTCTTTCAGAAGCTAAGAGGAAAAAAAGCAAACAGAGTCTGGCTTCTATGGTGGCTCTTGTTCTTTGCTGCTGAGTAACCAACCCTGCTTTTCCTTATTCAAGCAACACTTTACAAGGTTTTCCCAACCCCATGGCACCAAACTCTGAAATTATACTACTGACTGCTTCACAGCAGCCCGGGCTGGAGGGCTTCCAGATATCTCTGAACATTTGCTGACTGATAAAAAAAAGAATCCTTTATGAATACCAGACTATTAATGATTACTGGCAAAAAGCCTAAATAAATGAAGTTGTTGTTTTTCCCCCATTTGCACTATGTGTGATCCCTGCCTCTCTCAATGTACTCTTTCCAGTAAAGGAAATGGTCCCTGTCTCTTGGGATCCCTTGGGGAATGGGCTCTGTTGTCTTCCTATATTGAGAGCCTACTAACCAAGGCTTCTCTGTCAGGAGAGGCTGTGAAGAAATGCCCTAGCCTATCCCAAAGAGGAAGCTCCCTGCTTTCCCCTCTGCTTCTGTCGACAGATAGAATCACTCAAAGATGTTATAACAGGTAGAGTCTTCTACTTAGGTTCCGACCTCTGGTATACAGCTGTAATTTTAGAATCATAGATTTACAATGGGAAGAGACCTTAAAGATTGTCCAATCCCACTCACTCATTCTACAAATAAGGGGACTGAAGTCCAGAGAAATTAAGGAGTTGACCAAAGTCACCCAGGTAGGAATCCAAAAGTCACATAGTCCATTACATAGAATACAAGGTACTACTTTACCACAATGTAAGGAAATCTGGGGTACAACCATGTAAAGGGGAAGATTGTAGTCACCTAATATAATTAAAGAGTGTGCCCCCAGACCATCTCTCATCTAGCCCTCAAGAAATCTGGTTTCTTCTTTCAGTTTTTCCCCAAGACCAGCCAAGACTACTCATGTCCATTTCCCTGGTCTCCGCAGGAACAAAGTCTTTTCCAGCTAGCTGTTCTGGCCAAACCCCAAGATTCAGATTCAGCTGTGATTTTGGTCAGCTACTACACATCCCTAGCTAGCAGCAATATTTTCAGTCCAGATGCCTAAATGTCTTCCTGAGTTATTTTTCATTGCCATCCAGCTTATGTTAACATCTTTGTTGCTCCTTTGTTACCTCTTTTATTCACTCTTTTGCTTAGATCATTTTTCCTCCTTATGCTTACATTCACCTACTCCAACTGGTTATCCCTTCCACACGCAGGGTGTTGTGTGTGGATGTGTTAGGGGCATGGTGCCCTGGCAATACGGAAAATGCATATAAATTTTTTTGCCTCTCCCTTCATACTAGAAATTTATTTTTTTCTTTTTAAAGCGGTATTTAGAGTACCTTACTGTAAAATTTTGGTTAAGTGTTTGTTCATAGGCTCTCTGTCCTCAGCTAGCTTTCACACGTTGTCTGTGGCTTCCACAAAACTCCCCTGCCCCCGATTCCCCATTTAATTTCTTTTGCTGACCCCACAATACATCAAAACCACCATGGAGATAGTTGCTGCGCAGAAGGATTAATTGTATATATGTCATGTCAATCCCAGGATCATACAGTTTCTGAACTAGCCCTTACTTTACAGTTGAGGAAACAGACATCAAATCCCAGGTTCCTCTTTCCTGACTCATCCTAGAGCCTTTCTAGCCCCTTCCTCTTCCTTTTCAAGAGAAAGTTTCCTCTTTCTTCCTTATATTGTTTCTTCCCAAGTAATCACTGGTCCATCACAAACCAACATTTACAAAGCTGTTTAGTTAACATAGTGAAAACAAAGAAGAACAGTCAATGAAGACGTAGCAAACAACAACAAAAAGATTGGAGCTAATACAGAATACTGTAACTGGAGAAAGACGGTTAGTGATGGTAGATTCAGACAGGAAACTTTAGATCTGTAACCCACGTGTTCGGCTGCTGGGGAAGGTAAGTTACTATGTGTCAGTTTCCTAACCTACAGATTTGCTCATTTAATTGTACTTTCCATGTAACCACACACAATAATTTTAAATGGGGATGGATGATAACATGATTAGAAGGGACACAAAACCCAAATTCTCCATGGAACTTTTACAGAGAGATGTAATTATAGAATCATACATTTACAGTGGGAAGAGATCTTAAAGGTCGTCCAATCCAACCCACTCATTTTATAAATAAGGGGATTGAAGCCCAGAGAATTTAGGAAATTGGCCAAGGTCACCCAGGTAGGTAGTAAGCAGCAGAACCAGTCTGTTGCACTAACTCCAAGTACAGTGTTCTTAACACTGCTCCATACTTTCTCCCTGATTCCCATGTCTCTTCTCAACACCCCCCCCCAACATTTCTACTTATTTTATATACTATTCATGTGTTTTTCAAAATATTCAGATTTTCTTTAGATAGCATATTGTTGGGGCAGCTAGGTGGGGCAATAAATAGAGTACCAGCCCTGGAGTCAGGAGGATCTGAGTTCAAATCTGGCCTCAGACACTTGACACTATCTGTGTGACCTTGGGCAAGTCACTTAACCCCAATTGCCTTGCCTTTCCCCCTCCAAAAACAAAACAAAACCAAAAAAGGTAGTATATTATTTTGTGTGTGTGTGTGTGTGTGTGCTTTACCTCTGATATCACCAGTACAAGGAAATTTCAGTGTGGAAACTTGTGATTGATGTTGGTCAGTGACTCAACCATAATCTGCGGTCTTATAGAGTTGTTTGTAGGTACCATGACAGTAACACAGCTAATGAGCATCATCATTCGTATGGAGGTGGGTAGTGTAATTGGAAGCTAGGTGACACAGTGGCTAGTATACTAAGCTTGGAATCAGGAAGACTCATTCATGAGTTCAAATCTGATCTCAGACACTTAGTTGCATGACCCTGGGCAAGGCACTTACTCCTGTGTTTTGTCTCACTTTCTCATCTGTAATGTCAAAGTCACTCCATTATCTCTGCCAAGAAAACCCCAAATAGAATCATGAAGAGTCACATATTACTGAAAAAACGACTCCACAGCAAGGTGGTACAATGATTAGAATGCTACACCTAATTGAAAGCCTGAGTTCAAATCCATCTTAGACATTGTCCTGCCTCCTGTTTCTTTTTTTTTTTTTTTTTGCTTTTTGGAGGGCAGTTGGGGTTAAGTGACTTGCCCAAGGTCACACGGCTAGTTTTTTGTGTTAAGTGTCTGAGGCCGGATTTGAACTCAGGTACTCCTGACTCCAGGGCCAGTGCTCTATTCACTGCGCCACCTAGCCGCCCCCTGCCTCCTGTTTCTTAACCACTGTATGTAGCAGTTTCCTCATCTATAAAAAGAGGATAGTAATAGTACTTATTTCACAGGGTTGTTTTGAGGACCAGATGAGATTATATTTGTAAACCTTAAAGTGGTAAATAAATACTAGCTGTCATTATTATTAAGCATCAGAAGGAGGACCTGACTACAAGGTGCACCTGCGATCTTCTATCCCATACCACTTCCAGGCAGACTATAATTATTGAAACCATGTTTCTTCATCCCTTTGGATTTCAGTGAACTCATCTATAGACTTAGGAGACTGGACTAGATGAGTCCTGTGGTGCTTTCAACATTCAAACTGTAATTATTCTATTTTAAGGGCAGCTGGGCTTAGAGTATAAAATCTCAGGATGCAGCCACCACATCTGAATGAATCTTTATGTTGCACCTAGCACACTCACATGCAGAGTAGTGTTTAAGAAATAATTCATGCTTGTGATGCAATCCTTGGAAGAGAGTTGGTAGGATCACAACGGTTTTATTAAATAACAAAGTGTATTAATAAAAAAGTATGAAGGTCATAAGGTTGGCTAGCTAAGGGTGATCCTTGGATGTTCTGGTGACATTTACTGCACTAAGTACAAATAAGGCTTATCCACCAGATAGAAATGGTTCTCTAAAGCACAGTGTCAAGCAATATAACAAAATTGTTGATTCCTGGGAAATGACACTGGTAGACAAACCAATCACGTCTGAAGCCAGGGTTGTCCCTAAGAAAAACTGAAACACGCAAAGCTAGTCTTCATGCACACCCTAACCAGCTCTTTCTTTTGAATGCTTTTGATGCCACTTTGAAGCTCACTTATCTTTCCTGTATCTACCAGGTAATCAATTTTATTCAACCCAGAGTCCTGCATAGTAAGGATCTATCTAGGTCTTCATGCGGCCAAAAGAGCTTCAGGTACTAAACCTCCCCAGACACCTGTTCTCCATCCTTCCTCAAACAAAAATTATCAATCTATTCTCTGCCCCATTCCCTCTGAGCCTAGTTTCTTGCTAAATAGTTGATTAGTTAATCAAATAAACTAAATTATTCTGAATCCATGGGTGTTTAATGTTTTACCTCTCCCAGGCAACATATTTGCATTTTAAGTAAGGTCTTCTGGGAATGGAATTCCTTAATGCAAATAAATAATTATTACAGTGGGAATTTCAGATGCCCTTAAATGTCCACCCTGCTATGAACTAACATGTGCTGGTGATTAAGGACCCATAAAGAGGGATAACTAGTGAAAGGGGGCATGGTTCCAGTCATGATCTAAGGTGGTAAATACGGACTTGTGATAGTCAAACTGGAATTCACAGGAAAACCAAATCCAAAGCAAGTTAAAAGATATAGAAAGGGGGGGGGGGTGGAGCCAAGATGGTGGCATAGAAACAGCAAAGTTCCACAGCTCCCACACAGCCACCCTAAATACCCATAAAATATGACTCTAAACAAATTCTAAGATTCTCAAACTCACAAAAATACAGAAAACACATCTCTCACTGAAGGCAGTTCAGCAGGAGGAGCTCATTGCAGCAGGCCAGGAGCTGAGGCCAGCCCAGCCCAGCACGAAACTTGGCCAGGCCCCAGGGCAGTCAGGAGGAGCCAAACCTCCCAAGCCACAGCATGAGTCTGCTTCAGACAAGATCTAAAGCACCTCAAGCAATCTTCACATCTATCAAGCCAGGATTAGAGAAGGTCAGTGAAAGTGAGTAAAGTGAAGATTGCAGCGTAGAAGCAGCAAGGTTCTGCAGCTCCCGCACAGCCACCCTAAACACTCATAAAATATGACTCTGGACAAATTCTAGGACTCTCAAACTCACAAAAATACAGAAAACACATCTCTCACTCAAGGCAACTAGGCAACAGGGGATCATCACAGCAGGACAGGAGCCGAGGCCAGCTCAGCCTGAAATCCCACGAGGTCAGGCTCCTGGGAGGAGCTGAGCCTCCCAAGCCGCAGTGTGAATCTACTCCAGAGAAGATCTACTGCACCTCTAGCAATCTTCACATCTACTAAGCCAGGATTAGAGGTCAGTGAAAGTGAGTGAAGCTTTCAAGCGAAATTTGGGG
>CM053598.1:212398934-212419858 GCA_028646575.1 Pseudocheirus occidentalis
TTAAGTGACTTGCCCAGCGTCACACAGCTGATAAGTGTCTGAAGCTGGATTTGAACTTGGGTATTCCTAACTCCAGCCCAGAAGTCTAACCACTGCACCACCTAGCTGTCCTCTTATCCCCTTTCCTGGTTCTTGGTCCCATGAGGGCAGGTATATTAGGGAATGTAGGCAGTTTGCACTCCTTCATTCCATGTTATGTTATGAAGTGCTTGTGAACCTTCTGAAAACAAGAATCAAAGATCATTTATATAATATAAAATGTCTGACCAATTATCACTGTACTATTTATGAATAAGAAGTTACAAAAGAAGGGGCAGGTATGTGGTGCAGTAAATAGAGTACTGACCCTCGAGTCAGGAGGACCTGAGTTCAAATCCTACCTCAGACACTTAACACTTACTAGCTGTGTGACCTTGGGCAAATTACTTAACTCCAATTACCCCTCCAAAAAGCAGAAAAAAAGAAGTTACAAAAGAGAAGAACAGTGACTTGGCTTGGCAAAGTGAAAAGAAAAGAAAGTAGGGACAGTGGGCTGTCAGGAGGGGAGGGGAGTTAAAATCCACAGCTAGGGATTCAGGAGATAAATGTGAAAGAATCTTATTGCTATTGACTTTCTTTTATTTTAAAAATTTTATTAGTAAAGATCTTATCTAAATTCTGTACCACTTCTCACCTGGCACTCAGCGTGATACATTGTGTACAATAAATGATCAATAAAGATTTGCTGAATGAATAGAAGTTGAATGGATCTCTAACAACCAAACCCAAAATATATCAACATGTAAGTATGTATGCAGTCTTTCTACATGCCTGGATGTGGTTGCTGGGGAAAAACCTAATAGTGACCAGTTATTTAGCAGCTTCCATCTAAGTAAAACCATAGGAAGATACAAGTGGGGAAATAGTATTTGATTCTTGCTTCCAGAAGGTTCGCCAGCAATTCAATTAGTAAAACAGGCACTGAAGATGTGTTCATGCTAGGGACTACATTTTCCATGAAATTCCAGGTCCCAAGAATTAGACCCGAATGAAAACTGATCAGGGCTTCAATTTCTGTGAAACTTCTTGCTTGGAAATGGAAAAGAACTTACACCTTCTAAAATATTTATGGCAGTTCCTTTGTGGAAAAGGAAGGGAGTCCCATCAACTGGGGAATGGCTGGACAAGTTGTGGTATATGATTGTGATGGAATATTTCTGTGACATAAGAAGTAATGAATTGGTTGATTTTAGAAAAAAACGTTAAAAAGTTTGCATTAAATAACGGAGTGAAATGAGCAGAACCAAGAGAACATTGTATGTAGTGATAGCAACATTGATCTAAGAACAATTTTGAACGACTGAGTCATTTTGGGTATTATGAAGACTCAAATCAACTACAAAGGACCTATGAAGGAAGATCCTATCTACCTCCAGAGAAAGATACGATAAATAGAAGAATGGATACATATTTGTGTATAATTGTTTTGGGTTTCACAAGTGGAGATGTGGGGGTTTGAAGGATTATGGGTAGAGACAGCACAAGAAATGGGAGCAAGTTGTCAAAATAGTGACTTACGTCCACTGCAATTAGATAGGACATGCTTAGGGCAGGTTTGATTATACTGAACTTTCTGCCTTTGAGAGAACCTATGCAGAAAGCAAAGCCATTGTCTTCCTTTCCACCTCTACTCAAGGGCAGAACTTGATTTCAAAGGGTTAACATTTTCACATAGTAACATCAATAATAACTAGCGCTTATATAATGCTTATTATGTTCCAGGAACATTGCTACACATTTTGCAATTACTGTCTCATTTGAAGCTCACAACAGTCCTGGGAAATAGGTACTATCATTTCCCCCATTTTACAGATGAGAAAACTGAGAAAAACACAGGTTAAATGCCTTGTTTAGGATTCCATAGATAGTATTTCTCTGAGACCAGATTTGAATTCAGGTCTTCTTGATTTCAAGACCATTCACTTTAATCCACTGGACCACATAGCTGTTTTAATTAGTACTAATAGCTAGATCAGTGATTTTAAACTCAAATTGAAAGGAATGGGGCGTTGAACTGTACACAAGGATCCTTGCCAACTGCATATTGACTTAGAAAATCACATATTAACATTATCTATGTCCTATTGTATTTTACTTATTTTGTTAAATATTTCCCAATTATACTTTAATTTGGTGCTGCTGTTTGACTCCTCTGCTCTAGATAAAAGTCTGATCTACCATCATCAAAATATTTGTGAATAGGAAGTTATAAAAGAGAGGAACAGTGATTGGCTTGTTGTACAGTAGAAAGTGAAAGGAGCAGAAGGTAGGGAGGGACACTCTGGGATGTCAGAAGATGAGAAGAGTTAAATGATGAGAAGTTCAGGAGATAAATGTGAAAGAATTTTATTTCTATTGGCTTCTTTTACTTTTTCTAAACTTCTCAAAGTAGGACATACATGGATCCAGGTCTTCACTCCTAGGAGTTAAAAGTAGCAGTTGACTTTTGTGTTGGGTGTGGGATGATGGAATTGGGCTATTTACCCTAATGTTTTCCTTCATGAATATGCATGGATTAGGTTGGCTCTGCCTATATTTTAAGGGTAGGAGCCAGAGGAAAGACATTGAGGATTTTGCTTCTTTATCCTGCAGCATTTCAACAGGTAACTTTTTCCTACCTCCAACAAACAACTACCATGAGCATCCTGACTTGTTCCTTGTATATCATGTTAGTGTGGTGCAAACCAAGTTTAGATGGAGCTCCCAAATGGACTAGGATGGGTGCTTGAACCAATAAGGCACATTTGCAATACTCTGTGTTGGTCCCAGCAATCCCTGTGAATCCAGAGTTGAATGGCATTTGCATTAGGGAAGGTAACAGAATGAGTATGTGAAAAGGAACCATGAAATTGCAATCCTTCTCCATTCTTTGATCTAGTGGAAAAATTAATTGACGGTGGAAAAATAGTGATCAGTTTTTTAGTCTTCTTCCACTCACTTCTCACTTCTTCAGAAAGTATTTTTACTCAGCTGCCACACATTCATTATATTGTAAACATGCATAGAGATATGAATTTTACAAGCTATTGGAACAAAATAAATTCTAGCTGTTGTTTCTCATAGGAGAAAATTCCCTTAGGTTATACAGAAGGTGTGAAGAATTCAGACAAATGAATACAGAGAGAGCAATTAAATTTATGTTTTTAAAATGAGGCATATGAAAGAGCTTGTGAAGTCCTTTTTAGGAAAAGTTTTGCTAGAAAAAGGCAGAATATGCTAAAAAAAAATGGGGGGGAGTATTACCTAGTTGGATCATATTGATCATCCCTTTTTTTAAAGGCTTGAAGTGTATATGGGTTCAGAGTAGCACCATGGTCCCTTTAAATAAGATCACTGGACTTGGAAAAGGGACAAGAGGCTTTGGGATCATCTTATTCAAAATACTTTAGGTATGTTAGGCTTAGCAAGTGGGAAGTAGGGGAGTAAACTATAGGACACCTTTCGTTCATTGATTCATTCAACAAATACTTGTATTTTGCTAGCTATCTGAAGAGCTCTCGACTAGGTACCTTTAAAACAGGGAATCACTCACCTTAGTTGAGTTTCCTTAAATAGATTTCATATGTGTGGATATATATGTTTATAGATATTTGTTATTATAAGCAGAACTTGATTCAACATATGTTTCTTGCATAGCAAAGACTCCCATGAAACAATCACTTCCAGTTATGTTGTCCAGTATCCATAGGAACTGCATTTCCCTTTCAGATTCAGATTTCTCTCCTTATCCTTTCTACTCAGGCTGTTCCTGACTTCCACCTGTCCAAGAAGAGTGGGCTAAACTTCTAAATTGCTCTCCCTCCCTTCTTCCTCACCTCTTCTGCTTCCCTAGTCCCAGTGATGGACTGGTCTTGATCTATTCCCATATTGTCTGGCTATCCCTGTGAGGTCTTGGAATCCTTCATTTATGCACTATCCCTGCTAACCATCATCCTATTTCTCTTCTCTTTGTAGCTAAACTCGTTAAAAAAGCCATTCACAATAGGTTCCTATACCTTCTCTCCTCTTACTCTCTGGCTTCTGACTTTATCATTCCACTGAAGATGCTCTCTTCAAAGTTACCAATGATCTCTTAGTTGCCAAATTCAGTGGCTTTTTCTCAGCTCTCATTCCCCTTGACTGCGGCCTTTGACACAGTTGATCACTCTCTCTTCTTTGATGCTCTGTTCTCTCTAGGTTTTCTAAACAACACTCCCTCCTGGTTTTCTTCTTCGCTGACTACTCCTTCTCTGTCTCCTTCTCTAAATCTTCCTCCTGATCATACCCTTTAACCATAGGTGTCCCTCAGGGTTCTGTCCTGGGCCCTTTTCTCTTCTGCCTCTTAATTACTCCACTTAGTGATTTCATTAGTTCCCATGAATTTAATCACTACCTCTATACTGATAATTCTGGAATCTATGTATCTGCCCCAATCTCTCTGTTGACCTCCAGTCTTGCATCTCCATCTGCCTTTCAGATACTTCCAACTGGATTGCATCTGGACATCTGAAAAGCATTATATTTCCTTATAAATCCCCTTCCTTTCCCCTGCTCCTACCTTCCCTGTTACTGTTGATGGCATACCAATTCTCCCAGCCCCTCAGCTCATAAACTAGAAGCCATCTTTGGATTCTTCAGTATCTCAGCCTCCCAGTCCCAGTTTAAGTAACAGCTTGCCACCTTTGCAGCATCTCCCAAATATACCCCCTTCTTTCCTCTGACACTGCTACTACTCTGATGCAGACCCTCATTACCTCACTCCTTGATTACTGCAGTAGCCTGCTAGTGGGTCTGCCTGCCTCAAGTCTCTCCCCACTCCAATTCATTCTCCATTCAACCACTAAAGTGATTTTCCTAAAATGCAGGTCTGATCATGTCAGTTGCCTACTCAATAAACTTAAGTGGCTTCCTACTGCTTCCAGGAACCAATACAAAATGTTGTCTTTGGCATTCAAAGCCCTTCGTAGCTTTGTCCCCTCTACCTGTCCATTCTCCTTACACATTACTCTTCTACCCAGTGACACTGACCTGCTGGCTGTTCTATGAACAAGGTGCTCCATCACTTGGCTCCAGGCATTTTCTCTGGCTGTCTCCATGTCTGGAATGCTCTCACTTCTCCACTGTGACTAATGACTCTTCCTGGCTTCCTTTAAATCTCCACTAAAATCCCACCTTCTACAGGAAGCCTTCCTTAAGCCCTCTTAATTACAGTGCTATCACTCTTTCAATTATTTCATATTTATCCTGTGTAGAGATTGCTTTGTATATGTTTGCTTGCATGTCATCTCCCTCATTAGATTGTAAGTTCCTTGAGGGCAGGTTTATATGTATATAAAATGCATCACAAACATTTGGGAAATAAAGGATCTTTGTTGGGACTGAGCCATGATGGAAATTGGAACTATCCCCGAGGTTCTCAAAAGTAAAAGAAAAGGGTTTCTAGGGGACTCACCTATGTTTACTTTATGGGATCCCCCTCACACCAATCCTCACTCCCATCTCTCTCATTTCTCTTCCTTCTCTCTTACACTAACTAAGGTTTCCCTTCTATCCATTCTATTCCCAGACAGCCATTCAGATCTCTACCACCAGGAGGTTGGGAGAATCCCATTGCTGGTCCTATTTATGCCCTAATTTGCTTTGTAATATATTTCTTGATATTAAAAATGTTTATTGGTCAAATTACAACTTGACACATTCCCCTATCTTTATTTAGGGTAAGAACACTAGAAAAAGATACCTCAAATTCGTGATATTCTGTAGATAATCATCCATTAAAAATCTCAGTTCATGAGCCCCCAGTGATGTGTTTACTTTTAATAGTCAGTCAAAGCACAAAATTAGTCCAAAGCAGAAACAGCAATGAAATGATAGAGTAAAAAAAATAACAATAAAACATACCCTCAAAAACATAGGACACAGTCTTCTAAAAATATTAATGAACTTGGGAAGAGTAGCCAAATGCATGTATGGAGAGGCATGTGTGCCCAGGTTAAATGCAAAGAGGAAACTCACACCTCCGACGCAGAAGGGATGGTAATACCTTCTAGTGATGTCATTGTGCTGCTCCCACTGGGTCTGCTCCCTGCTGGACTCTGCTGGATAATTAATCTGCAGCAGATGTTGCTTTGCCAGATGATGCTTCACTGCTGGTTTAAGTATAATCTCTGCCAGCCTCCACTAGACAGGGTTCCCACTGGCAAATGCTTGTAGAGATTCTTTCTTTCTGCTTCCAACTTTAGCTAATATACCTTGGCTATAATACCAGCTTGTCCTCATAAGAAGAAAGCCATATTTATTTTGCTTCAAAAGCCAGAACCTTTAAAAAAAACTCTTTTAGAATAGCAGTTACTTACTTTTGTCTTATCCATAGACCAGCAATAGCCTTGGTGAGAGAGGAGAGAGTGACTTTTCAGGATTTCTTTTCTCCTTTGATAGAGTGACCCTATCCTTTCCCAGAGTCTTCATGAAAAGATCTTCCTGTCCTTAACAGAGATTCTTTGGGAGACACCAATTTTGTTTGGACACAGAGCAGGGTTTTCTGGTCGTTCCTCTTATTTCCCAGTTTTGATCCCTGAAAGCTAGATTGCACCTAATTGTGATCCATGCAAGAGCTATTTGCTTAATAATGACTAAATGGTTCTGGGATTCAAGATTTCAATTTTTTTCAACTTAAAACCCCTTCTGATTTTTCTACATAGGTGAGTGAATGGGAGAAAGGTACTGAGACAAAGCTAAAACAAGCCTCAGGGCAAACCTTTCATAGATTTACCTAGTCAGCCAAATTCTAAAGGGACTTTGAGCTCACCCTATTGACAAACACATAGGCTTACTGAATATTATGAATAGCCTAGGCAAGAGTTCAACTCATATTGCCAGATTTATCTGAGTGAATAGAAGATGTAAGCCATTTTGTTTTTCAGTTTCTTCAGTTGTTTTGGTCATGTCCAACTCTTTGTGGCCCCATTTGGGGTTTTCTTGGCAAAGATACTGAGGTGATTTGCCATTTCCTTCTGCTGCTCATTTTATAGATAAGAAACTGAGGCAAACAAGATTAAGTGACTTGTCCAGGGTCACACAGCTAGCAAATGTCTGAGGCAGGATTTGAACTCAGAAAGATGAGTTTTTCTGACTCCAAGCACACTGCTCCATCTATTGTACCATTGAACTAGCTACCCACTGAAAAGATACATTATTGATAGGCCTTCAAGTTTGGACCTGGGTCTATGTTATTCAAGAATGTAGATTCTAGGCATCATGTAAAACTGTGTTGGTTATAATTCCACATATAGACATGGTTGGAGTATTTGCCTTTTCTTTTTCTTTTGAAGTCTTGGAATCAGGAGAGATTTGGGTACAAATTCTGCTTGTGATGCTTTCTGTAACCATGGACAATATTAAACTTGTCTGTGACTCAAATTTCCTCATTTCTCGAATGAGGGTAACAATACCTAGAGTACTTATTTCATGGGACTGTTGTGAGGACAAAAGAAAATCATATATATATATATATATATAGAATGCATCAAAAACATTTAAGCATTAAACAAATAACAACAGTTTATTGTTGTTGAGATTATTATTAATGGTCCAAAGTTTATCTGTCCTCACAATATCAAGTCTTTTCTCCTAGGGGCACACTCTGGAAATCTAAGAGACTGGCATCAAGCCTTTGTTAGCTGTAGCCATAACCAAGAAGGTCAAAACTAATTTGCTCCCATTTGATGCCAAAATAGCGGAATCTTCCTTGATGAAGATAACCAAATTTGATATTTCAGGCCAAATCACATTGCCTAAATAATGATTAGATTTTCTCTCCATTCCACTTTGTTCTGTCTAGGCATTACTTCAAAAGAAACCTGAAGACCTCAACCCTTTGAGCCTGATACTGTGTTAGAGAATGTGGGACAATGTGGTTGATTAACAGCTGCTACCAATTAGCTTCCTTCACTGATATCTGTTTTTCTGCAGCACCAACTAATACCCACAAGATATTCTTAACAATTTAAGGACATGAAAGCAGATTTGCATGTTCTAAAAATAGATTTATTAGGATGTGTTTAGAAGAAAGAAAACTATTGCCTCATTGGATAAGGCTCAGATACTGGCAACCACATTTTATTCTTTCCATCACAAATGAGCACCTTTCCTTTTTAGGAAAGTGCATCCTGCTCTACAACTTGTAAAAGTATAATAGATTATGAAAAATTTTTTCATATTTATTTAAAATACAAGTTTGTTGTGCTTTAAGAAAACTGGATATGTAAAATGCATCAAGGACTTATGATGTTGGTGTAGGAACTCCCTTTGCTGGTGCACATTACAACTTGTCTACAATTTATAGCATTAGTGGCTTGGTGTAATAGTAATGAAATTTGAAGATCCCTTTGCATTGCTAAGCTGACAGGTACTTAGCATCTAGTTTCAAATTAAACCTCTGTTAAAGAAAGAGAAAGTATGAACCCCTGTAGCTGACGTAACAGGAAGGGGCTGAACAGGGAGGAGCAATACTGTATATAAGGAAAAATTCTGTCTGGAGAAGTCAGAACTTCTTGGGATGAGCACCTGAAGGCTGGGCTGCTGTTGGACTGGAACTTCCATGGAGAAAGTGATTTTGATTTTGAGAATGGGAGAAAGTGATTTTGATTTTAAGAATGAAGCTGCTGAAAACTTCTGAGGGCCAGCTGGAGCTGCTGAAGACTGAGTAAGTATGACTAAAGTGTTGGTACTTTATCTGTGGCTCTGTTAAATTTTCCTTTCCCAGGAACAGAGATTGTAAAGGATCTGAGATGGACTGGATATTGTAAGCTTCGATATGGAGCAGGAACTGCATGAAGAGCTGGACAAGGAGCTGGGAGCTATCTGCCTTTGAACTCAGGTAGCAATCGTTTAGATTTGGGTGGGACCTGGGACAATGGAAGAGAAATTGTGGGAGCTGAAAGCCTGCCCCAGTCAAGATGAAAAGACCTTTCTGTGGTTACTGAGTAGTGACTGATGAAATTGTCTGAGTAGTGACTGACCCTGATGTGAGGTTTTGCTTTGGAACTCACTTTGGAAAGAGTTGTGTGATTTGGCCAGATGAGACTCTGGGCAGCCATTGAGACCCCTGGCTTTGAAAACCCAGATTTTGGAGCTTCCCTCTCTAGTAACTAACTAGGTATGGATGTAATGGTCAGACAGCTAGAAGCTCTGTCTGCTTAATTATGTTTTTTTCTGTTGTAACTTCTGTTTGTATTCTCTGAAGTTCAGGGTGCTGGTTTTTTCCTGTGAACTAGGAAAATGATATATGTTTGATTAATTAAAGTGACTGTTGAAGTTGTAACTTAATTGTACCCCATAGGTGGGGGACTTTGACTATTGTACTTTGTGATTGAATTAAGGACTCTGTGATTGACTAAGTGAATGTACTTTATGACTGAAAACTAATCTACAATTGAGACTACCCAGGGGTGGAGTACTTTGACTTTTGTATTTTGTGTCCCTTAAGGAGCCAAGCCTCCTATATATACTATGTCTACCATAATGTAACACCAAAGTCCTTAGAACTGTCAAATGGTTCAACATCAGAAATAGATATCTGACTTGTAACCAAATTATTATTATCTTTCCTGTTAGAATGTGAACTTGTTGAGATGGGTCATCTCCACTTTTCCTCTACTTCTCTTACTTGATTTTCAAAATCCTTCTTGGGCTTCACCATGACCTGTGATCAATTCATATTTTTCTTGGAAGCTTTTGATGCAGGAGTTTTGACTTTGTTGTCTGTTTCTGATTCTGTTTTGATCCTCTGTGTCACCAAAAAAATTCTATAGTGTAATTTCTCTTCCTCTGTTTGGTCATCTTGCCAGTCAAATACTGGATTTTTTAGCTCTTTGCCATGGTAGAGCTCTGCTTCCAGAGTGGAGAGTGCTCTCTCCCAAATTTCTGGGGTTTTGTGCAACTTGTCAGAGCTTCTCCTAGGCACCTAACTCAGAACTGTGAGGAGGATGCCCTCTCCAAAGCTGCTACAAGCTCTGCCACACCAGTGGTTCCCCTCACCCCAGAACCGCCACCCAAGACTGTGACCCAGATCCAAGCAGGGCAAAGCAAGAGAATCCTGCCTCAGTTCCAGCAAAGAGATTCCTGCAATTGTCCTCTGATCAGTTGCTTGCCTCCTCCACCCCCGTCCAAATATCTGTGGGCCTGGAGCTCTGGAAGCAGTCACAGGGGAAGCAGCTATAGCCGCTTCCACCTCTGCCACCCTGGGGCCAGGGACCTGACCATGCTCTTCTCTCACCCAATTCCAACAGAGTTCCCCACTGACCTTTTACTTTCTTTTTGGCATTTATGGATTGAAAAGTCTGGAAACTTCCACAGCTGCCAGTGATTTGATCCCTGAGGTCTGCTCTGGTTGGTTTGTGCTTCTGGTCTGTGCCAGCATGACCCACATCAGACTGTGCTCCACTCCCAGCCTAGACAGAAGTGATAGACCCTTCATATTGGTTTGCTGGGCTGTTCTCAGCTGGAGACATATTTCATCCTGTCATTTTTTTGGGTTCTGTTGCTCTAAAATTTGTTTAGAGTTATTTTTTCATGTATGTGAGGTAATTGGGACAAGTTCCAGTAAGTTCCTGCTTTTATTCCACCATCTTGGTTCTGTCCCTCCATCTCCACTTTGCTACTGGTAACCCCACCACTTAGCACAGTAGTTGGCAAAGTAGTAGGTGCTTGAGAAATATTTCATTCAATCATTTATTCACTTTATAGCCATATGTATGGCTATAACATATAAAGATTCTGTCCTAAAACAGCAGGTAATTAACTTGAAATTGTTCATGAACTTGTGTTAAAATTTTATTATGGCAATTTCCATATAACTAATTTCTTTTTCAACCCTATTTTATGGATTTAAAAACATTGTAAGAAGGTGTCCATAGGCTTCAGCAGGCTGTCAAAGAAGTCCAGGATTTAAGAACTCCCTGCTCAAGAGCATGTTGGAAATATGATTACATATATTAGTCTCAATTACTGATCTTTCTATTCAAAATATAGGTAAAATACTGTTTCTATGTCAAGTATAGTGTCCTGGGCTGAAATGATCAGGTAGACTGGTAGAACTTAACTTTTGCGATCCCTGACCTTGTCTCCATATTTCATAGGCACTTGGTTCCCTGTCCAGGAGTACTAGATTGAAAAATCTGCCTTTGAAAAAGAGCAACTAGGTAATTCAGTGGGTAGAGTGATGGCTCTGAGGTCAGGAAGACTCCTATTTCTAAGCTCAAATATGGCCCCACATATTAGCTAGTTGTGTAATTTCGGGTAAGTCACTTAACCCTATGTACTTCAGTTTCCTTTTCTGAAAAATGAGCTGGAAAAGGAAATGACAAACCGCTCCAGTATTTTTGCCAAGAAAACCTCAAATCGAGTCATGAAGAGTTGAACACAACTGAAACAACTAGACAGCATCAACAACCTTTAAAAAGTGGTTGGCTTTGGTTCACTTTAAGCCTTTGATATACCCTTCTCTGTGGTGGAATTGTCCTTGCTATGAGAAAGAAGGCAATTGGCCCAAGTACAGTTCCTCTTCAGAACTTTCCTTTCATGAGACTTCGAAGCAAAGAATAAGCTTTGTATTTATCATGCCAGATCTGCAAAACACTCCAGAAATCACATTCTAAAGCCACAGAGCTTAAAATATAGAAGACAAAGACATGAGAAAGGGACATGAGTCATAGTGCTTGTCCCAAGAGCCACTTCAAAGGAAAAGCTTAAACCAAAGTTCTGGGATTTCTGAATTTTGCAGGAAGGGCATTTTACCAACCAGAGACATGGGGACAAAGATGATTATGTTCTTTTGTTGTTCTTGAGACTGACATCTCCTTCCTTTTTGAAGGGGGCCGTTGAACTTGAGAGGACAAGAAGTGAGGTTAACTCATCCTTCAGTTGTGCTCAGTGGCTAGAAAATTTGCATCATTAGATTTCTAAGGAATGGTTTTCAAGCACAGAAGCAGACATAAAGTTGGAAGGGACCTCAGAGGCCATGTAGTGCAACTCTTCCATTTCAAAGGTGAGAATTCTAAAGCCCAGGATGGTTAAGAGACTTGTCCGAAGTTACACAGGTTATAAAATATCAAAGGTGAAAATTTTTGTCCATCAACATTTTTTTTCATCATTCCATAGGAAGGGGAGATAATTTTTCAGACAACTGACTCAACAGCAGGCAAGGTCAGGATGAAAATATGTAGGTAGCATGTACTGGTAAATGTTTAACAACCTGCTATCCAACTCCAGAGAAAGAACAAGTTGCATAGTTTGGTTTTACATATATTTATAAATCTGCATCAAATGGTGGTCTTCTCTAGTATGGGGTGGGAAGGGACTGAGGGAGTCAGTTAGGAACTTAAGATGTAACAAAAAAAGAGAGAAAATAATAATGTTTAACCACCAATTCCCTCTCTCTCTTTTTTTTAAATGTAAGGACAGCTCCCTTTTTTTTCAGTTAAGTCTGCATTGTTAATCTTTTCCTGTCACTTTCACAAGTCTAGACAATCAACAAAACAATGAATCAAAGGTGATTTGTAGTGTTTGCCAATTTCTGAGGTGTAAAAACTCACACTGAATATTTAACAAGGATCTATTGAGCCTTTTGAGAGCTGGCTTCAACATGTCCCTGTAGGTAGGTCTTTCTCCCATTTTTCTTCTTTCTCTCCACAGTCCCATCTAATCCATTCAATTTTGCCCTGATAGAGAACCAACCTGGCATTTACACCAATCTCCCTATAGAATATCATTTGATATTGTTTCACCTGAAGTCATTTTTTTTAGAACCAATTAATGTCCTTAGGTGAGCTATTTTTATGCATGTTTTCTGAACCATTTAACCAGTATCCATATATCTATGTAATTTGGTGATAATTCAAAGAGCAGAAGTGAAATCCACCCTTTGGAAAACGAAGTGTAGTCAGCTTCATGTTTCCTTGGTAAATTTGAGTCAAGGAAGTCCTGAGTAATTGAAATCTACAAATAAACAGAAAACCTCGAGTTCCCAAGAGCTGTACATTCTTCTTTCACTTTTTGCAAGAGCTTGAACCAAGTTACAAGAAACCAACTAGACTTTCATGAGATTCCTCATGCTTCATGGTCCCTTATGCCTTCTCATGGAGGCACTAAAGAAGGAATGAAGAACTAAAATTTAGACAGAAAAAGAGAGAAGCAAAGGGTCGAATTCAAAGGTATCAAACACGCTATCCGCACAACAGAACCAGATTAAAATGCATTTGGGGAATATTTAACAAAATAAATAAAAATACAATAAAATATAGCTAATATTACATTTTTAAAGTAAGTCAATATGCAGTCTACAGGGATCTTTAGGTAGGGATTTGCCACCTGGTTTCTATTTGAGTTTGACACCACTGGTCTAGATCATTTTAATGCTAGTTAAACCATCCCTTGATAATGATGAGTTGGTTGAACTAAACTCCATAACCACGTTAGAATGATTATCCCAGTGAAGAAACAGTGGCTCTGAATTCCTGAGATTTGAGATATCTGGGAATCTGTCAGCTACCTGAAACTTGCTGCCTTTTTCAAATCATTTCTTTTCTAGATGTTCCAGAGGCTTCTTTTGAAACTCAGGGTCTATTTGCATAAGACTTTACTCCTTGGTAGAGATGGTTATTTAATGTTCTGAGCCTGCTATGAAGGTGTGTGTGTGTGGGGGGGTGGAGTTGGCAAGAGTTTGGGAGAAGAGAGATTCTTGGGATTTTGGCTTCTGAGAAAGAAACTTCCTCTGCTACAAGGTTCTAGATTCTCTGTCTTTTCCCAGGACAATCAAGGTGCTAGCTCTAAAGATCTTTTTTCCCCTTAGAAATCTCTCCTTAAGAGAATCTTGAACCTTTCTCTTTCAAAGTTGGAATCCTTGAAAATCAAGATCTCTCTTCTCCCAGATTCTTGCCAGCTCCGCTGTTCATCCTTACTCAGGTTCAGAGCATTGAATAGTCAGTCTCCACCAATGAGGAAAGTCAAATGAGTGTTGAGTTCCCCGTTACTCTGATAAATAAATTAATCTTAGAAAGAACTGAGCAATATAATCCTCTGGGCCTGGCAGCAGCTGGGGCAAAATCGTTCCATTCAACAAGCATTTATTATTTTAATTTATGTCAAGAATGGAATTAATAAAAGGAGCGAGCTCTAAGATATTTCTACATGAAATGTAAAGGAGATATAAATATTTACATAATCAGAAATAATCTCCTTTATTAAAACAACTTACATTTTCCCTCAGTTAGAATCTACTAAAAGAGTTTTAAGTCATTGAAAGAAGGAATGCTTTGTACTGTACATAATGTAAGTAAACACAAAAACATAATTTATTTTCCAAAAGTCAAATATCTTGAAATAAACAACATCTAAGTGAGATTGTTAGGATTACTTGTCAATTTCCAATAACTAATTCAATCCTCATTCAGTAAATTATGCTTTCAGGCACTCTTCTGAGTACATTTATAATAAACGTACATGGCAGAAAGAGCAAAATGTAATTGAGTGATGTTTGCTCATGCAAAATGCATGTTGGTGAAAGAGAGTAGAAATGTGTATGGAGGCTGAGATGGACTCTTTTTCTTTTTAGATTAATTGCTTCTTGTTTTAAGTGGGTAGGACTGAGCTATTTGAATCATTGGGCAAAACTACCCAGAGTCTATAAAAATCTGAGCTGGTTTTATCTTCTAAATATGAATTGTGAATGACACCATTGTATATTCAGCTGTGTGTTTGATGCCTCTCCACTAGCACATTAAGTCATTTTAATTTCAAAAAGTCTACTCCAGAGGAAGCAGAATAAAACCACCCTTCAGTGCAAAAGAATATGATTAGGGAAGATAACCTCTTATGGCTCCATGTAATTGAGCAATTCTGGAGAGGCTAACTTTGTGCTTTACATGCTGTCAGAGCACTGAACAGTTTCATGCCATAAGAACTAAACTTAAGTGTTAAAGACTAATAATAGTACTTTACATTCCCAAGAGGAAAAAACAATGTCATTTGTAATACTCCTAAACAGGAACTGTATGCATAATTTTTACATTAATGGGATCCTAGAAATAGTTATGGAGTGCATAAAAATGAACCTGTGCAGTCCATCAATTATTTCTATTTCAGGCATTATGCTAAGTGATAAGGATACAAGCGGGGGGGGGGGGAGCAAGACAGTTCCTGCCTTCAAGGAACTTACAATTTAAGGAGAAAGACAATACACAAACAACTATGATTACAAGAGAAACTGGACATCTCAGAGAGAAGGCACTAAGGTTAAGAAGGACCGGCAAAGGCTTCTTGCAGGAGATGAGCTTGTTTCTGTGACTTGAAGGAAGCCAGAGAAACTAGGAAGAAGAGATATGAATGATCATGGATCAATATGGATGGGATGAATAGGCAAAAGGCACTGGGTTCAAGCCAGTGCATCTAACATTAGCCATATTGCGCTAGACATTTTATAGAATAGGTGATTTGTAACTGGAGAGTTGAATTAAATACATCAATATTTGTTTTCTAATTTGGCTACTTCTGAAGTCCAAATAATTTTCAGAATATTCTTCCTTATATTGGAGAGAATGTACATTGGTAAATGATTCCTTCAGCTGACCATAGATATGGATTCTAGGTCTTTTGATGTATCTTTAATAGAAGAGAGATTCTTAGGGACTACTCACATGCATTCAGTAACTAATCATTTTACAAAGCTACAAGAGCCCAAGTTTTGGAGTCAAGAGAACTGACTTCAGATCATGCTTTTGGTATTTATTAAGTGTATGTCATTGGGTAAGACACATGTGCTCTCTATTTTCTCCTCTGTAAAAGGAAGGCATAGGATTAGGTGATTTCCTAGTCCCTTCCAACTCTGAAATATTTGATCCTACTCTGAATTCAAGGTTTTCTTTGAAGAAATTCATTGACGTTCCTCACAAGGGTAGTTGGCATTCAAAAGCTTAAAGAGCTTGTAGATTCTGATGGGCTGGCACTCAGGCTTTGTCCAAGACACAGTTTACTCATCTACAAACTGTGTAATGACCCTTGTAACTCTCTGTATCTCAGAACTGTTCTAAGGAGAACACTTTGAAAGCCTCAAAGCTCTATAGAAACATGAGCTGTTACTATAAATCTAGAAGCAGCGCCGTGTAGTGGGTGGAGGACCAGCTTTAGGATTGAAAAACCTGGGTTTAATGCCTGCCACTGACATCAGTGAGCAAGTCTCTGAACCCCTCACCTCTGGTATGAGGGCCTGCTGAGCCCTTTTCAGGGCTGCTCATTCACTTTTGGTGTCCAACAGTTTATCCAACTCTCATCTATGACTCCAAGAAGCTGTAGCAAGCGCAGAGGCCACACCCCAATAAAACTGTCTTGGCAGAGGAGCTAAACCAATAGGTCTTAAACCTGTTGGTGAATTAGGGGGATGTCTACTTCAAGCAGGTAAAGACTTCCCCCAGAAAAATGGGAAGATGAGAACAATTTGTTCCAAAGACCGTGAGGGTGGCTAAAGCTGGCACAGTGGAGACTTAGAGCCTGGTCAGGCATGGAGGATGCCAAGGTCATCCAATGATTTGGGGCTGTCACCAGGTATCTTGAGTTTTGTCCTGCCACTGGACTTTGATGACTCTGGAAGAGAGAATGAGGTTGACAAGTTTGCGCAACATACAATTGATGTGGTATGATGTCATCGGTCCTCTTCAGACACAAAGAACCAACAACATCAAATATACATGTTTATGTGCAATCAAACAATCGGAAAGACCTTTTGCCTAAATTCTCCCCAAATAAGTGGATCTTCTCAAACATCCCAGTGTGGTTATAAATATATATACACCCCATATATTGTATATGTGGCTATATATGTATATGCATGTATAAACATGTGCAGATACATGTCTACACACATATATTTTAGATACATGTGTGTAAGTATTATATGTGTGTGTGTGTGTGTGTGTGTGTATAAACCACACTGGGGCAGTTAGAGGAAGTTGCTGCATATACGTCTACATCTACACATAGACATAGACATAGACATACACACATACACATATACATATACACATACAATATATAGGTATGTGCATGTGTATATATTGGGGCAGTCAGGTGGTACAGTAGATGGAGCACTGGTCCTGGAGTCAAGAAGACCTGAGTTCAAATTCAACTTCAAATACTAGCTGAATGACCCTGAGAAGTCACTTATCCCTGTTTGCCTTAGTTTCCTCATCTGTAAAATTCGCTAGAGAAGGAGATGGTAAAACTGTCCTAACATCTACCAAGAAAACACCAGATGGATCACAAAGAGCTGGATGTGACTGAGCAACAAAATGTGTGTGTATGTGTGTGAATATGCATGTGTGTCCACCCACATATATGTACACATACATGTGCAAGCAATCAGGGTGAGTTTTCAATGAGGTCCCAAGTAAGGAGACCTCCCAAGTGCCCCAGCATTGTAATATCACACACACACACACACACACACACACACACACACACACACAAACACATGCGTGCGCGCAATACAATACACACATATCCCTATATTTGATGTGGGTGTTACATATCTGCATGCACATATACACACATATCCACACGTTCTGTATCTGGACATACATGTCTATATGCATGTGTGTACATGTGCACATGCACGCACATATACACACATATACACACGTGCGTACACACATATATACATGTGCATACATATACACGCACACACACGAACACATACATGTACATATACACATGTGCATACATGCACATCTATATACATACAATACACACACATGCACATATATGCACATGCGTGCACGCACACCTATAGACATATGTATACACATATAGATGTACATATACACATGTTCATTCATGCACATCTATATACATGTGCACATGCACACACATATACACACATATACATGCACATACACACATGTGCATAATTCACATGTATATACATGTACGCATACACATGCACACAATACATATCCACATACGCTGCATACATATACATATGTGCTCACATATACATGTACACATACACATGTGCGTGCATATATATCTATATACATGTGAGCACATATACATGTAGAAGCAACTGGAATAAATTTTCAATTGGTACCTAACAAAGGCAGTCTCCTACTTGCCCCACGTTCGTCTGTCATGGTCATTTTCCCAAAACACAGTACCACCTATTATATCTGCATTAAAAAGCTTTTTTGCTTTGATTAGATAACTTTAAGTTGCATTCCACCTTCCTCTGTGCCGCTCCCTCGCTACATTGGCAGTAGTAGAAGGAATTTGGGGGAGCAGGCGTGTTCTCTGCTCTTCCCTTCCCCTACTTATGTCAGCCCTGTCCACAAAACTCTAGTTGCTGAGACTCTCAAAGTAATAACTAAAGAGGCAGGTGTTGGAATAAGTAGAGGAGGATCAGTAGGGACAAGAGTCCATTTGTCTTGGTAACTGCACTGCTTCCAGCCCAGTACCCTCGGCCATCACCCTTATGGAGCTGCAGCCTGGGAATTGCTCCTGCAGGCTCTACAGCTACAGAAGACCTAGAAAAAGTTCTCACCACCAAAATCCTTGGCACAGACAAGTGCTTCAGCACCAGAAATGCACATAATTTTATCAGTGGAAATGCCATTAAAGAAGAAGCATTTTTATGTGTTTTGGTGATGAACTTTAAGGACCATGGGATTTTCCATCTGGATTGCAGCTCAAACTATTCTTTATGTGCTATCTTCCCTAGTAAGATGTGAGCTCCTTGAGAGCAAGAATTGTCTTAATTCTATTTGCATCCTGCTTCATTCATTCATTCATTCATTCATTCATTCATCCCAATTCTGGATCCTATGAAAAGTCTCTTAGGATGTAAAAGCATTGTATAATGGAAAAACCATTAAATTTAGAATCAATGGATTTGAATCCAGGCTTTTCTACTCACTACCTACTTACCTGGTCCAGTCCTTTGACTTCAGTCTCTTGGTTCATGAAATCAGGAGAGGCTGAATTAGGTGATCTGTAAATTATCCTCTAGCTTTCAGTTCTATGATACTGTAAGATAAGCTGTAGCAGATCTGCAACATGGGGCAGAGGTGGGAAAATTGGACTAGCAGTGAGAAGGCCTAGGTTCCAATCTTGTCTCTGCTGCTTAGTACCTAGGAAAAAGGACTATTTCTCTGGGGCTCAGTTTCTTAACTCTTAAATGGGAGGGTATAAAATTAGATGATCTCTAACAATCCCTGCCAGCTCACAATCTATGATGCAACCAGAATTATTTTAAATTCTGAATTAGTGCTTTTTGAATTAATAAGGTTTTTTCCAGTTCTTGAGGAACACATTTTTTTTTCTTTTTTTCAGGCTCACCCTTTAATCATCCTTCCTGAAGCTCTCTACCTATAGCTCCAAATAGTCCTTTAATATGCACAGCAGTCGCTTGCCCAAAGGGCACACAAACACACACAAATTAAAGGAAGCAGTTGCTTTCTATGAACATTTTATATTCTGTCTTTCTTCCTTGTCATGGCAATTTGGAAGATTTCTACATAAGGAACACCTGATAGAAAGGTAGAAAGGTAGATACACCCCATTTCCTGAAAGTGCACCATAGGATGAGCCCATTAGCATTGAAGGAATGATTATTGTAAGCTCACAAAACACATCACTGTAGCACAAAATCCTAAGAGAGGAGTAAGAGATGGAAACAAGGGGGCCATGATTAACAGCCTCCTGAATAGTTAACACAGCCCACTCCAGCAGACAGCTCCACCGGAGATAAGGAGGCTGCTCCTTAAAGCTGAACTTCAGCTGTAGAGAGGTCACTGAGCTCCCATAGCTGGAATGGCCGAGCACATCTGCGAGAATCGTTCCCACATACAGAGGTACCGTTTATTAGTGTGACCTCTCAAAGAATCATGAGCAATAAGTCAAATGCTCCCCATTCAAGGTAATTAAGGAGAATAAGACATCCAGGAAAGTACCATACGTGTGTTAAAACGATGCCAGTTAATATTATTTGAGCTTCATGAAGTCAATAGGGTGTGTGTTAGGGATTTATGAGGTGCAAAAATATATTGTACATTAAGACAGCCAGGTGGTACAGTGGATAGAGCTGTGGGCCTGGAATTAGGAAGACCTGAGTTCAAAACCCAGCTTCAGACTGTGTGACCCTGGGCAAGTCACTTAACTGCTTCAGTTTCCTCATTTGTAAAATGGGAATGATAGTAATAAGCACTTACCTTCTAGGGCCGTTGTGAGGATCAAATGACATAATAATTAAGGACTTAGCACAGTGCCAGGCACAAAATATCAGTTTTTATTAATATTATAATCACCTGTCTGGTGCTGGCTGTACAAGCTGTCACCCAAAATACCACGATTTGGGGCATGATGAGACTGTTCAATGGGTGAGAAGTTGCAGTGTACAGGACTACTTTCACTGAGGGAAGGATGATGCTGGGACCAAGTGCCTGGACGTTCTTGTCCCCTTAACTGCCCTGCAGGGAGAGAATCAATCTGACTTTTATTCGGTCAGGGTTCTTACAAAGATCACGCTGATGAACTACACCTCTGTATGTGGGAATGGGCTCTCCCAGATGGATCTGGCAATTCTGGGTATCAGAGCTCAGTGACCTCCCCGTAACTAAATTTTAATTTCTAATGTGTTTCTTTAAGGACTGTTTCCTTGCCAACTTCATCCCCAACAGAGAGGTCTGATGAAGTGGGCCGTGTTAGCTATTCAGGAGGCTTCCTACACTTTGATTACTGCTCCTGAGGTTTCTATTTCTTCAAGAAGCTTAACGAGGTTTTCTAGGGGGGCAAAAATCATAAATTTCCATTTTTTAGCAGCCCTGCTGATAAGCAGGGAAGAAAATTGCTTATCTTTTTTTTTT
>CM053598.1:212420358-212452019 GCA_028646575.1 Pseudocheirus occidentalis
TTTTTTTTTTTTTGAGACTCCCTGTCTTGGGCTGGAAAGTCAATCACCACTCAAAAGCCATCCCATCACTGATCTGTGTGGGACCTTTTACATGCTCAGCTTCTAACCTCCCAGTCAGCATCTCTTCGGGCAGCTAGGGGCCTCTCTTCCTGGGGGCTCACACCATCACACACAGCAACATACACCTTCAAAAACCCCAAGCTTTATCTAATAGAGGTTCACAGTTTCATAAACAATACTCTTTTGTTGTTTTTTAAAATGCAAAAATATTCATATCTGTTAATTTTAAATGAAATAAGTAGGAAAGAAAAAGATATCATTATTCCCTAAACACTAACTAAAGCTATGAAATCTTAATAATTTAAAAACGACACCTATGTTTTTAAAATGCTAATTGATATCAGATGTAATTAGGATCTTTCTGAGAGGTCCGAGTAAAATTCGCTTATCCTTAGAAGGAAATGAATTCAGGGAAAAGACTTCCTTCGACCTGACATATTTTACTTATAACACATGATTTTTTCCCATTTGAAACATACACACCCCATCCATTTTTCTCACTTAGCCCTCTATCTGTTAGCCTGTCCAAGCCCCATGCCCACCCTTGTCCATCCCTACTTATACCACCTATAAAATAGAGGTTATCATGTCATCAGCGGGCTTGGGCCAGCTGTTAAGCTAATAGTAAGCTATTAGATCTGACTCTGCTGAATGCCATCTGGTGTTTAGACCATACTGTCATATTGCAACTCGATGCAGATCAGAAAACGTAGCCAAATTTGACAATATCTGTGTCATAAACTGTGAGTTTAATGTGGAAAGAAGAAGCTAAGTGTGTGCTGCTTTGGCAAAGTCCCTAGTTGAATACAGCAATACCCAAGGGCAAAAGCTGCTCTACTTACAATAAATTAATTGAATAATTTGTGGGTATCGCTTTGTCAGTGGGACAGGCCAAAGACACTGCTCAGCTTCCAGGAAATACAAGCTTATAAACTTCTCATTTTGCCAAAAACAAACACAGCCAGTCTCCTGTGGTCTGTTAGGATGAATGACTGCTCTTACATCTCTGTCCCCGTAATGCATTTAACCCATAACATGAAGCACTCATAGTTAACTCCCCTTACTATAACTTGAGGACCACCGTATTTCCTTTAGCAAATGAAGCACATGCTCTGGGTGTTCCTGAGGCCCGAGGTGACCTGCATTGTTCAGGAGTCCTTACAAGTGGAAGAAATACTGTTAGAACTAAAGGTAAACCAGAACTCTCATTTAAATAGCTCTTTAAGATTTGCAGAATGATTTGCCCATGCTCACATTCAATCCATGCAACAACTCTCTAGGTGCTCTCATTAGTTCCATGTTGCAGATGAAGAAAGTGAGGCAGATAGCTATTAAGTGATTTACCCAGGGTCACACAGCTAGTAAGTGTCTGAGACCAGATTTTAATTCAGGAAGAGGAGTCTTACTGACTCCAGGCCCCGTGCTCTCTACTGCCCCACCTAACGGCTCATCCAGTACTATGAGAAATTATGGTGCTGCAGTGGCAGAAAAAGGGAATGAGAGGAAACATTCATCCTCAGAAGTAATAGGATATCACTTCAGCTTTTGCCTTTTGTGCTGAAGGAGTGTCAGAGAGAACCAGACTCCACAAGTCCTGAGGACTTTAGTCTTCTCCACATAATGACACGGCCAGCAGGCTTGCTGCATGTGTGAATGGAGTAATGGTTCCAAACTGTATTGTATTACTTCCATTCCTTTACTCCCTTGGAAGAGGACTGAGCTGGCCCTTTTTGGGCTGCTCGTCAACCTTTGGTTTCCACCCATCACCCCTCTCATCTGTAGCTCCAAGAAGAAGCCTGAGCAGCAGTCACACCCTGGTAAAACTGTCTTGGCAGATGGGCTGAAACAGGTTGAGGCTAACTGAGGGATCTCAAATCTGTTAGTGAGTCTACTCCAATCTAGTGAAGACTTGCCCCAGTTGGAATGAGCAGATGAGAACAATTTATTCCAATGGCCTTGGTGGCAAAACCAGGCACTGTGGAGTGCTTAGAGTTTGGTCAGACATCTAAGATTCCAAGATCATCCACTGCGTCTCCGGTCACCACCAGTCATCCTGACTTTTGTCTTGCCACTGGACTTTGATGACTCTGGAAGGGAGAGTGAGGCAACTCTGAGCAACTCTGCCTCACTTAAATCCAATTTATGGTCAAGTCAAAAGCCATCACCCATATCACCTGATTCAGTTTTGCCTTCGTATCTTTAACACAGTGGTTCCAATAAACGCTTTTTGATTGATTGTCTGAATCAGCGTTTTTGGATCTGAAATTAAATGCTGACCACTTCCTGAGCCCATATGAGCACATACATATAACCCAGGGGCCAAACATAGTACAGGAGAAAAGCTCAAGTTAATTTTCTCCCTCCCCTGAGACTGTAATGCTTAAAGAGCAACAAAATAAATGGAGCTGAAATCTTAATGTCACTTTTTGTCCAGGTGATTCTACTGGATCAGAAATCACAGACATCCTCAGACCTATGGGACCAAGACCAATCAAACATAGACAAACATTGTAAAATGCTCATACACACATACACGCAGGAAAATGGTGAGAAGCTGATACTTTCCTTCTCCTTAACAAATTAGCACCTAAGGTATGCTCTTGGAATTATTGGGTAAGATACAGACAAGAGAAATCAACCTTTTGGGGCTTTTGTGTAATGCTCTTGCAGAAAGTTAATGTAGCATGTGGCGTTGAGAGTGATTGCCTATGAAGAAGAAAAAGCAAACACTGGTCTAAAATACGAGGGTGGAATCTACTTTATCAGCATTTTTAAATGTAGTTCTTAAAATAATGTCTGAAAGCATACTCACCATGCCAAAACAGAGACTGATGTGCTTTAATGTACTATCCTGATGTGTGTAATATTTTCTGATGACCCTCCGACTTCTCGGGTGGGCTTCTGTTTTTCCTCTTAAAACGTGTTGCTAAATCTCTGTCTCTCCCTGCCCTCCCAATAGAATTATAGGGAATTCAACTGACTTTTCCCTTCTCTTGCAATTTCAAATGATCTGCCTGTTTAGGACCATCCTTGGTCCTAAAACAAATGCCAACACTATGATCTGCAGATAGGAAAAATGACAGAAATAATGTGAAAATGCTATTTTTCCATTGGTAGAAGAGATTCTTGTCATCACATTAGATGCAATAATGACCCAACACAGTCTCTAAGGCAGTGTCTGCCCATTAAGTAGATCACAGATATTGTTACAAATATCGAGATGGGAAGACAAGTCAAACATACACACTTCTTCATATTTTATCCCTCCATCTCTCAATTCTGGGCATTTTTCAGTGTCTTCGGTGCTTGGAATTCTCTCCATCCTTATTTTCATCTCCTGGTTTTCCTAATTTCCCTCAAGTCTCAACTAAAATACCACCTCTGGGGGTGGCTGGGTGGCATAGAAAATAGAGCACTGACCCTGGAATCAGGAGGACCTGAGTTCAAATCCAACCTCAGACACTTAATACTTACTAGCCATGTGACCTTGGGCAAGTCACTTAACCCCAACTGCCCTGCCTTCTCCCCTCCAAAAAGCAAAATAAATAAATGAAATAAAATCCCACCTCTGGAGGAAGTCTTCCAGTCCTCCTTAATTTCTAATACCTTTCTTCTGTTGGTTATGTCCAAATTATCCTGCATACAATTTCTTCGTAAATAATTGCTTACATGGCATTTCCTCCATTCGTCTGGGAGCTCCTGGAGAGCAGGTATCATCTTTTACCTTTCTTTGTAGCTTCAGGGCTTAACACGGTGTCTGGCAAATGTTGTCTTTGCTGTTCAGTTTTCAGGCATGTCCAACTCTTTGTGACCCAGTTTTGGGTTTTATTGGCAAAGATACCAGAGAGGTTTGCCATTTCCTTCTCTGGCTCATTTTACAGATGAGGAAACTGAGGCAAACAGGTCACTTACCCAGGGTCACACAGCTTGTGTCTAAGGCTTGATTTGAACTCAGAAGATGAGTCTTTCTGACTCCTAGCCTGGTGCTCTATCCACTACACCACCCAGGTGCCTATATATTAAGCAAGTGCTGAATCAGTATTTCTCGTATGACTGGCTGAATCTGTGACCTCATCAGTGAGCACTGGTCCAATGATGCCAAGCACGCTCATTAATCTTATGTGATTTGTACTTGGGTCTTCTCGTGTATCCATCATAGTACTTTGGAAGACAGACGCGTACGATGTAGCTAGCACTGGATTTGAAGTCAGAGGACCTGTAGCCAAAGCCCAGTATCATTACTTACCTCCTGAATGATAGTAAAGAAGCTTCTGGTTATGCCACCTGTAAAATGAGGGAACTGGATCAGATGTTCTTAAGGTCCCTCCTAGCTTTAAATCTCACCTTTCACACATCGTGGCTGTGCGTCTGGTACTTCTTGCTCTCATAAACGTACTGGTTGCCTCCCGTTTTCAGTCATGCATAATCTTTTTTTTACATCTTTTATATAGATAACAGGCAGTACAGTGGATAGAGCACTGGACCTCAGATTCTTACTAGCTCTGTGACCTTGGCCAAGTCATTTGATTTCTGTCTACCTCAGTTTCCTCCTTTGTAAAATGGGCATGATAGTAGCCCCTACCTCCCAGAGTTGTTATAGAGCACTATGTAAATGTTAGCTATATAACACCACTTGCTACATAGCTCTCATCTTTGATAATGTACTGCATGCATCCTGGTTATGCTCACCATGCCATTCTATACTGTCTATTTGTAATTGTGATTCTATAGAGATTGGAGGAACCAATGATTCAAAGCCAGATAGCATCATTGGAAGAATTTTTAGGATTTTTTTTCATTTATTATTATCAGCTTAACAAGCATCAACAAGTATGAACATTTTGTTCTCATAGGACAGAAATGAAACCATGAAATCTCCTACACAAGGCTTTGAAATTTTTATTTAATTTTTAATTTATGGAAGAAAAGAAGCATGCAGTGAAATAAAAAAGATGATCGCACATGAAACTGCAAATCTGTTATGGACAACTTGCTATTCCTTCTAAATATATAATAAAGTTATCATGTAAATTTCTTTTTTTCTTTTTCTTTTTCTTCTCTCCACCCTCCCCTCACCCTAGAGATGGCTTCCATTAGACACAAGTATATATACCTACTTTCTACACATACTTCCTTTAATAAACTCTTTCTCTGGATGCAGATATTATATGCCCTTTCATATGTCCTTTGTAGTTAATTTGAGTACTTATAATACTCAAAATGACATTCAGTCACAGTTGTTCTTCTTTATTTTTGGAGGAGGAAGGTAAGGATTAAATGATTTGTCCAAGGTCACACCACTAGTGAAGTATCTGAGGCTGGATTTGAACTCAGGTCCTCCTGACTTCAGGGCCGCTGCTCTATTCACTGCACCACCTAGCCACCCCCACAGTTGCTCTTAAAACAATATTCCTATTACATAAGGCTTTTAAAAAGTATTTCATACTTTACATCTTAATTACAACATTGCCCTGATTCCCTGGATTTGGAATCAGAATTAAGTTTAAACTCAGCCTTAGACACTTACCAGTTGTGTGACCCTGGGCAAGTCACTTAATCTTGTTTACTTCAGTTTCCTCAAATGTAAAATGTACTGGAGAAAGAAAATGACAAACCGCTCCTGAATCTTCACCAAGAAAACCCCAAATGGGGTCATGAAAAATTGAACACAATGGAAACAACTGAACAAGAATAAAAAAGTACTATGTAAAAACTAGTTGTCATTATTTTATCCCTTCTGAAAATTTGTGTTTTTATGTGTGTTTTTTAAATAAATCACTGATATTCTTTTCTTTATTTTATTCCCTTTTTTTGGTGTCACCTGATTCCTCTCTTCCCCCTGCCCAAGGAATAAATCTTCTCCCTTGTAAAAAGTATAATTAAACAAAGTTACACATTGATCACATCTAAAAAATATATGCCTCATTCTGCTCTCTAGCCCATCAAGCTTTCAGCCAAGTGGAAAGCATGTGTCATCATCCTTGTGGAGCTGTGATTGGTCATTCCATTGGTCGGAGTTCTGAAGTCTTTCACAACTGTTTTCCTTTACAATATTATGTAATCATATCAATTGTTCTCCTGGTTCTGCTCACTTTATTCTGCATAAGTTTGTACAATTCCTTCCAGGTTTCTCTAAATCCGTCTTTCTTGTTCTTCATTTAAAAACAGTGATATTCCATTACATCCATGTACCATAATTTGTTGAGTCTAATAAACAGCATCGTTAGGTCAAAGGGTATGAAGCTTAGTAACTTCAAAGATAGCTCCAAATTGCTTTGTAGAATGGCTGGATCAAGTCACAGTTCTAGCAATAGTGCATAATTGTGTCTGTTCTTCCCTATTTCTGCCAAAAATTTTCCATTTTGATCATCTTCACCAATTTGAAAGGTGTGAGTTGGAATCCAAGAATAATTTTCATTTACATTTATTTTTGTGATGGTCTGGAGCATTTTTATATGGTTGCTGATAGCTTGCCTTTCTTCCTTTCAGTTCTATTTATATCCTTTGACCAGTTATTGATTAGTAAGTGGCTATTAGTCTTCTATATTTCTATTAGTTATTTGATTTTTACTGGGGTTGTTCCATCATCAAGAGTTTCTCTTCACTTTGTTCATTCAAAAGATTTTTTTTTACTTTATGTAATTGAAATTTCTGTTTTATCTTTTATGATCAACTTTACCATTCAATTTGTTAAGAACTCTTTCCTTAGACATAGTAAGGGATGATATCTTCCTTCATTCCCCTTAATTTTATTTCTTATCCCATCTTCTACTTTAGGTTGCATGTCTCTTTATAATAAATGGTGGTAAAAGGTCAGTTATTTGAACACTAGGCCACTAAACTTGACTTTAATTCATGGAAAAATTCGACGATGATGATGATTTGTGAGTACCCAGAACGTGAAGTGGGGGGTCACGAAGAACCATTCAGTTTAATACAATATCAGAGGAATCTCCCTTGATGAACTGGAGCACACCCTATGCAGTTGAGATGGTGACCTGTCCTTTCTGGTGGGCACCATGTTCAGGTACCTTGGTAAAGCACATGTACTCCTGTGGTTGGTCACCAAAGGCTGTGTTGAGTGATTAAGCAGGAAATGCCTCTCACTCCATTGGTTTTAACAGGAGAAACAACTTTCCCTCTTCCTCTTCCTCTTTTAATCATGTGTCTTAAGACTCCAACAACTGTTCCTTGGACTTCGCAATAATAGGAGAAGGAATTTCTCTCTCCTCCTCCAAGCAGGGGTCCTGGCAGCTAAATGGTAGAGTGGTCATATAGCACCTACATTGCAGTGTATTCATGTGCCTGCCTAGGTGAGTCTGAGACTGAATCTCAAGTCTCCCACTGCTTCTTCCGCTTAGGGCATCTTTCCTGAGCATAGCTGAATGAAAAGCAAGTCTGAGGTTGATGTTTTTTAGCTTTTGTAGCGTCTTCTTGAGGTTCACAGTGTTGAGGTTTTAAATTACATGGTTATTTTGCAGCTAGAGGGGCTCCCCACAAATATACTCTTCTTGGAAGACAAGATGAGCACTCTATAGAAGGAAGAACAATGTGTGTCTGGCTGGTCAGGACTTATGGATCCAGGGACTTGTTGGAGCCAGATTACCAGCTCCTGAAGGGACGTTATTAAATTTCCAGTGGGGAAACTTACACTCAGAAATTAGCAAAAATCAGGGCATGATTTATGGCTTTGTTTATTGTCTAGTGTCCAGGGAATGGAGGAACCTGCAGCCTCAAGGCCACATGTAGTCCACTAGATCCTCAAGGGTGACCCTTTGACTGAATCCAAACTTCACAGAACAAATCCCCTTTATAAAAGATTTTGTTCTGTAAAACTTAGACTCAGTCAAAAGGCTGTACCCAAGGACCTAGAAGACCACATGTGACCTTGAGGCTGTAGGTTCCCCATCCCTGGTTTAGATTTAAGAGGATGTTAGTGATTCTGATTAAACTTAAAGTTACGCAGTCACACACATATTTTTAGATCCAGAAAACCTGATTGTTAAATATTCACCAGCACACCCATTTATTGCTCAACAAATCTCACTTGAGCGCCACCAGAGTAGAAGCAGAAGGCTTAGAGAATGAAGTCCTCACTACACCAGAAGCCCAGCAATTGGAGGCTAACAGTAAACATCATTTGTCATCATCATCATCATCACTGGTGTAATGCTTTAAGATTTGCAAAGTGTTTTGCATACATCATCTCATTTTAGCTTTACAACACCTGTATAAGAATCTTGAGTTGATGGTATAAATTTGACATCAATATGAAAGAGTGAGAATTAATGGATTGAAGTCAACCTAAAGGAAGCTTTCTAGGAAGAGGGTCCAGGGATTTATATCCCTGGTCCTGTTCCATTTCACATTTTTGCCAATGACTTAAAGATCTAGATGACATACTTACCAAATTTGCAAATGACACAAAGCGAGTATGGATAGATAACATGTTGGAGGACTTAGTATCCAAAATCATCTTGGCAGGCTAGAATGAAGAGATGAATCGAGTAAGTTGGCACTTATTAAAGATATATATGAATTAGCTTATACTTTTATTCAAATAATTAACTACCTAGTTATAGATGCGGGAAAGAGGCGGCGTTGATTATATAACATTTTGTGTGGAAAAAGATCTGGGTATTTTAGTGCATTGAAAGGTCAGTATGAGTATAAACAGTCTAAAAACAAACACTAAAAATGTGAGAGCAGCCTCCATTAACACAGCCATCTGAGGCTAAAGATGGGGCGGTCATAGCATATTCTTCCAGATCACAGCTAGAGTTCTGAATGCCACATTTTCAGACAGACATTGAAAAGTTGGAGTGTATCCACAGGACAGCAAGCAGGACAGTCTATAAGGACTGAAAATCATGCTATATATTGAACTAAGGATTCTTAGCTTAAAAAAGGGAAAAGTTAGCTATCCAGGTATTTATAAGCATCATACAGAAGAGGAATTACATTTGCTTGCCTCAGAGAGAAGAAGGAATTCTAAAGCTGGGAATTAAGGGAGGTCACAGCATTGCACAGAGGCAAAAACTGAGATAAGGAAAACCCAATTAGCTAGAACTGCACCAACGTGGAATCGATCACCTTAGAGGTAATGGCGTCTTCCTCAATGCAAGTTTTAGAGATCCATGATAACTTGTGATAAATGGATTTGGGGTGTGTACAGATTAGAGGGGGGGCAGATTGGTGGCACAGATGGAACCAAAAAGACTCATCTTCCTGAGTTCAAATCCGGTCTCAGACACTTATCTATGTGACCCCAAGCAAGTCACTTAACCCTGTTTGCCTCAGTCTCCTCATCTGTAAAATTAACTAGAGAAGGAATGGCAAACCGCTCCAGTATCTTTGCCAAGAAAAGGGATCATGAAGAGTCAGATGCAATGAAAGTGTCTGGGTTCACAACCAGTAAGTATCTGAGGTCATATTTAAACTTGGCTTTTCCTGACTCCAGGTCAAGCACTCTATTCAACAATACGCCAACAGTTGCCTCAAGAGAACTCTCAGATGAAGAAACTCCCTCTACCAATTCAAGTTGGTGCTTTCTCTGCAGCTCGTAGTCCTAGTGAGTTGTCTCAAGCATCGCCTGGTTAAAAGACTTTCCCAAGACGACACAGCCAGTATGTGTCTGATCCAGGACTTAAACCAGGAGGCCAGCTCTTTACATGTTATGGCACCACTGTATTAGAAGTATGCAAAACAAAAGTGCTTTGTACAATCTTCGTGAAAAGTGGTCATTGTCGAGAGGAATCAGGGAAGGTTTTACGAAGCATTTACTTTAGGTTTTCAAAGATAGGTAAGAGTTCAACAGGACAAATCCAAGGAAGAAAAGTCTAGGCACTGGGAAGAATGCGAACAAAAGAAGCTTGGTTCATGAAGGAGAAAGAAGATAGACCAGATTGGCTACGGCACAGATAGAGCATGTGGTAGAGTAGGGGGCATTTAGATAAGGTTTGGAATGTGCTTTACAAATATTATCTCATTTTATGCTTACATGTCCTTACATCCTTACCCTTCATCCTCCTAACTCTGAGAGGTAGAAGTTTTTATTATCCCAATTCTATGGATGGGAAGGTTGAGGCAAACTGAGCAGTCAAGAAGTGTCCAAGGTCAAATTTGAACATGGCTCCATCGCATTTTCCTCTGTGATCTCAAGATCGTGATGTGAGCTAATTCGAGAACAAGAGACTTGTGTCAGACTGCCAAGGACCTCGAATGCCAGGAAGACTTCAGAGGTTCCCTTCAACACCAAGAGTGACAAATATGGCATCCCTTTTGAACAATTTCAGAAACTTCCTCTGACACATACGAAAAACTGAAGGAAAAATGAGAAAATTGTACAAACAAATGCAGGGAAAAAAATAGCAAAACGAAGAAGCCAATGCCCAATGATAACACGAATGTAAAGGAGATCGCTAAAAGGAAGTAGAACTGCAAATAGGAAAAGACTGGAGAAGATCCCAGAGAAGAGATGATGAAATGTATCTCCTCCCTCACAGCCATGGTGGTGGAATACCAGGGCAGAATGCTACATACATTGTCCTGGCTTCTATATGGGATGTTTGGGGTTTGTTGTTTTTTCTTGTCATAAATATGTTATAAATAGATTCATAAATATATTATAAATAAGGTAATTTAATATAAATAATCATATAAATAATATATAAATATGAATTGAATAAATAAATTATATAAATAAATATATTATATAAATAATTACATAAATAATATATAAATATAAATAATTACATAAATAATTATATAAATAATTATATAGATTATTTTATATAAATAATATATAATGTATAAATAAATATATTATATATAAATGATTATATGAATAATAAATAATAATTATATTATATAAATAATGTAATTTATATAAATATAAAATTATATAAATAATTTTTAAGGCAGTATCTCCACCATATGAAAACTCAGGCATAGTGTAAGTCTCCAAGATTCCCAGCGACTCTAGCCACACCCCTGATCCCAGCAGGGTTATGTCCACAATTGCTCTCAATAGGCAAAAGTTTTACTTCCACAAATCAGAAGGGAGCAAACCAGGGAATAGTATATGAAAATATTCAACAAGAAAATTATCCTTCATTTCCTTCCACCTTCTCCTCCCCAGCCACACCCCCACTGCTAGTTCTCTTCATCAAAGAGACTGTGGTTTGGTAGAAAAAGCACTGAACTGGAGAAATAGAGACCAAAATGATAGCCAAATTCATTCATTTTGACTGACAGGGTTGGCCTGGATTATAGACTATCTTATGCTATATTAAAACAAATGTAATTGCATTACTTTCAAGGGTGTGTAATGGCCAGGCCAGCCGAGTCTTGCCTAATAGAAGTCCTCTTAAAGCATTAATAGATAAAAACGATCTTGATGAGCATATCAAAGCCCTAGCCTGAGCAGGGGTGACTCTAAGGATGCCACAGCTATGCTGTTTATACTTAAACTGAAATTTCTAAATGATTTGGAAACACTTTGTCCTCTTGAGTCCATAATCTCCCTGAGATCTTGTTGTGATTTGCTTTCTCCCTTGATTTTCTAACTGATTCTATAATAATATTCAAAATGAGTGTGGCCCTTGTCTAAATTATTACAAATTCCAAATTGCTTGAACGAGATTTTACTGTGCAGACAGGAATAGCTGGCAATGGATTTGTTCTTGGAAAATTGTATGAAAATCATACAGTGTGTTTAATGCATTAGGGGAGCCTATAAAGGAAACTTTCGGGGAAGTTCTCTAGCTAACAAAAATTTCTTTAATACAGCAAAGAAGTACCACTGCCAGCACCACCACTACTTCTAACAAAATGTGCTTGTAAAAAAGATTTCTCTGATAAAGTAAAAAAATTACCAATCACCACCAAAAATCAACATCAATATTGCCATCACAGCAGCCACGACTCCCAATGAAAGGTTACTGTTTTATAAATCTGTATTGTTGGGAAGAGGATTTAATTCAATTCAACTCAATAAGCATTTATTAAGCACCTACTGGATGCGGCACACTGTACTCAGAAGCAAGACTACAAAGACAAAACAAAGTGAATGGTTCTCAAAAGGTCTTACATTCTTTTGGAGGAAAAAAATATGTATAAAAGTAGAGAAGTGTAAGGCAAATACAAGTGGATATAAAATCACTTCAAGAGGGAGAGAGTGTTAAGGGAATATTTCTTCTCTCTCTACACCTCAGTTCCCTCCTCTATAAAATGGACTAGGTATAATCTATGGGTCTTTCCAGATCTAAAATATTATGCACAAATGAACAGTTCACATGCCTATAGTGTCTGTGTTCAACACATGAGGAAATCTACTGTTCTTAAGTCAGTAGAATGTAAGCATCTCGTGGACAAGGATCATTTCCTTTTTTTCTCTGCATCCCTACTGTTTAATGTCATCCCTTGCTCATATTAGGTCCTTAATAAATGCTGCATTCCATTAATTGGGGAAAGACTAAACAAGTTGTGGTATATGAATGTAATGGAATACTATTGTGCTACAAGAAATGGGAAGGAGATGGTCTTCATATTCACCTGGAGAGGCTTATGCAAACTGATGCTAAGTGAGAAGAGCAGAACCAGAAGAAATTTGTACATAATCACAGACACATTGTATGTGTGATGACCAACCTTGATAAATTGGACTCTTCTCAGCAACACATAGTTATAAGACAACTCTACAAGTCTCAGAATGGAAGGAGATAACTATATTCAGAGAAAGATCTAGAAAGATCAGAGTTTAAATGTAGACTGAAGCCATCTACATGCTATCATTCTTTTTCATGTTTGGTTTTGTTTCTTCTTTCCCATCGTTCACTCCATTGGTTACAACCCTTCTTTACAACCAGACTAATGTCCAATGTGAAAGTATTTGCAGATCCTATACTTGATTGCACACTGCCATGGGGTGGGGGAAAGGGAGGGGAGAATATTTGAAACTCAAAGGATTGTGGAACTGAATCTTGTAAACTAAAAGTAAATAAATCACTTTTTTAAAAAAAGAAGCTGAAAAAAATATCTGCATTGAATATGCTTGTACTTATAGGATCATATTAGGGGGCAACTAGGTGCAACTAGGTGGCACCATGGTGCAAAAAGCTCTGGACCTTAAGTCAGGAAGACCTGAGTTCAAATCCAGTTTTAGATATTTACTGACTCTGTGACCCTGGGCCTGTTGCTCAACTCTCCAGTCGGTTTACTTTTCTCACCTGTAAAATGAGAATAATAATAGTACCTGTCTCCCAGTGTCGTTGTGAGGATCAAGTAAGAATATTGGCAAACTATCTGGCATATAGGTGGCACAATATAAATGTTAGCTATGATTATGGCCCTGGAGAATCATAGGATCATAGATCTCACTATGCTTATTTGCCAGATGAAGCAACTGAGTCCCGCAAACTGAAGTGACTAGCCTAAGATGATGATGATGATGATGATGATGATGATGATGATGATGATGATGATGGTGATGATGATTATGGTGATGGTGATGGTGATGGTGATAGTGATGATGATGATGGTGATGGTGATGGTGATGATGGTGATGGTGATGGTGATGATGGTGATGGTGATGGTGATGGTGATGGTGATGGTGGTAATGGTGATGGTAATGGTGATGGTGATGGTGGTGATGGTGATGGTGGTGATGGTGATGGTGGTGATGGTGATGGTGATGGTGATGGTGATGGTGATGGTGATGATGATGATGATGATACTTAACGTTTATATACTTTATATAATTTTTATCATATATATAATAATAAAGTATATATAACGTATATATACTTTAAGGTTCATAAAGCATTTTACAAACTTTATGTCATGTGATACTCACAACAATTCTTCAAGGTAGGTACTACTATCCCCATTATATAGATGAGGAAACGGACTGAGAGACTGAATGACAGATACAGCCAGGGTCACAAAGCTAAAAGGGTCTGAAGAAGGATTGGAACTCCTGTCTCCCTGACTCCAAGTCCAACATTCCATGCACTGCCCTGCCTCAACAGCAGAGTCAATACTGGAAGCCAGATGCCAAGTTCTCTGAATCTCGCATCCTTTCAGTTGTGACAATGATTCCTCAGCAATGCCATCCATGCAGTTTATTTGTAGCTTTACATGTTCAGGGAAACCTCAATCTTTACTCATTTACAAGGAGTTAATATTGGGTAAAAGTAATTTCATAATGGCTTTGAGAAAGAAAGAAATGGTTGTCTTATACTATATGGACAGAGGTTTTTATACTGTCAGCTAAACTATAATTGTGACCTGAAAAAATAATTTCTATGACTTTGAAAAGGTTGATTTCATACCAGTTTTCCTAGGTTGGTAAAACAAAAATATATGAGTTCTTGTGACGACTAAACACTGATGCAAAAATTTTAAGAGTGACCGAAGAAATTTTCTGCTTAAAGAAAGAAGAAATGTTCAGAAGGAAGCACTCATCTTAAAGAAAAATAGAAACCCTGTATTATTTTCACCCCTGATAATAATCCGTGCTTTTTTCAAATGTGGGCTTCATACTAGAGAGCCCCACCCTTACCAAGAGGCATGGCCAGTCATTGGATAGCTGTCCCATTCTTGTCTCACCAGATGTCTGAGACATATTTATTTGGACATTTGGTACAGGGGCAGGAAATTAGTTCACTCTTTTTATTTTTTTGGCCTTGCCTCTTTTTTTTACCCATGAACAGCTCTGAAAATCTGTGCTTCTTGGACTTGAAAGTGTGACCTGTGGCCCAGGAGGCCCCTCCTAGCTCTGGCTCTGAGCTAACACATGGATGGGATTTCATTCTGAAGAGCCCTGACCTGGAAGAAGGGTGGGGTAAGACTTTGCTCTCTCTCTCTCTCTCTCTCTCTCTCTCTCTCTCTCTCTCTCTCTCTCTCTGTCTCTCTCTCTCTTTCTCTGTCTCTCTGTCTCTCTTTCTCTCTCTGTCTCTCTCTCTGTCTCTCTGTCTCTCTCTCTGTCTCTCTGTCTCTCTCTCTCCATACACTTAGATCACCAATTTCCATGAGTTTAATTATCGTCTCTATGCAGATTAAGTCACAGATCTATTCCTATTTCTATATATACCACACACACACACACATATATATATATACACACATACGCATATGTGTGTGGTTTTGTGTTTATATGAAGAGAGATTCTTAGTCTCTTAGCACATTATCTCAAACTGCTTATAAAACACTTTGTAAATTGTAAATGCAAGCTGCATATCAGTAGTAGTAACAGTTGTATTTGTCGTCATCATCATCATCATCATTGTAGTAGTAGTAGTAAATGTAAAACAGAGGTCAAGAAAGACAAGGATTTTTTAAAAGGCCATTAAATTTAGCAACTGAAAGATCATTGGTAACTTCGAAGAAATCAGTTTCTGTTGAGAAGTAAGAACGGAGGCCAGATTGCAAAAGATTTGGAGAAAGAAAGTCAGATATAAAAGTGAGAAGTATATGTGGGAGGTTGAAGGTGATGAGAATATTTGGAAGAGTTCTTGTGAGGAGCTTGATAGATAATCATCTGGGGTGACGTAAAAAGATTGCTTTGTTGTTTTACATATCCAGTTGTGATGTAGCATAAATTTGTAGGGGACCAAGTCAGTCTGGTTTTATGATTTTCCCCGCCTCTGTTCAAGAGCACATGAGTAGGAACAAAGGAACAAAGGTGGGAGTAATCCAGGAACTGGGGTTTGGCAAGGCGTGAATGTTCATTGGACAAAGGAAAAAAGATTTCAATAATGAAAGATAGCAAAGGTTTTGAACTGGTGAAAAGGTCAAATTGGGAGGGAAAGTAAATGAAGTCAGAGCAGGAATGATGTATTGGAAAGGTACTAAGGGGTGAAAATATTGAGGGTCACCACAAGGAAAAAGTATATGTTCAGGAGGGATACATTTCATAGAAAAAGATGGAATAAGAGTGGGATATGATCAGATAAAGAAAGCAACATTTTACAAAGTTTACGTAGGTTATCACTTACCTTGTTGATTGTAGGGGCTATCCCAAACCAAAAATCATGAACAAAGAAAATGAAATTAAACCACCAGCTCACACTAGAAAAAAATAGAAAAGGGGGGAAGGAAAGGAAATACCATTTTCTCCTTTCAGAGGATTATCCCAACAGAGACTGGGGACCTGAAATAGAGTGGAAGTCGTCTCATCGGGGGAAAACCCAAACTATCCTGGATGAAAATTCCCAGGAGTCACATAGGCTCATGGGATAGATACAGAAGACAACCCATAAATTTCTCGTAAAATAAGGCATTCCAATGGAAATTCTGCATTAAAAAATCTCCAGGGGGTTCTTAGAAATGCACAGGGTATTCCCAATTTATTCACCTACGAAATATAGAATATCCAAGGAAAAGTCTGGATTCATTCTATTCCAAAACAAGCAAGCTATCTCAAAAAGAAATTTTAAAACCTCAGATGAACCACAAAGTTATTATGGGTTCCAAATAGGAGTGAAGCACTTGGAAATTATTTTAAATCGACTCCTCCCAGCCTAGATGGCTCTCTATAGCCTATGACTTAGGGAGATCCCATGAGGAAAAGAATTCCTCAGATTCACACTTGACCTTGGATCACCATGTAGGATCTGACCACAAAGAAGTTAAACCAGGTACCTTGGGAATAGCAGCATCTAACAAACCACAAGACATACTTCCAGCCCAGCCCTCATAGATATCATTAAGGGACGAAATCATTGTAATGAAGGGATTCACCTTCCTTATTACCGCCAGCAACAACTGAATGGCAGCACCCCTTCGACCACTGACCCTTCTTCCAGTCCAGTCCTAACAGCATCATCTGGAGAAGCAATTGCCATACTAGTCAAAATAGTCAGGCACCCTAAAGCAGAAACAAGAATCAGCACGTTTCAGACAAGTCAAACCACCCTCGCCTTCTTGACCACCATTTCTCCTCAGACTCTGATGAAGACAGCCCAGGACCCTAAAGCCAAGAGCCTTAAGAATATCAGTGTATCTCCAGAACATGTTGTAACCATAGCTACCAATTACTTCAAAAAGAAAGTTATTGCCACCAAAGTCCTTGGCATTATCAAATGACTCATTGTTGGAACTCATATGACTTTATCAGTGGAGATGATATTAAAGAAGCAACATTAACATCTATCTTGCTGCTACCCTCAGGGTGATGAGACCTTTCCATATGATTAGTGGCTATTGTGTTGTCTCCCCCACTAGAATGTAAGCTTCTTGAGAGTAAGGATTCTATTGTAGACTCAGTGGTTGGCATATAATCAGTTCTTCCTTCCTTTCTTTCCTTCTTTCCTTTTTTCCTTCCTTTTCTTCTTTCTTTCCTTACTTTTTTCTTCTTTCTTTTTTTCTTTGTTTCCTTCTCCTTCCTTTTCTTTTTTCTTTCATGAGTTTTTTCAAACTCATACAAATACTGGCTAAACATAGGTATAGAAAAGTCAGTAGGTAAAAAAAAGAGGTAGAACCATCCAGCCAGTGGCCAAACTAATTTGTGATGTTGCAGGAGAAACAGGAAAAGTGGATATATATTTAACTACATGATAATACTAGTCTTGCATGTAATTGCACCTGGTGGCATGTGCTAAATACTACATGTTTCTTAGTTATGCTTCCATTTTGTTATTTTGCTTTTCATGCCCATTGCTTATGTGTTAGTGTCATGCAGAGACATTAATAATTAAGGATGTATTGTTACTATATAGGTCTATTGATAACTTAGTGCTATTCTTGCTGCATTGATTATTTGCTTATGGACTTTGATTATGTATATACTTGTATAATTTCTGTATATAGTATGCCCTGAATGCAATTTATGCATTTTTGTCATTGAAACAGCCTGGCAAGTGGTGCTTTGAATCGTACTATATTTCATGTGCCAACATTGTCGATCTGAAGTAAATGGTTCCATGGGATGATTACTTATAAGGCAGAGATAATTATTCTTAGTATGTTGAGTGTTGCTATTTATCGTCATACTTGTAGTGTTGGTTTTCAGATGTCATGTGTGCCATAATTGATTTTTTGTGAACCATAAATTTTTGTTCATGGGGAGGAATATCACCTGATTTAGGATCAGAGACCTAGAGCTAGAAAGGACTGCAGAAGTCATCTAGTCCTATTCTTTCATTTTATAGATGAGGATAAGAAGGTCAGGGAGGTTAGGTGCCTTGTCCAAGGTAAGAGGCGGGATTTGAACCACTGTCTCCCAAGTCATTGTACTTTCCCTGATACTGCACAGATTCTTTCAGGTCATCCCTCCCCAAAGGATACTGTCAGGGAAATGGTTGAGGACCAGTGGGCTAAGTTGTACATAGGTGCACAAGGAAGGTCCAGAGTTGGTTGGTTTCTAGTGACTGGAAGAATTTACTTTTAGAGATCATGTGGATAAAAACAGAAAAGAAAAAAGAAATGGTCATGTGACAATTGGCCCATGGTTCTACCGATCCATCGGGAAAACCTCATGAGGAAAAAAAGTTTTGAAAGAATTGCCAGTATAGAATTCATTGAAACTTTAGGTGTAATTCTCATAAAGAATAATGAAAGAAAAATCCTGAAATTTTCAGATAAAATTTCAATAGCCAAAGCTCAAAGCCAAATAGGAAAGTGATTGACTGAGTTAGAAAAAAAAACTAAGCTAAATCTAAATAATCAAAACAAAGCAATTATTTGTTTACTCCCTAATATGAAAACATTATCTAGATAAGGATTTGGACCACTTGTTTAAGGAGTTTTATGTGAATCTCAAATCTTTCAGGTAACTAAAGTACAAAATGACTCTTAGGGATAATCTGGCCTCCTGAGGCTCTTGAGAATTACCTAGATAAGAATTTTAGACAGATTAAAAATATTGCTGCCTTAATTCAGGAAAAGCTGTCTGAGCATTGTTGACATGTCCAACTGGCTTGTAGATTTTCTTGCATTTCTGAGAAAAAAATGAAAAATCAGTGATGAAACTAACCATTGAGGAAGGAGGGGAAGGCAAGATTCAGAAAAGTTATGATTTTTTATGAAGGGCACACAAAAATATTGCACTGACCACTACTGAGTTCAATCCTGAGTTGGGAGGTACTGAATTGAAATTTTTTCTTCTATTTTGGGTGAGAATGAGGAGAAAGATGATGGAGTTGAAACTCCCTTTGAAGGAATGAGAGCTTGGTACTTCTACAGAAGAATTTTCAGCCTCCAGAGAACAAGTTCTTTTGGAACAGACAAGTCACCAAGATAAAGCAGAGTCTTCAGGCATTTTCTTTCTTTGAATTTTCTCCTGTTCTTCCTGCTTCTGCTCAAGACCAGTATTTCTGTCCCCAGTCTTTTTTTTAGATTTAGGATTAGAAAATCCTCTTTCACTTCCATCAATTCATGATTATCAACTTGCAAAATCATTTTTAGTAACACCTGACAGCTAACTGCCCAGGGTTTTCTGGGCCAACACTGAATTTACATTCAATTCGTAAATAGAATGCCATATACTTATACTGAATGTGCTACCTGTGGCTGCAGTTGAGGTTGAGGAATACCAAGAAAATAAGCTCCAGTTTTATACTCCATGGTTTAAATTCAATTCTAAAAAATGGACAGTCCAGGTTTTTTTCTCATCTACCTGTGGTTTATGGTCCCACCCTAGAGTTTTGGAGAAAAATCTCCCTTAAAAGCATATACAAGGTGTAAAAGACACTGACTGTATGAAATTGATTATCAGCTACTTATTTCCCAAATGCCAAATGAAATGCTTCAAAAACAAAAGACTCACAAAGTCATTAAACATAAAATAAAAACTCATTACAACTATTATGTTCACCTATAACACAAAAATTCCTTGTCAAACTATACAAGATATATTTCACTTTCCTCTCCAAGTTTTCACAAGGCCCTATCTCCTGGCAAGCCAAAGCATGGTTCAGGCTTTCTCAATCCTTTCAGCAACACCACCCTCCTGGTGGTTTCTACTGAAAGTATGCTGCCCATTCTTCAAGGAGAAATCTTCCCATGTTTGGGGTAGACATTCTCCTAACTCAACAATAAGTTTGAGGCTGGTCAGTTACCCTCAACCTGGTGTGACCTGTTTGCTGTGGACACTGCTTTTTGGAGGCACAGGTGAGAGCTGGGTAAAAGGCAGACACCAAAGGTGCTGGTCTTCTGGCATATAAGAACAATTTGTTCCAACAATCACGAAGGTGACTGAAGCAGGATCTGTAGAGCTGAGTTTGTAGAGTTTGGTCAGACATTAAAAGCACTGCATTCTGGGTCATCACCATTCATCTTGACTTTTCTCTTGCCATCAGACTTTGGTGACTCTGGAAGAAAGTGAGGCTGATGACTTTGTGCAACACTGCCCCACTTAAATCCATCTTACATGCAACAAGACCTTACCCATCATCTACTATTTTACACCAACATTGTGATGTTGGTCCTCTATGAACAACAACAACTGAAAGTGATATATCGTCTCCAAGAAGTGACTCCATCTGGGCAGCTAGCACCAGCTCAGATATTCCTAGCTTCCTGAATTCACAAGGTATCAACCAAGCATGAAAACACACATTTCTCAGTAATCTGAGCACAGGGACAGAAACACAAAGCCAAACATGAAGTCCAGCCTTAGGCTCACCCTCACTTAGGCAAAATACATTCTCTTTTTCACGTAATCATGCTTACCACTACACTGTGTTGGAGGGACTAGGAGAAGGGGAGAAGACAGAAATCCCTTTCCCACCATCACCGCAAATCCAAAGGATAGCCAGCACATTTGTAAATAGTGTTCTCAAAAGAATGGAAGAGAGGAGCAGTTGTTACTTCTTAGTTCCTTTTATAGACTGAGTGAGTGGAAGCCACTTTTCACACAGGTCCTTGAACAAGGGGCCAAAGGATATGTCCCACTCAAGTGTTCAGGTGCATGAGAAGTGTTCCAGTATAACGTCTGCTACAAATACATTTAAGAATAATAGAAGGAAAAGAAAGAATTATGGCACTCTGGACAGGAAAAGAATTTTCAGTGCCAAAAAGATATGGTTTGACAAGAAGGTTGCTTTATTTTACAAACTGCTTAGGGTTATTTAAATAAGACCTATATAAATGGTATTTAGATACCTCCAAGTTTCCATTATTTCATCCATACCCCTACCACTGACACCAATAGTATAGTGATAAGATATGTGTATACACGTACATACACGTATATACATATAGGTGTGTATGTACGTATGTATTAATGATCACCAGGTAGCCAATGTTATGAGGTAAATCTATCTAAACTCAGTTTTGCTGGTGCTTGAACAACAGAATGTCATTGAGACCATATTTGAGGTTATTCCACAATTTCATGGAGAATGTGTGGAACTGAGCTGTGCTCCATTGAAAAACGGAATGAATTCTTTAAAATATCTGTCTTTGGAACAACTGAGGAAAATGAATAGAAGAATTATAGCATTAGGAAAATTTTGCAAAATTTATTCCTGAACAACAGTGAGGGAATCTGTGAAAATCACACGTACACATTGGAAAGTCAAGTATTACCCAAGGATTACGAACAAGGATTTTCTGATCGTACCTCTTGAATTTTTGAACATTGGAAAAATAGAGATTACTACAAAACAGTAAGTGCCTGCTTAAAGAGAAATAACAGGCTCATTTTCAAAAGAAGAAAGAAGAGGAAGGTTAGTCCCTAAAGTTCATTTGTATTCAAATAGAAATAAGCAAAAACAAATACTAAGCGGGGAGATAATAATGAAAATTCTAAGTAAGAAACATTCTGTACTGACAAAAAAACCCAATCTTTATGATTCATAAAAAATTGTGTACACAGTAAAACAGCTCTGGATTTGGGAGGTCTTAATAAAACACAGGAAATACGTGATATGGCATTTCATTTTAAAAGTTATTTAAAACAAGCTGGTTTGGATGAAAGGATTGCCAATATATTCATAGATTAAATTTAAAATTGACTAAACTATTTAAACAAGGGAAAATGATCAATGGATTTGTATTCATTGGACAAGGCCTATCTGTCAGTATGGCCCAAGAATTTCTAGTCACTCAGAATTCATTTAGAATTTTGATTAATGAGCCGGACAAAGAAGGGTGCCGTTTTGCTTTGTTTTTCATTTTTGTAACTGACACTAAATTGGGAGGTTCTTTTGGAAAAGGCAGGGGCTAAACATAAACACGTCTAGATTTAAAAAGGTTAGATTTAATGAATGAAAAATTACTTGTAGGAGTCAGCTTGGAAAAAATACAAGGTAATATATCTTGAAGCAAATAAATAATTTGTGGCAGCAAACTGCTTGAGAGAAAATGTTGAGCAGAGATGCCAAAATGAACCTACAAAGGACAGTAGACAAGTTATCAGATTAAAATAAAATATGACTAGAGAACCAGAAAGGCCAAAGCATTTTTTTCATTTTATTTTTCTTGCTTTTTTTGCAACATGGCTAATATGGAAATATGTTTTGCATGAATTCACACGTAAAATGGGTCTCATATTGCTTGCTACCTCTGTGGGTTGGGGGAAGGGCTGAAGGGAAGAAGAGAATTTGGAATTTAAAAAAATTTTAAATGAATGTTTTTTAAAATTTCTTAGACTGGCACTTGGTGATTAAAATAACAATACAAGGGATTCACAGAAACATCAAAAGAAATGTATGGATTGGTTTAGAATAAAGAAAACAGAATTAGAACCAAAATGTACACAAAGATTAGAACAATGTAAGGCATCTGAGCCCAGATTAATTGTAATGCCCCATACTGGTCCTGGAGAAGTGATGAGTGAGCTCACTTCTCTCCTCTCTCTATTGGTGCAGAATTGGCATGTGCTGTTGGATGAAATCACTTCCTTTTTCAGAGCTTCACTAACCACTCTTTTAATAATCCATTTGAGAATTTTCCCAGTAATCAAAGTCAATCTCATCAGCCTGTAGTTTTTAGACTCTATTCTTTTTTTTTCCTTTGGAGGGGGGAAAGGGAAGGCAATTGGGGTTAAGTGACTTGCCCAGGGTCATGCAACTAGTAATTGTGTCAAGTGTCTGTGGCCACATTTGAACTCAGGTCCTCCTGACTCCAGGGCTGGTTCTCTATTCACTGTGTGACCTACCTGCCCCTATTTCTTATTTTATTTTTAATTCACATATTTTACTTTCTCCAGGCTGTGGTATTTCTCACATTCTCCATGCTCTTTCTGAGATGATTGACAGTTGCTTAGCAATCATATCTTAGAATTCTGGGATTTTGTCAGTTTGGGTCTGGTGCCTTGAATTCATCAAGTTCCTCCCCTGAATCCTCATTTGAGGGAGTGCCAAAGCCAGCCTCTCCTGATTCCTGTCCCGACTCTCTGGACTTCCCCACCTGCTACCACCAATCCATACAAACGTACTTTCTCCCTTTGATCAAAGGGGGAAAGGGCATCTAAATGTCCTCCTCCAATATTCCTTTTTATCTTGGTTTGTAAATTAGAATGTAATTGTTCATTCATTAAATCTAACCTTTTTAAATCAAGACGTGTTTATGTTTAGTCCCTGCCTTTTCCAAAAGAACCTCCCAATTTAGTGTCAGCTACAAATCTGAAAAATAAAACAAAACTGCACCCTTCTTAGTCCGGCTCATTAATCAAAATTCTAAACGAATTTTGAGTGACTAGAAATTCTTGGGCCATACTGACAGATAGGCCTTCTCCAATGAATACAAATCAATTAATCATTGATCAAAGGCTCTCCAGCTCCTTTTTATTAGAATTTGTTCTATTAGAATGTAAGCTCCTTGAGGGAAGGCTCTGTCTTTCTTTTTGTCTGTACTTGTATTCCCAGTGCTTTTCACAGCGTCTACTATATAATAAACATTTAATCATTCCATCCATCTGTCATCTATCCAGATCTCTCAAGGGCATCTAAGAGTCCTCCTCTGATATTCCTTTTCATCTTGGTTTGCAGCCACTCTCAGTCACTTTCATCCTGTACTCCCAGTCCAAAATTACTCTCCTTGGAAAGGAAAATCTATTCAAAAAAAGAGCTGAGCAGGATTGCCTTCTCTTAGTCACTGAAAATGATCACCCCACATCCCACCCTGTTCTGTCCCTCCTTTGATCTCCTTCTTTTACCGAATATAGTTTAAAACACTAGCCTTAGCTCATTCTAAATGTTGACATTTCCAATATTATTGTAACAGCAACATGACACACTTCTGTATTCTCCCTCTCATACTTTCCCTTAGATTGGTCGCTGGCTTCCCTGTGCAACCAAGTTGGTTTCTTTAGACATCAGCCTCTTTCCCTTCTAATCAGAAATGTTTCTGATTCTGATTTTTTAACAGCAGGAAAGTCATGACTACCCACTTGTTATCACACCAAACTCAAGGACAAGACAGAACTAATTATATTAATTTATCTTGACTCAATTTCCAATTCAATTCAAAAATATTCATTAATAGCTTGTCAGACATTATGCTGAGTGATGGGAATACAAATAAGAAAAACACGGTCCCTACCCTCAAGAAGCTTACAATCGAATGAGGGGAAATAGCACATAAAAGGAAGCTGGAAAGCATAGGTGGGGAGGGGAGAGGCACTGGGGGGATACCTAATTTGGAGACATCTTTTTCCATGAAATTGAAACCAAGCAGAGCTGAAGATGGAAAATGGACATATAGTTAGTAAAAATAACCCTCAAAGGTTCTTCTAAAAATGACATAGGGACTTCAGCCAGAAAAATCAAAGGGAAACAGTGGATACATTTTTGGTTTATACCCCTAGTAATTGCCAGCTAGAAGGACTTTAAATTGTATGGCTCCTGTACCCATAACTTCAAAGATCCACCATTTCATTCTGTGGTTCAGTCACCACCATCATGCTCCACCTAGTAAATGGTGAATGAACAGCGCTATGATTAAAACATAAAACAAACAAAAGTCACACGGTGGTCAATTTTCTGATAATGAGCTTTGTTGCATTTAGCTAGGACTGGTCTTCAAAGCACAGAGCTATAAGCACATTAAACCTAGCCTCAAAGTCTTTTCATCTGGGTAGGACCTGATATACTTTCTCCATCTCCATAGAACAACACAACATGGTACCCTTACACTCTCCTAGGAGAAGACAGTCACTTGAAATCTCACCACCTGATCGATGATTTGGGTTTTGATGCTTAACACCTTCTCAATTCAGCCTCTGTTGCCTTCCTTTATAGAGTGCTCATAACCTTCCAGGTATCTTTATTTTCAGTCAGCAGCTCTGCTTAGCTCTGACTTCACCGAACACCCCCTGTGTCAAGTATCGCCTTTCAGCTGTCTTTTGTGTCTTGTCCTTCCCCATTGGATTGTAAGCTCCTTGAGGACAGGGACTGTCTCTTTCTCTTATTTGTATCTCTAAAACCTAACCGGGTTCCTGGCACATAGTAGGCACTTGTCAAGGATTAATTAAATTGAATTGATACAGCCACTGAGAGCCCAGCATCACTTCTAAGTGAGAATTAGGCTTTGTCGTTAAGCTGGCAGGGTACTATACATGTCAATAAGGACAGAGAGATAAACCAGACCTGTGTTTTCATCTATATAAGAGCTTTTTCCTAATGAGGAATTTCCTCTCTCAACATAGGTCTGCACCTCGTCTGCAACCTCTAGTCTCAGGAATCTGCCTAGAGAACTGGAAGGTTGTGACCCACCTGAGGTCACATAGCCAGTATGTGTCAAAGGTGGTACCTGAACCCAAGCCTTACCGGTTCTAAGGCCACTGTACCTCATCACCTTGACATAGTGAAAACAAATTTACAAAGAATTCAGAAAGACAAAAAGATTTTTAATTATTGCCATTCCAATAAGCAAAATCTCGTGTTAAATAACATCTTCGTGAAAAGTAGACATCAAGATTAATTCCTTTTCTTCTACAAATCCACAGCACTTACTGTAAGACTGATCACAGAAAACAACTTCTGTAATTTCAAAAACATCTTTTCAAAGTCAGAAAACATCCTTTGGGCCACCAGATGGTTTGGGGCCATTGTTTTCCATTCTCACAGCTGTCAATATAATATTCCTCAAAGTGGGTGGTCCTGATAATGAAAGACAATTTGCTGTTTATTTCTCCTACATCATATTATTTCTCATTGCACCATAAAGCACAGGAGAAAATCCATCTCCCAAATGCATTCATTGACTTGGGAAGCTTGCCTGAAAGAGATGGTGGACAAGCTATTGCTGGCTGAAATGTTAAGTAAGTCCTGTGAGGGTGAGAGAAGATGACTCAAGGGATAAAGGTGAAAAGTTCCTAGGAGTAGGAGGATTTTATAAGAGGCACTTTAGTGAGTTTCAATGTAAAGTTAGGGGGTGCATTAGATAGAGTGCAAGGCCTGGAATCAGAAGACTCAGCTCCCTGAGTTCAGATCTGACCTCTGACATTTACTAGCTAAGTGATTCCGGTCAAGTCACTTAACCCTGTTTGCCTCAGTTTCCTTATCTGTAAAATGAGCCAGAGAAGGAAAAGGTAAGCTATTACAGGATCTTTGCCAAGAAAACCACAAATGGGGTCACAAAGAGTCAAACACAACTGAAAGACTCATAACAACAACAATATGCCTTAGCAGTGCCTACTTCAAAAATACCCATGTACTGGAGCAGAGCTGGCCCTGCTCAAAATTTAGAAATGGGCCATCTCAATTTAGGGCTTTCATTTTCCTTATCCATGAAGCCTCTCTCTTGGTCTATTTTCAGTCAGCTAGTTGCCACTCCTTATAAAATCTTTTCCCAAAAGCAGATTTTCAAATCAATCATTTACAAATTAATCTGAATCAAAGTATATATTACTTTTCTCAAGGAGAGTTTCAGTTTAAGACTCCTTTATAATTATAGAATTAAAGACTTTCTCCCTAACTAGAAATCAATGTGATTTCAAGCCAATGAGAGAGACGTTGGAGGAAGGTCAAAGCAAGAATCCTTGTCCTCGTCGTTGGAATCATACCACTTGGGAGATTGTGACATTGTGGGTTGAGTCCTGGTCTTAGAATCAGGAAGAATTAGATCTGAATTCTCCCCATTCTAGGATTTGGGAAAATTAAAACACTCATGCACTATTGATGAAGCTGTATACTGATTCAACCATTCTTGATAGCAAATTGAAACTGTAGCCAAAGGTCTATAAAATCATGCATACTCTTTGACCAAGCAACACCATTACTAGGTCTGTATCCCAAAAGCTTTAAAAAGAAAAAAATGAAAAAGGACATATATGTACAAAAATATTTCTGGCAGCTCTTTTAGTGGTGGCAAAGAAGAAGAAATTGATGGGACATCCATCAATTGCAGAACGGCTGAACAAGTTGTGGTGGGATATTATTGCACTTTAAGAAATGGTAAGCAGGAAATTCCTCACCAGGAAAGAACGTTTTACACAGTAATAGCAATATTGCATCATGGTCTGCTATTGTCAGCAATACAATGATCTGAGACAATTGTGTAGGACTTATGATGAAAGGTGCTGTCCATCTCCTAAGAAAGAGCTGATAGAGCCTGAATGCTAATCAAAAATACTTTTTCTTTACTTTCTTTATTTCCCTGGGGCGTTTTTGTCTGTGTTTTCTTTCCCAGAATGACTTACATGGAAATGTGTTTTGCATGAGTGTACATCTAACATATGGCAACTTGCTTGCCTTCTCAATGAGGGGGAAGAGGAGAGAGAGGAAGAGAATTTGGGATTGAAAATTTGAAGAAAAAAAAGAATGTAAAATTGTCTTTATATATAATTGGGAAAAATAAAATATTAAATAAAATTGACTAAAACTTTCCAATTTTCATATTTGTGACCATGGGCAAATCATTTTGTCTCTCTGAACCTCAATTCCCACATCTGGAAAATGGGTTTAATATCTACCTCACTCTAGGTAGGAGCAGAGTTCTTATTCAAATGCAGGTCTGTCTCTTGCCTCCTTTGCCTAACATTTACTGGGTTTCTTTCCCCTCATTTCCAATATTTATTCATTTAATTTTTAACTAAAGAAAATATGCGATCTACTTCAAAGTTTGGGGACAGATACTGGAATTTTAACTTAGCACTTGTTATGATCCAACTTGAGGTACTACGATATGGACAGAAGATGCTCACTATGAACAGTTTTGTTGTAAAAAGGTAGACACAGTACCTTACTCACGTGTAGTCTGGATTGGATTTCTGTGTTACATTTGAAATCAATAAAAATGTTAGAATCGAAAAACAAACAAACACTGTCCTGTTATTTATTTATTGTGTCATGCTGGGCAAGTCACTTCAAATGAAAATGTTGGGGTTAGATCACCTTCAATATACCTTCCAACTCTCAAATTCTGTAACTATTCAGTTCAATCACTTATTCTACCTATGAAATTAGAACAATCCCATAGTTGGGTGTATTTTAGAAATTTTCAGTTTTATTAATGTATTTTTCATACTACCATAATAACCTTCATCCCTATACTTGCCCCAAATGAACAATAATGACAAAAAAATTAAGCGAAATCTTTTATCCAAGATCATTCACTGACATAGAAGGTAACAGCCTGTACCTGTAGTCTTGGATATATATTATATGGAAGTGCTTATCATTATGCAAAATTAAATCACTTAGAACATACAAAGGCTTATTCACATATGAAAAACCAAGAAGGCTATTGGCTCAGTCACAAGGTTTCTTCTGATACTTTTTACATTCAGATCTAAGGCAGCAGGAGATGGTATATTTTCCTTGAATAAAGCAAATGCCCCTTTCAAATAAAATGCTAAAAGCTGAGGTTTCGAGGCACTTAGCACTACAGTTCCCAAAACAATGACAGATTACATCTCCATCAAGCATACCCCACGAGCCTGAAAGCTCATAAATCATCAGCCAGAAACCAAAGTGCCATTTCACACCTGGCATAGATCCTCCCCCCTCCCCCATCATGAAATGACAGCTGCATTGCATTGTTCTTAGGTACACAACCATACTTTTTAACAGTTCACTTGAGAAAAGCCATCATGGAGAGAGAGCTCAGACGCTAACCGTGTCCTGAACTTGGCTCGCTTTTCTCATACACCTCATTTACCAATTCCTCGACTGTATTCCATTTAATTTTCCTGGAATAATGATGTTAAAACACTTTTAAAACACACCTACTCCTGCACTCGTAAGGTATACTGTTAGGAATTGACGTAAGGAAAACAAAGGAAAATAGGAGTCCTTGGCATAGCACTCCCTTTGATGGTGCCACCATTACAGCCTTCTTCCCAAGTGAACAAGATACCCTCGGATTTACCAACTTCTAGGTATGTTTGTGGTACCATGAGTATACCTAGCTAGCAGTATTAGGCAAATCTTTTTTCATCTAAGAATATACTCACTCATCATTCCATTTATTTCCCTTAATTTTCCTCTAAAATAAAGTCTGCTTACAAATTCTAGATTCCAACATGGGCTCTAGCTTTTTCTTCTATAGTGTATTGACCTCATCATATATTTTCATAGACTCAATAGAGCAAAAGTAAATCTCAGAGGCTTTCTTCTAGTCTAGGAAGAAAGAGGGCACACACGTATTAGGCACCTATATGGGATGTATGAAGTGTTCCAGGAGGACTAGGTAGCCCCTCTGGTAGGAGATTTGCCGAGCCTGTTTCAGAGCTCCTCATTCAACTTTGGTATCCGCCTGTCACCCTGCTCTCACCAGTGGTTCAAAGAAGCTGTAGTATACACCCCCGTAATACTTCTTGGTAGATGGGCTAAACCAAGTTGAGGGAAAGAGATGGGCTTCAAACCTGTTGCGAGTTAGGGGGATGCCTACCCCAAGTATGTAAAGACTTTCCCCAGTGGGAATGAGCAGATGATACAAATTTGTTTCAATAGCCATAAAAGTGACTGAAGCAGGCACTGTGGATCGCTGAGTTTGGTCCCACATCAAAGATGCATTGCATCCACTGCATTCTGGACCATCAGGATGGCTTTTGTCTTGCCACTGAACTTTGATGATTCTGGAAGACAGTAAGGCTGATGACTTTGTGTAGCTCTGCCTAATTTAAATCCAATTCATTCGTGAGTCAAAACATCATCCTCTTCAAAAACAAAGGACAAGCAACAGCTATGTGAATTTGATCCTCATTACAACCCTGAAGGGGAGGAATTATCACATCCCCATTTTACAGGTGAGGAAACTGAGGCAGACAGGTTTAATGACTTGTCCAGTGTCACGCAGCTAGAAAGTGCTTGAGGCTGAATTTTAACCTAGGTCTTTTGGACTCCAGGACCAGCACTTTGTACACTATGGCGCCACCTAGCTGCTGCTAGAGTCTAATAACAACTCCACTCTGTAGGAAGCAGTGTGGTAGGGTCTCTTCTGCAAAGTCCTTGATGCAGTAGTGCATAGAAAATTCTAAATTCTAATGGAGAAACCCAGAAAAAAAGGTCACAGTGAATCATTTGTCCAGCCTGACTCAGCATAGGGAGACAGAGAGAGAGAGGTCTCTGGACACTGGAGACTGGAAGAATGGGAGCTCTCCAGTGCCCAAGTAAAGGATATGCACCAGAGCAAGAGGAAGGGTCAGACACATACCAGGCCACTACCAAAACCATACTGGGACAGCACAGCAGTGACAGGTGCCAACTGGCAGCTTTGTCACTCACTACCCAGTTCTGGGTAACAGATTCAGGGTGGGCAGAGAAGAGAGAGTGGTATTCCCAGACAGGGAGAAAAGGAAGTTCAAAAATCAGTAGAAGCATTGGTGTAGTTCAGACCCCAAGCTCAGAGCAGGGTCTCATCACTAGCACCCAGCCTGCAGAGAGATAACCAAGACTGGAGCCCCAGACCAAAGTCTATATTTCTGCCAGTCTGAACTTCTCTGGGCCAACAGAGCTTTCCAGCTGGCTGATAAAGGCAGAGTCCAGCAACAATCTACTCCTTCCCAGACCCAAAGCTAGGCAGAAACTTGCAGAGCTCAGAGCTGGGGGCAGCAATCAGACTTCTCCCTGGACTGGACCAAGTTGGTAACACTGACAACTTACAGGTTCTCAGGCTATTTACAAGATCCTAGATTAAGATGACACTCAATACCCCCCAAGAGAGTAGCAACAGAACTAGCCAGAAGTGTAGCAGAGCCCAGCCCTAACGTAAAATCTGAAAGGAGGGCGTAGGCTGGAAGAATGGGCAAAGAGCCCCACCAGGATGAGTTATAATGGTGGCAAAGATGCTCCAGACATAAATGCAGAAGAAAAAATGACACTAAAACATGAACAATCAGCTTGAGCACAAACTCAGCTAGAACTCCTAGAAGAGAAGAGTTAAAAACAATTTTTTTTCTGATAGATGAAATGCGAGCACTTGAAGGAAAAATGGAAAAGAAATGAGAGCTATAGAAAAAAAGAAATTAGAAAGGGAATTAATAGTTTGGCACAAGACATACAAAACCTTACCCAAACAACAAGCTCCGTGAAAATGTAAATGGACCAGGTAGAAGCCAATTACTTCACGAGGCAACAAGAAATACTAAAAACAAAGCCAGAAGGATGGAAGAAAAGGGGACGATAAAAGGTATCTCGGAGAAAACAAGTGACCTGGAAAACAGAACAAGGAGAAAAAAACGTAAGAATCACTGGACTATTGGAGGGCTG
>CM053598.1:212452519-212476349 GCA_028646575.1 Pseudocheirus occidentalis
ATCTAGAATTTAAAGTTCTGTAATACCCACAACTAGGAATTAAGATATACAGGGGCTGGGATAGGGAGACCCTTCCTGCCCTACCAGAAAATAAGAGAGTAGAGCAGGGGAGGGGCTTTGCAGTGGGATTGCTGTTATAGGGTTGGGGCAGGAGCAAGACGGGGAGAAAATGTGTAATTCAAAAAATGTAATGAAAATGAATAATGTAAACAAGAAAACAAATAAAAACTAAATTTAAAAAATATCTAACAGACCCTCCACATAGAAAATATAATCAAAACATTTATTCAGACACCAGAAAACCAAATCCTGAAACCAGAAAGCCAAACCCAACACTAGGAAGTCAAATCCATCATAGCAACAAAGAAGTTAATACACCATAATACAGCAGGAAGTCACACCATCCTTTAGCCTTCCCATAAACACTGACAAGTCTCACTGCCTGCTTGCCTGCATCTTCTCTCCTGCCTCCTTCTAACTGCTCTGACTCCCAGCTTCCTGTGGACTCTGCCCTACCCTTCAACAAGAACCTCCAATGTGGGAAGCTACATCTTCAGCCTATTAGGGGGCAGGGAGGATCTTCAAAGTAGAAAAGATGTTCAAATTCCCTTAGCCCTATTTTAAAGGGCAGGAAAGATCTTCAAATTCCCATTCCCATGACACTAACTCTTCCTTAGTTTCTTCGTCTGCATAATGAAGATAGTAATAATTATAACTCTTACTGCCTGAGGTGTTAGGACAATGAAATAAACTAATAGAAAAAGGCTGAAGAATTACGTTAGTATTAGTGATTAAAATGACATTTTTCATGCATTCAGGAACTCTCTTCAATCAGATATTCATGGATTTCAAGTGCTTATGCAAATTGGGATATAGGATCATAAAATCAGGCATGAAAAGGGCTTAACCTGATTTCTGAACGTCATCTGGTTATCTCCGACTACAGGCAGGTTTCCCTCAATGAGCCCAGTATTTTTCCTATGCTGAAAGATTCCCTGGGAAGAAGATTCTCCAACTGTTCTAATAAACTCATCTTACCATTTAACAACCTTTAGCATCAAAAACTTCTTTCTCAGTTGTGACTTGAAGTCTTTTCTTTGATTTTTTCTCAAGAAAGAAAGAAGATAATTGGTGTGATAGGTGTCTAAGGTCCTAACCCAAGCAGGTTTGTCTAGGTTTTTCCTAAAAAGGACAAAACAGTTCTAAAGACTTAATTAGCTCTGGGGATATAGCTTCCTAGTGACTTAAATACCAAAAAGTCAGGACACAAAAAGTCACCTGTTCCCCTTTCAGGTGTCTGGACTATAGAACAGAATAAGTGATGACGGAAAGCTTAACCCATGAGTCAAAGCTATGCTATGTTCTCTCTGAATAACCTTTCCCTCCTGTGATTAAATAAATTTGCTTTTTTCCTTTTTCTAACTCTTAAACGGACTTCAAGTATCTTTGCTTCATTCCAATCTCAAACTTGAGTCGCCAATGTGGTCTGAATCAGATCTGGTCTATCACATTTGACATCCTTGTCAGGATTGTTTTGTGACGGCCTCAATAAAGAGGGGAAAGGACTTCAGGGTAGGGGAGTCCCTGAGAGTCTCCTCACTTTGGAAGCTTGTGGTAATAGTTCTAACATGAGATTTCCCTCTTTGCTGGTCAGAGATGAGAGAGGAAACTGTCTGTAGCTGTTTAGCAATGAGAGAGAGACAAAGACAGAGAGAGAAATAGACTATTAACTGTCATTTGTTGAATTTGGATAATTTTTCTTTTTTTAAATTTTTGTTTTTGCTCTTTGGAGGGCAATTGGGGTTAAGTGACTTGCCCAAGGTCACACAGCTATTAAGTGTGTCATGTGTCTGAGGCTGGATTTGAACTCAGGCCCTCTTGACTCCAGGGCCGGTGCTCTGTTCACTGCACCACCTAGCCACACCTAAATTTGGATAATTTTTCACTGGGGAGGGGGAATGATAGCTATCTACACACCCACCAACTGCAGAGGGCCTTTCTGCTTCAGCCCCACAAGACTATAATTTTGTAACTAAGAATTGTGGAAGTAACTTCTAGGGACTTTGATTACTGTCTTATGGAACTGATGGGACCCCTTCATGTTGCTGCCAGTACAATTCCTTCCCAGCGAGGACTCGAAGGTTCAAGGGGTAGCTACTGAGAAATGACTTGCATTTAGCAACAGGGGTAAGGCAAAAACTGCCTAGACAACCTATGAGGAAGAAATCCCTCAGCAGAAGCTTCCAAAGAGGCAAAGATTTGGGACTCCCCTGCCCCTGTCATGAGACTGTCATTGTGGGAGAGCTCCTAGATGGGGGGCCAGGAAACACGAAGTGGGGAGATGGTAGAGAGATTTTCTGTATCGCCCTTGGCACTGGGGCAGGCTGCATGCATGGAGGGATCAGTCTCTTAGCTACCTTAGACAGCTGCCACCTGTGGTGACAATCAGTGATCATCTGGGCAGCGTCATCCTTTGAGATATGACCGTGGTAAAGTTGTGAAGATACCACTTCACATAAGGCAGCCCTCGAGATACTGCAGAAACCTGACATTACCCTCCACTTAGACCGGATGGATGGTTAAGAGCGAAGACTTAATCTTTCCAGATGGATGGAGATGAAGCTTCAGCCTCCTGGTCATTGCCCTCAAAATACTTCAGGGTGTTATTCTATGACTTATTGTCTTTCTTGATTGTCCACATTCTCTGTTTTAGTTTTCTTTTTCCAGTGATGCCTAGGCCAGGTTTTTTGAATCCCTGATGTTAGGGTTGTCTGGTCAAAATCCTAAAGTCGTTTAACTGGTGGAAGGTCCCCAGAAGACTTTGAAGATCTTGCCATGAAAGGGCAGGATGTGAAAGCATCAGTACCCAAGCTGGGCAATGCAGTTTTTCCTTAAAAGTTAAAAAGTTTAATAAAAAGTAAATATGATAAAAGTTGAGACAACCTATGTTATAAACTAGCCGTCATCAAAAACTTCTTGAATTGGTTTAAAAATAGAGAAAGATTGGGGCAGTCTAGGTGGTGCAGTGAACAGAACACTGGCCCTGGAGTCAGGAGGACCTGAGTTCAAATTCGGCCTCAGACACGTAACACTTACTAGCTGTGTGACCTTGGGTGAGTCACTTAACCCCAATTGCCCTGCCTTCTCCCCTCCAAAAAGACCAAAAAAAAATAGAGAGGGATTAAATTAGATAAGGGAAAACAGAAACACTGGAATTTGAGCACTGGAATTGAATGCTTAGTGTCAATAATCCAAAAAAAATTTATTTAGGAAAACTTTATTTGATAGCAGTTGCTGAGAAAGCTAGAAAGTAATAGGACACAAATTAGGCTTAAACCAAATATATCCCACAATATTATTCTAAATGGCTACATAACCCTAATATTAAAAATCATACTGCAAAAAATCTGAAGAGAAGCAAGTCATATAGATAGATAGATAGATAGATATAGATATGTACACACACATATATATTACACATATGGGAGTGTATTATATACATGTATTTATGTATGTGTATATATGTAATTTTAATATATGTAATTTTATTTAATATATTATAATATGATACATGATATAATATTTATATGTTGTGAGTGTGTGTGTGTATGTGTGTGTGCGTAATTTGTCTTTGTAGCTAGCCTGAAAGAGTTTAGGGCCCCAAGGACCTTCAGAGGTCCTTGGACCACACTTGGAGAACCATTGGTACAGTAGAATGTGGGCTGAGTTTGGAGGCAGATGGCCTCGGTTCAAACGCCACCCCGTTCCCTTATATACATGTGACTTTTGTCAAATAACTTAACCCCTGCATCTCTCGGTTTACTCATCCATGGAATGAGGAAATTGGACAAGGTCCCTCCTAGTTCTGTATTTATTTGTGCTCTTTTCATCTTTCCCATTGTCTTCACCTGTATCCTTTCCAACCTGGTTTTTTAGAATGTATTGATTTGGAAAGAACTAGAAGGCTTAATATTGTAGTAAATGTTTGAGCTGGTAGAATTATAATGGGAGGATAACAGCTATCTATCAACAGTAAATAGTAGATAGATAAACTTTGAATCTGGAAGACCTGAATTTCAATCTTGTCTCTGATACTTATGAGTTTTATTACCTTGGACAAGTCATTTAACTTCATTATGCCTCAGTTTCTTCACCTATAAAATAATGGGATTGGATTCAAACCCTTATAAGGATGTTCCAAATCTCTGACCTTATAATTCTTTTTCACCCCCCATCAAACTCCCCTTCCTAACAGTAGGTTAGAGATTGGACTATAACTGCCCATGTTTTTTAGTCTACAATCTAAGTTCTTGACAAAAATGTTCAGTTGTCCAGGATACAGGGTTGGTTCATTTATTTCCCAGCATGATAAGGATTTGTGTCTTTTTTTCCAGGTAAATGTGTCAGAGCACTATACGCCCCAGAGACTGGTATTAATGAAGGACTAGAGAACAGCAGATATGACAAATCTCCATTGTTCAGTTCACTGTTCCTTCCCAGGGGAGCTTTGTTCCCTAAGTTCCTTGACTCTAACCCTTGGCATCCTCTCAGCCTCCTAGGCTGAGTGACTTTTTAAGCCCCATAAATCCATGGTTCCTATCAGCTAATTGGGTTTGTCAGTCCCTGTTGAAAAGGAATGAATGAATCAGATCTATGGTCCCTTAACAGCAGCGTTGTTTCCGCTCACCCCCCACCCCCACCCCACCCCAACCCCATAAAAATTTTTCCTAACACTCTAAAACAAAAGAGTAAGGAATAAATGCTGAATGCAAATGAAAAGATAGCAAAGGAAGGCTATGAATTTTTGTCCCAATTTCTAAATTTACGATCCTGCTCCAGGCTTCTCTCTACCCAAGACAAAATAACAGGACCTCCCCCCTTTATATAGATTTCTACCAACACATCCAGCTGCCAGGAACAATTTGTGCACTGGTTTTAAACGAGCAGATCTAAGTCTATGTGAAAATAGACAGAAGCTACAGAAATCATTGATGCCTAATAGAATGTAAGCTCCTTGAGTGGAAGGACTTTGTTTTGGTTTGATTTTTTGTCTATATATCCCCAACCAGTAGGACGTGGTAGGTTTTTAATAAATACTTCTTGAGTCAATTCAAAGAGACAGATTTTTAAAGTAATAAATATTCTTAGTATTAAAGTAAGAAATAGCTTCCTAAGAATTTGAAGAATTCAGGAGTAAAATGGGTTGCTTCAGGGAATAAGAGGTCTTAAATCATAGGATCACTTGTCCTTATGGTATGTGACTTGCCATTTCCTTCTCCAGCTCATTTTACAGATAAAGAAACTGAGGCAAACTGCATTAAATGACTTGCCCAGGGTCACACAGCTAGTAAGGATCAGAGGCCAGATTTGAAATCAGGAAGAGGAGTCTTCCTGACTTTAGGTCCAGCACTCTTGTGTCAAGTAGCTGCTCCTTATATCACATAGTATGGCTTGGACTAGAAAGTTGTTGAGATCCCTTACAACTCAGAAATGCAGTGGTATTTCTTACAGAGGTTTGGTTTGGTTTTAGAGCACCATAATCATTGGTGTTTGACTGAACACTTCAGTTCACCCTCTAACTCCTTTCACTAATTCAAGGACAAGTTCTATTCATGAGATAAACCCTAAATTTTGCCATAAATAATAAGAGCTTTGATGCTCTGGAACAAGGGAGAAGAGAAAAAAAATTGAGTAGAGCTGCTTCTGAAACATGTTCCGCCTTCTTTCCCCACGGCAGTGGCTCCTGCCATTTCGGATTGTGAGAATCCATTTCAACAACATGTTGTGAAATCCCAGGGTAATTTAATTGCATTTAATTAGAAGTGGTCAGAATCGGATAGAATCATTCTATAAACACCAGAATCTTTGTACCCATGATCATTACAGTTTCAAATCACTGCAGAAACAAACCCATAATGTTTCAAACATGCCCGTGTTTGTTATCACAAAGGGCTATATTTGTGATATAACAGCGATTATTTGCTACTTAAGCCACTAGTAAAAAAAATTTAGTTCAGACTCTTTGGATCATTGTAGAGAACCACTAAACCTCAACCTCTACCTAAAAGTACTGACTAAGACTATTTTTAGGAGAATTCCTGAGGTCCTCGACTGTACTGAGGAGAGAAGAGTTCTCCCAATCAGAAAACAGATACTCCTTATTTTTAAAAAGCAGGGCCCCAAACTTGCTTGGTAAATAAGAGTGTATACTAGAGGTTGAGAAAGAGAAGACGTTTTATTAATGAGTAGATCAGATCTAATTAAGCTTGCCTTCATTTAACTTTATTTTCTATAACTGACCTGATTTCTCCTGCTTATATTTCTGACTGATTTCTAGCAATGAAACCAATTTGTCTCCTGCTACATTTACCCAGAAGAGAGGAATTGAGATTAAGAAAGATTATGTGTTTAATAAGGACTTGATTAAGGAAGAAAATCTTTTCCAAAAGCAACACCAAGCTGGAGCACAGGGGACAGGGAAATAGGAATCTCTTGACATAAAAAATTGTCAGGAACTGAACTATTAGGAAAATAGTGCCAATAGAATGTATAAAACTGTGGACGGTTTCTCCATCATTAAAGCACTGGGATTTCTCCCTTTTAGGACATTCAAGATAGAACATTTGGCAGATTCAAAATGTGGTTTGGAATGAATCTTTCACATTTTCTTGTAGAGTCTAAGAATGAAAAGACATAACAATGCAGACGGCTTTTACCATTACTTCTCTTCATTTAATTTGTGTTTAATTTTCATCATTTTAAAAATAAAATCACTTATTCTCATTTCCTTTGGAGCACATCTCTGACTCTCCAAATGTCTGAGGTCTGCAGTCTGTGTCAGCTGACAAATCTTTTGCCAGGAATGGATAATTATTTTGGTTTTCTTGAATAGTAAAACAGTTCCTCCACTAATTCATGGCTTCCTTGGAAGCACCTAACAATATAGCTCACAGCTATTTTCACTAGTTCTACCTCCTTGGAGGGACATTTTGCTAAAGTTGTTTATATTAAAGTGTTTGGCACATTTTCTTAAATGAAAATCCTTATGTTAACTCCTTCTGTTCCTTGTAGATCAGAGCAATTTTTGCTCAACATAAAAACATAACGATGCTTTTACTTAGAAAATTCTTTTTGAACATCTCTGCAAATGAGCAACAAAACAAAGATTTACATAGATTCACAGGCCAGTGTGATGGCATGTGATAAAGGAATATTTCCCTTGGAAATGTTGGAGCCAAGGCCAATGAGAATGCTTCTTCCAGGGTGGGTAGGATACACCAAAATGTACTTTATACAGTCTATATACACAATCCCACAATCATCAGTGATAGGAACGTCTGGCTTCCAATGTATTTTTGGAAGGCACAATGGGGCTACCATTCTGACTAATTCAAATATAGGGTGTTAGGGTGGAGATAGGGTTTCAGATAGGGTAAGACATAAGAGCATATTCTGGTAAACCAACTATCACAGGACTATCACAGTTCTTAGACTCTCAAGACAATCATGACCACCCAAAGAGTGAGGTGGATATGAAAAGTTCTTGCTGAGAATCATTGACAGGTAGGTATTTTCTTGTCACTTCCTCCAGAGTGGAGCAGAAAACAAAACCACCAAGAGGAGCATGTGATTTGCCAGAGCCTGGCCTTTTTGGTGAACAGGATCATGCCAGTGCTTAGCAATGTCACCTAGCAGTTAAATACTAGGACTACTCAGAGTACAAAAAGTTCTAACTTTTGCTACTATCAGGCAAGCATTGACTATTTTGTCAAGTTTATAACTCTCAACTCCAAATGCATTTATTAGTATATATTGATAACAAAGACTTCATGTTTTTAAATCGCAAATAGTCATTTGGAAAGAAAACAAATGAAAGAAGTTTGTAAGTAATTATTTGCTATCTCTCCCTCATTTGGTTGAGAGAAAAGAGAGAAAAGATAAATATAATACATATTATATATATTTAGCCTGAAAAAGCTTTATATTATAAAAGGAAGCATGGAAATTCACTTAAGCTGCAGAGGAAAAAAGTCAAGATTTGTCCAATTCTAATTAATGCATTAGTAGCACATTCTAATCATAAAGACTATTGGGGAGGGGTAGAGATGGTCATAACACTAGCGACTTCCATTTGTATGGTATTTTAAGGGTTACAAAAATATTTTCCTTACAACACTTTAAAGTAAGTGGGTCAGCAATCCCATTTAACAATGAAATTATAATAGTCTTAATAAGAAGTAGCAATAATCATATTTATTCAACATTTATTGTGCAACCACTGTGTGCACTGGGAGAAAAGGGAGGAAGGTTACAGAAGGAGAAGACAAAGGCTCTGTTCTCAGAAAACTTCCTTTCTAGTTAGGAAGGTATCACACACACACAAAATTACAGAATATAAGCTAACAAAAAAATTAACGGTTTGGGAGTTGAAGGACCTGAGTTCAAATCCTGGCTCTTCTACTTGCTGTTTGTGTGACTCTGGGAAATATACTTCATATCATTGGGTGTCAGTTTCCTTAACTGAGGGTGTTAACCTCAGATGTCCTCTCCCAGTTCTAAATTCTTTAAAAACATATGGAATAAAAAAGAAGTACAAGTTAATGTTTTTAAGTAGTGGGGGATAGGGACAGAATTTGAACCAGATTCCAAAGGTAATGCTTTTCCCGTTCTGCTGCTCTACTATTTTTACTCTTTTGATTGATCAGAAAGGTCTTACCCATTATAATTACTGATTATATAGGATAATGAATAGAGTTGTGAACTTAGCATCAGAAAAAGCTTAGTTCAAATCTGGGTTCAAATGCTTGCTGGTTGTGTAAACCTATACAGGTCTGAGCCTCAGTTTCTCCACCTGCAAAATGGGGATAATAACAGCACCTACCTTGTAAGGCTGTTGTGAGACTCCCATGCAATTATGTAAAATGCTTTGCCAACTTTAAAATGCCAAGAATAAAAAAAGGAATATTGTAAACAGAAGTCTGCTACAATAGACAATGTATTAAGTAGCCATGTTTTTCTTCAGATGTCCAAGGTCAATCTGAATGCTAGCAGAATGTAAGTTCACTGAGGTCAGGAATTGTCTATAATTTTTGTCTTTGTATCTCTAGTAACCCTAGTATAGTGCCTTGGCATAACAGACATAACAAATCCTTATTTGGGGGACAGGCCCAGAAGAGAATGAGCATGAATCAGTATCTTCTGCCTTGTGCCATATGAGAATAATTGGGTATATGAAGCGTAGTGAGGTCTGAACTCAGAATCAGAAGATTTGGTTTCAAGCCCTTGTTTTGCCTTTTACCAGATTTGTGATCTAGAGCAAATCCCTGAAATCTCCAGGGATGATACAAATAATGATTTCATTATTTGTATAATGAGTGCTGAATTAAATAATCCCAATTCCAATTCTAACATTCTATGGGGCTCTTTGAGTGCTAACATAAGTATGTCAGTTAAATAATGGCTTCACTGGCTTTGGTTTTATTTTATTTGAGGGAGGAGAGTGATTCCCAAAAATATCCCATCTAGGGCTCTGGGCTCACTCTCTTAACCTATTCTTCAACTAGCACATGAGTCCCAAGAGCAAGACTAGTGCTCCCCTCACATTCTGGGAGATCTTGAGGGATTATGAGTGTCTTTCTGCTGCTCATAAGCCCTCCATCTGCTGTGTTCCCCCATATAAATTTTCCCCAACATCAATTTGACTAGTTATCTTTTCAATATAATTGATAGCCAGTTAACACTAATTAGCACAGGGATGTTAACAAAGAAAATACAGAAAGACTCAAAGTACAAAATCTTGCCAAACTGAGAGCACTCTCTTCTTTACCATCACTTGGTCCCAGGAAAGAGTGTGCTCAAATGTAACATGGTTGCTACATTTTTCCCCATCAAGTTTACTTGCTTTTAAGAGGAAACATTGGTGAGGTGGATTCATGGCTGGGCTGAATCACACAGGTATACTTCTAGGGGCTGTTCAGCTGCTGCAGCTAGCTAACAGTACACTCTACCAGGAACTCTGACTGCTGGATTTCTAATGGTTCTTCTGACCTTTCCAAGCTCACAGGTTCACGATCTGTTCTCTTCCTTATCTGATGTCCATTTCCCTAAAATCTGGAAAGATGACACAGACAGAAGAGAGAAGAGGCACCCTGTGTTCACAGCCACATGGTGACCAGGTTAGGGATAGGCTTTCACATCTGATGCTTAGACCACTTTTTTTTCTCTCTTACTCGGAAGCACCAGGGGGAGAAAGAGGTTTTATGTTTGTATTTTTATATGCACACTGAATTCTGACTCAGCAGTCAGTTAAAAAGGCTTTTCATAATCACATAAGAAGCCAGCAGTACACATTCTCTGAGACTTGGAAGCAAAAGGACGGACCTTCATCATTTAGTGCCAAAAGTAGGGCCTCACTCACCCTCTTTAAGCAGAGGATACTGAGCATTCACCAAGGATGGGGCCCTCATTGGCCATTCTCTTCTCCCTTAACTCAATGAATGCTTGTTGGTTGATCGAAAGTGATATTTTAATTTCATTTAAGACAATTTCGCTACTTGTCCTACCTATTCAACAGGAAATTAGTCATGATGGTTATGGCACCCAATGAGCAGAAGTGCTGAGGAAAAGTCAATCTCTTCATTTCTTAAAGAATGTGAACAACCTTCTTTCATGCACTCTGCCTCTCTCTTGGTGTCCATAGTTACTTACTATCTATGGGGTTAGGATTAGTGTGGAATTTTCCTGATTACACTCAGGTCTTAAGCCCCTAGCTATGGTAAACCTCACCTCTCCTTTTGAACTTGTTATCTTTGATTTGCCATATAAACTTGCCATAACCGAATAGCTTCCCCAGAGGAAAAGATAAAACATGCTCAGTTATATACAGAGTCCTATATCTTGCATAAAGACAATGTAAGTAATAAAAAAAAAACCTGAAAAATCTAGCATTCAATTGCACACCTGTGGCCTTTCTCAGGTCAGGCAGCTCCCAGCTAGAAACAAGTCTGTCCAGTCCCAAGAGTTCTAGGAAATACACAGCTCAGTCTCTCCACCCAATCCTCTTGCCAGAGAACAAAGAAGTATGAACAACACACTAGTGTTTGCAAGCAATTACTGTACTCCTTTGGACTGGACTCCATCATGCCCCCAGAAATCTCATCACGAAACCATCATCAGTGTGAGATTGCATGAGCTATAGTATTATGTTTCATGGGTACCCTCAATATCCTCTGCCCCTCTGATTCAAGGACTGGAGGGTAGAGCAAAGAACTCCTCCCAAAGTCTCCATTTAAAGATGGCTCCTAGGACAACTATCTCTTCATTTTTCACCCAGCTACAATCCTTTGGTTGCACTTGCATTGGGTACCTTCCCCTAACTTTTCAACTTCCTTTTATATGTTGACTTTCCCTACTATATTGTAAGCTCCTTGGGGGCAAGGTTTGTCTTTCTTTTTCATATTTTTGTTCCCAGAACTTAGCATAGTGCCTGGCAAATAGTGTGTATGTTTTTGACTGACTAATGTGATCCCACAGCATGCGTATTTATAGAAAGACTCAGGAATTCAGGTTTTGTAAGACTCATACATAGCATGAAGCACAGCTTTAGGATCTGGTGCCAAATGGAACTCTTGGAGTCTGACACGTTCCCCTTCAGCATCTGTCATTGAGAAAGTCTCCCCACAACTTCTCACCTAGGCTAGCTCATTGTGTAGCAAAAGGAGTGGACACAGGGACAAGCGGAGGTGAGACAGACTGTCACCATTCCACATCTTTCTCTCACCTTGACCATGGCATCTCGACTGTTACCAAATCATATCACTTCAGGTTGCACCCACTTTCTCATTCTTCCCAGGTGCCACCAGTTCCGTGTCTCTACCCTCTCCCTATCCCCCACACTGCAGAAAGGATAGAAGGGGCTATTTAAAAGGAAGCTATGAAGTAAATTTAAATATCATCAATATTCCTTAAACGTAAATAACAGACATAATCCAAGCCCGAAGCAGAACTGTCATTGTGTGAACACACTGCTCAGACCATTAGGAATATAGCAGGAAATATCTCCCATGACTGACCTAATCTAATTGTCATTTGCCATATCTTGGTAGGGTGGGATGAGATTTTATAAATATCAATAACTCAAGTTTCCATTCAAGATCCTACTCTTAATTATGCAGCTAAACCAATGATCATAATGCCAATACCAAGATTCAATTGGCATTTTCAATATTAATGCTTAAAACATCTTATACTGTAGATTTCTCTTTGTAGCCCAATTTCACACACCACTACCTCTAGCTCCCTCCAGGTTCTGTGGTAATAGACATTTCTCAATTTCTCAAAGAAAGGTTCAAAATCAAAATGGGAATAAACTAGAAACATTTCCAATAAGTTCAGGGATGAGGAAAGGATGTCCATTACCACTACTATCATTTAATATTGTACTCAAATGCTAGATATAGCAATAAGACAAGAAAAAGAAAGTAAAGGAAGAAGAATAGGCAATAAGGGGAAATAGCCATCACTGTGCAGATGATGATGATCTACTTAGAGAACCATAGAGAATCAATTAAAAAAACTAGTTGAAATAATGAACAAATTTATCAAAGTTGCAGGTAGAAAAAAAACCAGATAAATCATCAACACTTATGTATATTACTAACAAAACCCAGTAGGTAGAGAAAGAGAAATTCCTCTTAGAATATCTGCCAACAGTATAAAATACTTGGAAGTCCACTCACCAAGACATACACATATGAACACAAGTAGAAAATGGTTTTTTTCACACAAATTAAGTCAGATCTAAACGACTGGAGATACATTCATTGTTCATGGGTAGGTCAAGTCAATATAATAAAAATGGCAATTACACCTAAATTAATTTACTTCTTCAATAGTATCGTACCAATGAAACTACCAAAGAATTATTTTATAGAGCTAGAAAAAATAACAAAATTCTCCTGAAACAAAAGGTAAAGAATGTCAAGTGAATCAATGAAAAAAAAATGTAAAAGAAAGTAATCTAGCAATAGCAGATTCCAAATTATATTACACAGTGGCATTCATCAAAACAATCTGCTAATGGCTAAGGAACAGAGTGGTGGATCAGTGGAATAGATTAGATATTGAATATAAAGAAGGAAATAATCACAGGAGTCTACTCTTTGATAAATCCCCAAAATCAGAGACTTGGGGGCAAGAACTAAATATTTGATTTTTTTAAAACTGCTGGGAAAATTGTAGTCTGGCAGTAAAAATGTAGAAACCAACATCTCACATAATATATCAAGATAAAGTCAAAATGGGTACATGATTTAGATATGAAAGGTAATATCATAAGCAAATTAAGGGAGCATGAAAAATTTTACTGTCAGATCTATGGACAAGGGAAGAGTTTATGACCAAAGAAAAGATAGGGAAAAAAATCACAGGAAGTAAATAGATAATTTTGATTACATGGAGTCAAAAATGGATTGCACAAATGAAACCAATGTAATCAAAATTAGAAAGAAATCTGGAAATAGGGGGGAAATGTTACAACAAGTTTCTCTCATAAAGGTCCCACTTCTCAAATATACCATATTCATAAAAAATAAGAGCTATTACCCAACTGACAAATGGTTAAGACATATGAACAGGCAAATTTCAGAAGAAAAAAATCAAAGCTATCAATAGACATATGAAAAAAAATGCTTGAAATTACTAATAATTAGAAAAATGCATATAAAAATAACTCTAAGGTGCCACCTCACAGCTATTAGATTGGCTAACATTAAAGAAAATAAAAATGATAATGCTGAAAGAGATATGGGAAAATAGGGACACCAATGCATTGCTGGTGAGAGGAAGGAACCAGTCTAACCATTCTGGAGAACACTCTGGAACTGTCCCCAAAGAACTATAAAACTGTACATCTTCTTTGACCCAGTAATACCAGTACTAAAGCTGTATCCCAAAGACATCAAAGAAAAAGGAAAAGAGCCCATGTGTACAAAAATATTTGTAGCAACTCTTTTTGTGGAATTGGAATTTGAGGGGACTGCCATCAATTGGGGAATGGCTGAAAAATTTGTGGTATAATATTGTGATAGAAAACTATTCTTCTGTAAGAAGTAATAAAGTATATGATTTCAGGAAAAACAGGGAAAACTTATATGAACAGATGCCAAGTAAAATGAGCAGAACCAAGGAAACATTTTACACAGTAACAGCAATATTGTACCAATAATCAACTGTGAAAGACAGTTTCTTTGATCAATATGATGATCCATAACAATTCTGAAGAACTCATGAGGAAAACTGCTATTCACTTCCAGAAAAAGAACTGATGAATTCTGACTGCATTTTTTTCATTCTTTTTTTCTTCATTTATTTTTGCAACATGTGTGGAAATACTTGTTGCATGATTCTGCATGTATAATGAATATCATATTGCTTGCCTTTTCAATGAGTGGGGGAAGAGCTAGAATCCAGAAGCCAAAATAAAAAAAGTAAATAAGTAAGCAAGCACACAAAAGAAAGGTTCAAAGGAAATACAAGAATAATACATTACCTTTCACACCTGTGATGAGAGGCAGTACCATCTCACCATGCTTCTAAAGTTAGAGAACTTGAGGTCAAATCCCTCCTCTAGCACTTACTATCTGTGTGACCTTGGGCAAGTCACTTAACTTCCCGACAACTTGATTTCTTTTTCTATTAAATAAGAGGGATGGAAAAGGCCATTAGAGCAGATGGTCTCTAAGGTCCTGTCCAGTACTACATTTTTGGCATGAATTAGACTAGTAGCTATTCAACTCATTTCCTGAATCCTAGAGACAGAATAATATAGCAGAAAACAGACTAGAATGCCTTCTTCCCCCTCAGAAGATCCAAGTTCAAATCACAACTCATTGATTTCTGTGTGACCTCCAGGACTCATAGCTTCCTATCCCTCAGTTTCCTTAATTCTAAACTGAGATAAGAATAAATGATGTTCAAAGCACCTTCTCACTCTAAATCTTAAGATATTCTTCTCTGATCCCTTCAGCAATAACCTGAAAGGGTTCAAAATGGCCATCAAGCCATCCTGAGGTCCCAAGAATCAAGTGAAAGTTACTGAGTTCTAGAACTCAGGCTTGCAGTGCTACCATAGCAGTGTGGATAACTCCCTTGATGTAGAGACCATTTTAATCCAATAAGAGAAAAAGGATGGTAAGACCTGGAAATACCTTGCCCTCCCTACAAAGGTTCAGGACCAAGCCAATCTATTAATGGAATCTATAAATTTAAGGATTCAAATGAAACTGAACTGAATTTCGTAAATAGAACAAATCAAGAAGTCAATTGATTTACTACAATCAACAGATTGCTGAAATTTATAATTCCTTAGAGAACCAGGCCATCTTAAAAGGTTTGGTTTTTTTTACCTTGCTATACTCCTTTCCCTCAAAAATAAAATTTAACCACAAGAGGCAAAAACCCCCAACCATTATGTTATACAAGCTGGCAATATGGCAATTACAAGAGCATATGGCGATCCACTACACCATATCCCCTTAGAATGAAGCCATGAGGATATTATACAATACTTGGGTGAGACAATTCCAAATGGAAAAATTTCTAAGGCACCAAAAGTTACTTTGTCTTCTATTTAATTGGCCCTGAGAATATTGAATAAGAAAACCATATTGTGACTGCTGTGTTTGAAATATGCTGTGTATTTTCATTTTTCAAAAAAAAAGAATTGCAAAACTGACAATAGGCTCAATAAATGGTAAGCTGTCTTCTTGTTATACTCCTAGTATACTCAACATCCCTACCAAGCCCTCTCCCCTCATAAAGACATAAAGAGATCGGTTTTATAAACAATTCCTTCCTTTTCTTCTTCTTATATATACTTTTAGCTGTTAGCCACAGGACTTAATTTCATTTGGCTGTGGTATTCACTGAATACACTACAGAGGCCCTTGGGTAAGAAACATGTTTGCAATCAATTTATAAAACAAAATATATTTCCATAAGTACCATCCCCCACCAAAGTACCATTTTTAACCCATAAATACTCCTACTGGCATACTAATCAATACTGATACTTAAAAGGAGGTTATTTATCACTGTTAAGTCATGTCCCACTCTTTTTGATACCATTTAAGGTCTTCTTGGCAGAGATACTGGAATGGTTTGCCATTTCCTTCTCCATTTCATTTTATTGAGAAACTGAGGCTAAAGGTAAAGTGACTTGTCCAGGGTCACACAGCTATTAAGTGTCTGAAGCCAGATTTGAACTCATGAAGATGAGTCTTCCTGACTCCAAGCCCTTCTTCTTTTCTTCCAATAAATTAATTAATTTATTTTCTCCAAGTCTTTCTTCTATCCACAGCACACCTAGCTGCCCAGGTCATTTATAGCAACAAACTAATACTAAACATACTCAGCCCAATAGCAACCAAAAAGGGAAAACACAGTTAAGTCATGTACACAGGCAAATAAAAGGGTGACTGTCCTTTCATCTTCTCTGCTCCTCCTTGATTCAATTCGGCCAATATTTAATAAACACTGACTATGGGCAAGGTCCTGTGCTGGATACTGGGGATTACCATGTCACAAATGAAGCAGTTTCTGCCTCTTGCCCTGGAGATTCCCTCAGGGCCTAAGGCCTTCTCTTCCTGGGCGCCTCCACTTTGGAGATGGGCTGACCATGTTTGTGGTCCCTTCCTGGCCATGATTCTGATTCTCTGGACTTCACCACAATGCATCACCACAAACACATCCTCCTTTCTTCCCCTCCCCCATCCTTTTTAGCTCCCTTTGCTGTTTTCCCTCATTTAAAGCAGGGATTGTCTTTCTTTAATTCACATTTGCATTCCAGTGCTTAGCACAGTGTCTCGTACATAATAAAAATATAAAAATGTTTATTGTCCACCTGCCTGTTCAGGGAATTTAAATCCTACCAACCAATATGAGAACCGTGTTCTTAAATCAGAGAGAATCTGTCTAGGAGAGTAGCTTAGCATTCTCAAAAAACAGGGAGAAAGGACAGCTAATCTAAGTGACCCAACATGCCCCAAAACACTGACACAATCCACATTCAAAGATTGGCAGCTTGACAGTGTAGAATCAACCAGTGTGAAAGTTGTCGGATTCATACTTCACCAAACTACCTTGATTTTGCTTCTGTGAAAGGACTCTGTCTCCTCACCTGATCCTCCCCTGGTGTTCCATAATGTCACCTGATTTACCCAAGATTTCTTTCATGATAAATACAGGGTGTCCCAAAAGTCTTAGGGCATTGTAAGCTCCTAAAAGCCAGATAGTAGTTTTAAGCTATTAAAGCTTAACACTTTCCTTTCAAGCTTTAATAGCTTAAAACAGTGCTAAGACTTTTAGGATACCCTGTATTTATCAAGCACTTACTAGCAAGAATAATTGACATGGAGTGGCTTTAAGTTTGCACAAATGCTTGAGATACATCATCTCATTTGAACCTCACAAAAGCGCTTTGAGGTGGTAACTAACAGAATAATTATCTCTGTTTCAGACATGAGGGAACTGAGACTCATCGAGGTTAAATGAATGCATCATCACACAGACAGTAAGCATCAGACTAACTTGAGGGAAGCGAGATTTAAACCCTGCTTTTCCGGACTCCGAGGACAGCTCTTGAAGCCACTACAAAATACCACCTCTCATGCCCAACATGATGCTAAGTACTGTGGGACACATAAAAGGACAAGAGAACATGTGAGCTGCCCTGGAATGAGATTTAGATTCATGAAACAGGTAACAGTTACTGACATCAGATAACCTAGTGATAAATTGTATATCAGGGAGGTGTCTCTTTCTCACTCTGAGCTATCTTGTAGCCAAGACTACGTGGTGAGTGTAGCAGGGGCCTGAGAAGTGAGCCAGTCTTCAAAAGGATGTGCTGTGTTCACAGCTTACTCCATTGCCACATAAAGAATGAACATGAATAGGTATTCTGTAACTGGTTCCAGCTTGCTAGCTGCATTGTGAGTAGGAGCCTCTTTGATTGGTTGTGTAGTTGGAAATGGGGGGAATTCAGAAGACATCAGTCATCCAGAGCTTGTCCTTTCTCTTGGTTTAACTATGTGGTAGTGCTCCAGTGAGAGAAGAAAAATAATCTCTTGAGGGATGAGGCCTTCAGTCTACTAGGAGGTCCAGGAGCAGGGTTCATGCTAGAGTTTGTAGCCAACAAGACCAGTGTTGGGGTCCCTAAGTGCAAGGAGTGACCTTCTGAGTCTAGTCCAGCAGTGGCTAAGAGAAGTAATCATCCAGCAGGAATGCCACGTTTGGATGTGGATTTAATGGGTCTGATTCCATGTAGCAACTGCATTAAGTCTGAGGTCACTCTCCCTAGAGATCAAAGTGGTATAGAAAGGGGTATGCCCCAAAGGTATCGGGCAGAAACACTTGTACTTCTGTAGGAGTAATGTCCCTCTGTAAACACTAACTCATGGTAATTGGTTAAATGGATCTGGAATGACTGCTGACACCAGGCTTAGGGGAAACTGCACCACAATGTGGGTTCAGACTTACAGCATGAGAGACACCCCAATCCCTCAAAGGTTCCTTTAGCACCCTGAAAGGGAGATGTAGCTAGTCTTACTCTGCGAAAGGGAGAGCAAAGTACTAGCTACATCTGGTCAGAGCAATAAGCACTGTAGGAATTCAGAAAATCTAAAGAGGTCAATCAGTTTAGGTAAGAATCACTGAGAAATTGTTTGTGGAAAAAAAGGGCCAAAAGAGGCCATATAGCTAAGGGAAAAGGCTAGAAGGCATTCCAAGCCTGGAAGAGGCTGACTTGATTTACTATACTATTTTGTGTTACTTTGATGAGCTCCGCAAAGGAAAATGTCAATGTATTTTTAGTGCATAGAGAATAATGGGAAGAATATTGCACCATCTTCTCTGAATGCTGTCACTCAAGATTTCTTTCATGATAAAAATAATGCCCTCAGGCAAACCATTTCCTAAGTCATCTTGAGAAGAGGATTTCTATACTGTCTTCTGGGCAGGTTTACTGCAGATAATAGAAAGATTTTGAGATTGTAATCCTTTTCATATATAGTGTTTTTATATAAGAACTTCCACGTGTATAATCTCATTTAGCCTGACAATGTTGATCCGAATGATTGGATTGGAAAGTGTGTGTTCCTTCTTTCCTAACCTTTCTTTTTTTCCTCTCTTTTTGGTTAGCTGTTTAGGCCCACATTTGGTAATCAGACCATTATTTTAATTGCAAAGTTCCTTGGCTGTCTACTGAACAATGTTTCTGTAATTTTCTGAGCCAGGGACTTCAGCATAGCCAATCTATAGAAAATATGCCATCCACATTAATCTTGAAGAGATATTTTCCCAATGTCAAATAATCACAACTCAACTGAATTCATTTCCCTTCTCTGGGTTTGGATTGAATTTGAGCTGACTTTAAACTCAGAAAAGAATCTCTATGTTTTCATGCATTCATGGACCGTGGTTTCCAACATGTGCGGTGAGTGTTAGGTATAGGACTATGTCCCAGAATCAGCCAAAGGAAGAGAATTGCAAAGCATTTCAAGGTTTATTTTTAATTATCGAATAATATAAAATTACATGGGTTGCTTTTTGGTCATAGCAATAATTGTATTACAATATGCGCAGCTAAGAGCATCTCCATCTTGTTAGGGAAATTGAACGTTCCCCTCCACACAAAGCCTTGGAAATATTAGGAAATGATGTGTGCCAAATATCAATGTTTTAAGTCCCCAACTGCTCTTTAGTAAGGCTATGGTAGCTCCTCTTGGCAAACGAAAGACTAGTTTTAAGTGAGGCTAACTACACCATGTAGACTCAATGCATCTTTCTGAGATGATGATGTATATATCTGTCAGAGACTAATAATGCCTGCGATCTAAGTAAGGTTTTGTCTCCAAATGCCTCTAAATGCTTTCACACACACTCAGTTGGTTCTGTTCTATCCTTCCAGTTCCCAAATGTTGTATCACTGATTCTATATTTCAATCATCAAGAGACATTAATATTTCTATCATTTTGATAAGCCAGACAGCTCAACCAAAACTTAATAAAAATTTTCAGGTTCACATATTTGTTTTAATATATAGATTTACTATTCTCATTCAAATTGGTAAGATTGATTTGTGGCAAATAGATTTCTTATCCATTTCTATTTTTAAATATCTTGGTCTTTCAAATGAAATGAGAATTGTTTCTGCAGACTGCCCAATTAACTGATTAATAAAGTAGTTTTAAGCTTCTTTTATTTCACTTGTAGGACAAGCATTTTTGAAGTTGGAAAAGTCAAGTCAAGTCAAGTCAGCAGGTATTTATTAAACACTCACTACATGGTAAGAACCAAGAATACAAAGACAAGCAAAAAGAAAAACAGTCGCTTACCCTCAAGAAGCTTCCATTCTACTCAGGAAAAACAACACAGCATAGTTACCCACAGTCAGTGCACAGTAAAGAAAGTATGGAGAGTTATTTAAACCATTACTTAGCAAAGACATTTATCCATCCACTGACTTTTTCATAAATGCTATGGTAATATCTCTAGTCTAAGAAATTGACAAATATTTATTAAGCATCTACTATATGACAGGCACTCTGCTAAGTGTTGAGTGTACAAAAAGAGGCAAAAGACAGTCCCCAGTCTCAAGGGGGAGACAATCAAGATATATAAGGCAAACTATGTACAGGAAATGATTAACAGAGGAACATACGAGAAGGAGACTCTGGAAAGACATCTAGTAAAGGATGGGATTTTAATTGGTACTTAAAGGAAGCTGTGGAATTCAGCTGGCAGAATTGAGAAGGTCAAGCATTCCAGACATGGCAGATGGCCAGGAAAAATACTAGGAGTAGGGCGCCTTGGTGGTGCAGTGAATAGAGCACTGGCCCTGAAGTCAGGAGGACCTGAGTTCAAATCCAGAATCAGACTCTTGACATTTAATTAGCCATGTGACCTAACCCCAAATGCCTTGCCTTCCCTTCTCCAAAAAACAAATTACTAGGAGCAGAGAGTTGGAGTGTGTTGTTCATGGAATAGTCAGGAGGCCAGTGTCACTGGATCAAAGAGGGCCTGGCAGGGAGTAAGGCACAAGAAGACTGGAAAAGTAGGACAGGGCTAGGTTATGAGGGGCTTTGAATACCAAATAGAGCATTTTGTATTTGATCATGGAGGCAATAAGGAGCAACTGTAGTTTATTGGGGTTTATTGAGTAAGTATTTCTATTTTGCCTGAGATTTGTACCTTAATGGTACCAGTTTCACCCATTTTATTGTTACTTCAAGACACACGTAGTGGTGGTACCACTGTCCCGGAATGCAGGTGCAGAGTCAAAAGGCCAGCCAAGTCCATTAATGGCTGACCTCTCTGAGCATCTCACAGACCTAGAATGAAAGCCATGAATCATCTGTTTTATCTAATAAACAAAGCAGCAGAATTTATGGTGATGAACAAAAGGCTCATTATTTTCAGAATAAAAGACTAGAGAGCATAAAGATATGAAGAAGGGATATCACAGAAAGATTTTCTGCTTTGGGTCGGAAGCTAAGCTAAGGAACCTGTGGGATTCACAGCAGCTCTAAGAAGTCATGATTCTAAGTCTAAGTTAAGCATATTCATAGGAAAGTAAACTGAAAAATCTGAACTAGAAATAAAATTATTTGCTGCTCTTGAATTTTATCAACAGTGGTCAATTGTACTCCAGTTTTTAAAATCTCATACAAAGTTACAGGGGCTTTCTCCTTTGTTATTTGGATCTATCACTTTTTTTAAAAAGACAGCAGATTAAAGTAGCTTCTACAGAGCAAAGAGAATAAACCATTTAAAAGGAATCTTTAAAGGTACAACTAATGTAGCAGAAGCAATGTAATATTATGTCCGATTTGCTCAAAGTTGCATCCGGTTAAGACGGCAACCCGAAAGGTTCAGGGGATTCTTAATTTGAGATATGTGGATTTGGTTTTGTTTTAATATTTTGATCAATGTGTTTTAATATAATCAGTTTCCTTTGTAATACTGGGTTTTTTACATTTAAAAACAGAAACATAAAAATATACTCAGTATTACAAAGGAAACTGATTATGCTAAAATACAATAAACAGAATGCTTCAGGACCAAGACTTGAAATGACAGACCTTTAGTAGTTAACTGCAAAGGAAAATCAACAATCCTACTAGATAAATAGAGTCAGGGGAAGCCCCAGGAGGCAGAAAGAAGCTCCACACTGCTGTCTACACTGAGTTCAGCTCCCCAAAACAGGCCACAAGATGACTCCAGAGTCCAGCAGTTCTCTACCTGTGGGTTATGTTCAGTTTGTAACAATGAAAATACATCCTGTGTATCAGATAGATTCATAACAGTAGCAAAATTACAGTTATGAAGTAGCAACAAAATCATTTTATGGTTGGGAGTCACCACAACCTGAGGAGCTGTATTACAGGGTCACAGCATTAGGAAGGTGGAGAACCGCAGCTCCAGACCAAGACTGTAGAATAAGACAGGCCCTGAGCCCAGCCCCCCTCCTACCCAAGGCATAGTAGCTCCTAGTCTGTAACAGAGCTAGACCTAGCCCTGGTAGAATACCATCTTACTCCTGGGCAACTAAGGGAAAAAGGGGCCTGAACCTAGCGGCCTAATGCAACAGTATAGGAATAGGCAGATCTTGGCCCTGGGACAAAGTCCTAATCCAGGAACTAGAACTGTAGGCATGAGCAAAAACAAAGGGCAGGATTGAGGAAGGAAGAAATATCCTGATAAGTGATAAAATCACTAAGAAAGGAAATAATTCTGAAATAATCACAATTAGAATGGAAGGAAGGAAGGAAGGAAGGAAGGAACGAAGGAACGAAGGAACTAAGGAAGGAATGAAGGAAGGAACGAAGGAACGAAGGAACGAAGGAAGGAAGGAACGAAGGAAGGAAGGAAGGAACGAAGGAACAAATGAACGAAGGAATGAAGGAACGAAGGAAGGAGGGGAGGAAGGAAGGAAGGAAGGAAGGAAGGAAGGAAGGAAGGAAGGAAGGAAGGAAGGAAGGAAGGAAAGTATTGTCTACAAGGACTCTAAAAGTGGACAAAAGAAATTGTGGAAAGCAAAAACATTAAAGTAAAATACTTGGAAAGAGAAAAAATAGCTTAGAGTAAAAAATGCAGGGCTGGTTGAACACTGGGAAAATTATAAACATGACAAACTATATTAATAACAAAAACAACAAAAATCCCATGATTAAAATCATCGCTGCCCAAAAAAGCTTGTGACAAATATAACAATCATGTTTTTTAAAAACACACTAAAAAGCATAGCAAGTTTTTAATTCTGTTTTTATAATACACAAACAAATCACAAACATGCAACAAAACCAGAAAATTTATATTTGTTGATTGATAACTATTTTACATCTTTCATATTTATAAATTATACATTTCTTTGAAATGGCAAACAGAATCTGTCTAAAACCAAGAGCTAATATCATCTGGGACGGAGAAACATTAGTGACCTTTCCATTATGAGTAAGGGGCAAAACAACAGCACCCAGCACAGCTAGATTGCCACCACAGTTTCTTAATATAGCCCTAAAAATGCCACCTATGCCAATAATACAAGAAAAGGGAAAAGCAAAGGCAAAGAACAAACAAAATGGTCACTATTTGCAGATGATAAAATGATTTACTTAGTAAACCCTAAAGACTTGACAAGAGAATTAAATTAACTTACACCTTCAGGATAAAAAATAAATGTACAAAAATCATCAGTTCTCTCTCTCTCTCTCTCTCTCTCTCTCTCTCTCTTTCTCTCTCTCTCTTTCTCTCTCTCCCTCTCTCTCTGTCTCC
>CM053598.1:212484743-212498817 GCA_028646575.1 Pseudocheirus occidentalis
TATGTGCTCTGCAACCATCCACTGCCCTTCATCTAACCCCTGGAAAGCATGCCATTTAAAAGATAGTTGGGTTACCAGAAACAAAGCAGAGACAACACATGACCAGTAAACACTAGCATATCAGATATCTTATTCCAAGTCACACAAGAATTTAGCTTCTTTGAGCACTCCGTTTTAAAAAAAAAAAAAGTCTTAGAATTGCTTAAGTCTGAATAGCACTAGATTTGTCTACCAGATAGGGAAAATATAGATGTGAAGCATCTTGCACCACTCAAATAGAATATCGCTGCCTATTCAGGTTCCAAAGTACTTAGTAGCCTTCCCAATGGTCTTCCACCCAAACCATCAGCATCCAGGCCCAAACCAGTAACTATTTACCCTGAAACTCTTAGCTCTGTCCAGGTACTTCTGTGGACTATGGTGCCAAGAATCAGATGAACATCCAAGACCCTTTGCTGTCCCTAAGTTTCTTTTTCAAATTAGATGTCCTTTCAAAAAGTCAAGAGAAGGGATTCTTAACCTTTTTTGTGCCATGGATCCTTGTGACAATTTGAATATTGTCAGAATAATATTTTCGAATGTACAAAATAAAGCATGCAGGTTTATGAAGAAAACCAATTATTTTGAAATAAAGATGTAATTTTCCTCCAAACCATTAAGGGATAGGCCTGATTCAGGCTGGTAGGTATCCCGTTAGTTTCAGTGTTGGGATAAAATGAGATACTTATAGGTTATTAAACAGTTAATGAAATGAAGTTTACTCAATCCTAATATAGAAAGGATATTCAAGAAAGAAATGGGAGCCCTTAGTTTGGGCAGATGTACAACGTCAGTTCTCTATATTGAAACATGTCTGGTCAGCAGGACAGAGAAAGGGTGGCAATCTAAAACAATCTGAAGGGCCCTGGCCCCATATGGATGGCTCTTTTTATGTCCTTTGATGACCTGAAAGTCAGAGGCCACCAGGATGCTGCTATCAAACAAGGAAAATGCAATTTGAGCCTCGTCTCACTCTCAAGCAAATCAAGCCCCAGTTTCTTGGTAAATAACGATCCTGTCCCACAATGTTTATGGGGAGCTGGGTGACCTCAGTAAACAGAGCACCAGGTCCAGATCAGGAAGACCTGAGTTCAAATCCAGCCTCAAACACTTACCAGCTGTGTGACCCTGGGCAAGTTATTTAACCCTGTTTGCCTCAGTTTCCTTATCTGTAAAATAAGGTGGATAAGAAAATGGCAAACCACTCCACTATCTTTGCTAAGGAAACCCAAAATTGGGTCACAAAGAGTCAGACAGGACTGAAATGACTAAAAAACAACAACAAAAAAAAATACACCATCCAAGTTGACAGCTTACCTGAAACTATCCATGAACACTTGGGGGTTTGTGGATTCCAGGTTAAGAACCCCTGACCTAGGACCTGTAAACTCAACTTGAGCCACTCTCAGGTAAAGATAAAAGGAGTAGTCACCGGGGAAAGCAAAAAGATTCCATTGCCAGCAAACTGTCTGCCAATACCAGAGTGCACTAGTAAGGAAGGGTAGTCATACTCTAGTACCTATTGAAGAGTATAGTAATACCTAATCCCTAAATCTGGAGTAATAGACTCTAATAGTTATCATTTTGTTGGGGACACAGAATGTTTGAGCCAGATTTTTAACTATGATATGAAGTTAACTAAGTAAGGTAAACTTGAATAAAGCTTCAAATCTTTTTCCTTTAAAACATTACGAGTCATGCTTCATAATGTGCTGGATTGGAAGCGTAACCCAAACACGATCCTCCTTGCCTAGGAAAGCCAAGGAGCTAAGGTTAAAAATAGTGGAGCAGGACTTCCACAGTCATCTATTCTGATTCCTTAATTTTACGTATGAAGAAAGTGAGTCCCAAGGTAGTCATAGAACCAGGATTATCTGATTCCTAGTCTAGTCTTCTTTCCTTACACCAAGTTGCTTCTTGTGTCTCAATTAACTTGTCCAAAACTGAGATCAGCATCTTCCTCCCATTCCTATTTCTCCTATTTCTGTTAGAGGCATCATTGTTCTCATCCAAGCTTATAACCTGACGTGGGAGGGATCATTTTGACTTCTCTTTAATCTGCTACTTCCATCTGTTACCAAACCCGGTTGATTCTTACCTCTGCTATGCCTCTTATTGAAAGCTAGGTGGTGCAGTGGATAAAGTGTCAGGAAAATATGTCTCTGAGTTCAAATCTGACCTCAGACACTTGCAAGCTGTGTGACCCTAGGCAAGTTGCTTAATCCTGTTTGCCTCAGTTTCCTCATCTGTAAAATGAACCGGAGAAGTAAATGGCAAGCCATTCTAATTTCTTTGCCAAGAAAGCACCAAATGGGGTCATGAAGAGTCTGACACAACTGAAGGGTAACAAGAGATACCTCTTATATTTGTCTCTCCAGAACCGCTGCTGTCATCCTAGGCCATGCCCTTATTTTCTCCTATCTTCCAATCCCTCTCCGATTCCAATCACTGTCATATTAATCTTCCTAATCTGAGCACATACATTTCCCACTCTAGAATTCTCACTGACTCCCAATTGTTCGTTAAATAAAACCAAATTCCTTAGTCTGGTATTCAAAGTAAGCCAAAATCTGGCTCTAGCAAACTTTTTTTGACTTTATCTTATATGACCATATTACTTATGGGCTACCTAAGTTTGGAGTACTTAACAAGGAGTCCATTCATAGTTTTCAAGAGACCTGTAAACATGGTTAAGAAAAAAATTGAATATTTATTTTAACTAATCTCTAAATGAAATTTAACCTTTTTCCTTCAGTTATTTAAAAACATTCTAAGAAGGGCTCCAAAGGCGTCATTAGACCACCAAAATGGTCCACGACACAAAAAAATTTGGAACCTCTACTCTAAGAAAAGAAGCAAGACAGGATGGAAAGACCGCTGAACTGAGAGATAGGAAACCTGGGTTCTAGCCTCGGCCCTGCCACTAACTACTTAGATGAAAAGCAAATCACTTAACTCATCTGGGTCACGGTTGCATTATATGTCAAATGAGGGGATGAGCTTACCTGATACTTAAATTTTCTCCAAGAATAAAAGTCCAGGATTTTGTGCTCCCTCACAACTAGCCTACCTATTCCTTGTCCCCTAGCTCTATACTTTTCTCCAGACTCTTCCTTCTCACCAGAATGCACTAAAACATTCTTTCTTTGCCTTTTGAAAACTTACTCAGCCAACCTTCAAGGCCTACCTCCAATATTATTTCCTTAATGCAACCTTCCCTTATTCTCCTAGCTGGAAAAAAATGTGCAACCTTGAACTGAAGGCTTCTGCAGTTATATTCACTTTTGTTCTTCTTCAGTAGTTGTACAGATCATTCTCTCTCCCCTGGAGGCACTGGCCATCTCTTACATTACGGTGTATCTCCTCTATTCCGTACCCCACCATGCATAGGATATATCCTTATATGTAAGTATGGAATAAATGTTTGTTGAATAAAACAAAATTTGAGATAGTATTGCATAGATTTTTGATAAAATTACAAAATAGAAATATATGGTATAGATAAGTCTTTCTATTTAACCAGATAAGGAGCAGAGCAAAAATAGTTTTTTTAAAAAATCTCACTGTTCAATGTTCAGCAATAGAATTCAGGGCTGTCTGCCCTGGCTTTGAAACTCTGACCCGAAAGATAAGACATACACCAAGAAAATCAATAAATGGACAAGCAGACAAGCTGGCTTCATTTCAGGAATTGGTCTTTCCAATGTATACACCCACCGAGCAGAAGGATAAATCCACCTCCTTCCTCTGGCAGACAGGATTGTCCTTGTTAAAATAAACACGCTATTCTGCAAGGCTGATAGGTTTGTTTTGTTAGATCTTGGGCTGAGTTCCCCTGCCCTATGATCTCTGTGATGTTTTTGGAGCCTGTGTTGCTGTCTAGCAGCAGGGTATATTTTTCTACCCTATAGTGCAAGTAGATGCAGCTGTCTAGAGCTAATTTATAGGAGGAAGTCACCAGGAGAAGACCAAAGAGTCTCAGGCAACCCAATGGCCTTATTTCCACTTCCCGGTTCACCACTGCCATGTGAACTTCTGGGAGTTCTGGTGCTCACCAGGAGCAGGGCTTCCATTTACCAATTACATTCCAGGGAGACACCCAAAGGGCCTCAGCATGTTACTTAGACCGGTGGGGGTCTTTTCCCTGCAGCTCCTTTGACTTTTATCCCATTTGCTGCTAGAATTTTCCATCCTTTTTTTCTTTAGTGATTTGTGATTTTTTTTCCTCAACGTTCCTTTCTCTTTCATTGGCAGGAAGCCTGTTAGGATAGAGGGAAGAGAGAAAAGGAATGGGAAAGAGGAATGGAAATTTTCCCCAAGGGGCAAAAAGAGGGGCTAAAATGTTGAAAGGGTTGGATGAGATGAACTTCAGATCCCTTTCAGTTCTTAATCTATCATAGTGAACCTGCTACAGTGAATCTGGGGGTGTATGGGGTGTTCAGGGAGGGCTGGCACCTCTGCTGTGAGAGCCTACTAAGTCCTTTTCAGGGCTGTTCATCTACATTTGGAATCTACCACTCATCCAACTTTCACCTGCAGCTCAAAGAAACTGTGGTGTATGCAGTAAGCCCTGGTAAAAAAAAAAAAACCACCTTGGCATACAGACTAAACCAGGTTAAGGGTAACCAATAGGTCTCAAACCTGTGGGCAAGTTAGGCTGATGTCTACCCCAAGCACATGAAGACTTCCATTGGAAGAATGGACAAATGACAATAATTTGATACAAAAAGCATGAAGGCAGCTGAAGCAACCACCATGGAGAGCTTAGAAGTTGGTCAGACATCAAAGACATCAAGGTCATGCACTGTATATGAGGCTATCACTAGTCATCTTGGCTTTTGTCCTGCCACTGGACTTGGATTTCTCTGGAAGAGTGAGTAAAGCTGATGGCTTCAGTGATACCTCACTTAAATCCAATTTGCATAGAAGTTAAGACATCACTCTGTGTTATCATTGGTCCTTTTCAAAGATGAAGGCTGAAGCTTAGGAATAAATCAATTTTTCCTTAAAATGATAAGTAGGAGGGTGGCTAGGTGGTACAGTGAATAGAGGACCGGCCCTGAAGTCAGAGGACCTGAGTTCAAATCCAGCCTCAGACACTTAGCACTTACTGGCCATGCAACCTTGGGCAAGTCACTTAACCCCAATTGCCCTGCCTTCCCCCTCCAAAAAGAAAAAAAAATGATAAGTAGTAGCTATCTCAAGCCATCAGCAAGTTTTATCAGTAATGGGGATAATCTAGAAGCCTTCCCAATAAGATTGGGGTGAAGCAAGGATGCCCATTTAGCAATACTTTTATTCAATATTTGTGCTGAAATGTTAGCTATAGCAATAAGAAAAGAAAAAGAAGGAATTCAAATAGATCATGAGGAAACTTTGCCGATGATATGATGTTTTACTTAGAGAATCAACTAAAAACCACTTGAAACAACTTTAGCAAAGCTGCAAGATATAAAAGAAACCTGCATACATCATCTGCATTTCTATGCATTACCAACAAAGTCCAGCAGTGAGATAGAAAGAGAAATTCCATTTAAAATATTGTAGACAACATAAAATACTACAGAGTCTACCTGCTGAGATAGAAACTATATGAACACAACTACCAAACACTTTTCACACAAAGTCAGATCAAAATAACTGGGGAAAATATCAGTTGCTCTTGGACAGGACAAACAAATATACTAAAAAGGATAAATCTGTCTAAATTGATTTACTTATTCAGTGCCATACCAATGAAACTACTAAAAAACTATTTTGTATGGCTAGAAAACACAATAACAAAATTCATTTGGAATAATAAAAGCTCAGGAATGTCAAGGGAATTAAAGAAAAAAAGCAAAGGAAGCTATCCTGACCATACTAGATCTCAAGCTATATTATAAAGCAGCAATCATCAAAACTCTCTGGTACCAGGCAAGAAACAGAGTGGTGGATTGGCAGAATGCACTGGTTATACAAGACACAGAAGTAAAAACCATAGTAATCTAGTGTTTGATAAACCCAAAGACCCCAACTTCTAGAATAAGAACTCACTATCTGACAAAAACTGCTGGGAAACCTAGAAAAATAGTCAAGCAAAAACTAGATATAGACCAATATCTTACACCATTGTATTGTTAATGTATTTTTGCTTAATGGGAAGATCTTTCTCATCCATTAACAGGCCCACATGACCTGCTTGAGTCACATGGAAGCCTGAGTCACATACATGGAGGTTGCCAAGGGTAGAACAGGTAGGGGCAGAGTTGGAGCAGAGAAAGGAGGCTGGTCAGAGTAGTTAGAGTTGAGGGAGAGAGAGAAAGCAGGGAGCAAGTTGTGAGTGTTAGTTTGTGGGAAGGCTCTAGCAGGGGGAAGGCTTGGGGATGGCGGTGCCCCTTGCATTGTTATTGCATATAGATTTCTTTGTTGCTATGATGGATTTGACTTTCTGGTGTTGGGATTTTACTTTCTAGTGTCTGGATAAATGTTTTGGTTCTGTCTTCCATGTGGAGTCTGTTATATTCTGTGATTCAGAATTACACCAACATATTCATAGCCACCATATCATGCTTGTGCTACAACCATATACTGAGATAAGATCAAAATAGGTGCATGAATTAAATATAAAGGGTGATATCATAAGTAAATTAGGAGAGCAAGGAGCAAGGCATTTGTCAGATCTATGGAGAAAGGAAGAATTTTTGACCAAACAAGTGTTAGAGAGCATTACAGGATGCTGAATGGATAAGGTTGATTACATTAAATTAAAAAGGTTTGCACAAACAAAACCAATGCAACCAAGATTAGAAGGAAAACAGAAAGTCAGGAAACAATTTTTATAGCAAGTGCCTCTGATAAAGGTCTTGTTTCTCAAATATACAGAGAACTAAGTCAAATTTATAAGAATACAAGTCATTACCCAATTGATAAATGGTCAAGGGATATGCACAGGCAGTTTTAAGATGAAGAAATCAAAGCTATCTATAATTATAAATCACTATTGTTAGAGAAATGCAAATTAAAACAGCTCTGAAATACTACTTCATAGCTATCATATTGGCTAATATGACAGAAATGGAAAATGATTAATGTTGTAGATGATGTGGGAAAATTGAGACACTAATGCATTGTTAGTGGAGTGGTGAACTGACCCAATCATTCTGGAGAGCAATTTGGAACTATGCCCAAAGGGCAATACCCTTTGATCCCCCAATATATTGCAAAGAGATCATAAAAAAGGGAAAAGAACCTACATGTACAAAAATATTTCTAGCAACTCTTTTTGTGATGGCAAAGAACTGAAAATTGAGGGAATACCCACAAATTGGGGAATAGGTGAACAAGTTGTGGTACATGAAAGCAAGGTTATACTATTATGCTATAAGAAATCAGCCTGCTGGCTGATTTCAGAAAAACTTAGAAAGACCTCTATGAACTGATATTGAGTGAAGTGAGCAGAACCATGAGAACATTGTGCTTAGCAACAGCAACATTGTATGAAGATCAGCTATGATTAATTAGTTAGCTCTTCTTAGCAATACAAGAATCTAAGACAATCCTGAAGAACTCATAATGGAAAATGCTGTCTACATCCAGAGAAAGAACTAACAGAGTCTGAATACAGATAAAAGCAGACTTTTTTTCACTTTTTTTTGAGGCTTCTTTTTTTTTCCTTTCATTCTGCGTCTTTGGCTACATGACTAATATGTAAATGTTTTTCATGATTGCACATATATAACCTATTTAAAATTCTTTGTTTAAGGGAGGGGAAAGGAGGGAGAAAGAAAATTTGGAATTCAAAATTTCCCAAAATGAATGTTAAAATTTTCTTTCCATGTAATTGGAAAAAATAAAATACTATTTTTTAAAAAAGGAAACCAAGGAAGGACTATATATCAATAGTGAATCCATTAAGCTTATTATATGTTCCTACTCTGGCATGAGGAACAATGCTAATCCTAATATATTTATATACTGCTTTCAAGTTTAGATGCTTTCCTTTGGACAAATACCCAACTTTGCAGATGAGACGACTGAGACTCAGAGAGACTGACATGTGTCCAAGGTCATACAGCCATAAGTAACAAAGCTGGGATCTGAACCTAGGTCTTTTGACTCCAAATTCAGGACTCTTTATGCTACATTGGGCTTTTTCACCTTTTGTGTGTCCTGGGCCCCATTTTGCAGACTTTTGAATGCTTTTCATAATAATGTCTATTTAAAATGCACAAAATTTTAAAAAGAATTAAAAAGGAAACTAAATATATTGAAATACCCCCTGTATTACACCATGCTGCCACTCAATATTGTACAGCAGTAATACATACATTTACACATTGTATGCCCTATCTATCTACCTATCTAAAGCTTCATCCATCTAGAGATACAAAGATATATATCTAGATCTAGATAGATAGATAGATACATACATACATACATAGATACATAGATAGATACATAGATACATAGATAGATACATAGATAGATACATAGATGGATGGATGGATGGATGGATGGATGGATGGATGGATGGATGGATGGATGGATAAGATATATAGATATATCTGGGGGGGGGGGTTATATTGGAGAAAGAGGTCAAATTGATCACACTATAAAGCAGAACATGGCCAACGAGTCCAGCCCCTATAAGCAGACATCAGCATGTTGGTTGATGTGATTGTCCAAGTGGAAGGGACCAGGAAGCCTGCTTCTAGAAGAGTCACAATGACATATAATGGAAGCCATGAGAGAACTTTAGAGTAACTGTTGACATTCTATAACTGGTTCTAGTCTACTAACCACAAAGTGAGAAGGAGTTTCTTTTATAGGCTTAGAGCCAGAACTGGGGAACAGGGGAAGGGCAGGGGAAGTGCTTTTTAAAGACTCTAGTCAACCAAATCCTCATGCACTTCTCTATTCTGTTCATTCTTGCCTGGTCTAATTCTAGTGGTAGAGGAAAGTCAATGCTATAAGAAGGGAAACTTTCCAGGGGTGGGAAATCTATGACCTCAAAACAACATGTAGCCTCTATGTCCTCAAGTGTGGCCCTTTGACTGAATCCAAACTTCACAGAACAAATCCCTTTAATAAAAGGATTTGTTCTGTAAAACTTGAAAGGTCATACCAAAGGACCTAAAAGGCCACATGTGGCCTTGAGGCTGCAGGTTCCTCACCCCTCCTAAACCCTCCTTTCCCATCCAGACCTCAGTTCTATGCCTCAATGTTTATTCTCTCATTTTAGGTGAAGAGAATTGAAGGCTATGATATTATGAGTTGCGAAAGGTCAAGGGAGTCATAAGCAAGTACAGGATTACAGTCTGTACCAGAGTTTATAATCCAGTCCATCTTTAAGGTCCAGAGGAGTAATGAACAACTCATTGCACTCAGCCCAGTAGTCTGAGTTGAGGACTTATTCATGCCACATTCGAACTGGTGGGATCAATGCTATATAGAAACTGTACAAACTCTGAGCCTGCTCTCCCCAGAGGCAAAGTCAGTCTAGAGATAACTGCATCCCTAAGATCAGTTGGGGAAATACTTATACTTCTTGTTATGTCTTCAAAGCAAATATCCCTTTGCAAAAGTATATTGATGCAAATTGGTTAAATGAAACCAGACTATTGGTTACTGGTGGCTAATAATGGAGGGAAAACAGACCAGAATGAGGGCTCAAGCTAATTACAATCCTCACCTCTCAGGGATAATCCTAGAACCCTCAGGAAGAGATACAGTCAGTTTTGCTCTGGGAAAGTGAGACCAGAGTACTTGCTTCCTTATGATTTCCCATAGTAACATTCGAATAGTCCTTTGCCACTTTTCAACGCCTGCAACTTTTGTGCTTTGACAAGATCCAAAGCCAGCTCAATTGTTCTTCCTTATGTAAGGGGAAGGAGAAACCAGCATTCATTAAACACCTACTGTTTTCCAGGCACTGCACTGAACACTTTACATTCTCTCATTTGATCCTGTGACTTAGGTTCCATTTTAATCTCAATTTTACATATGAGGAAAACAATGGACAGAGATAAAGTTAACTCCCCGGAGTCATACAACTAGAAAGCATCTGAGGCTGGATTTGAGCTTCGTGATATAGGTTTCTTCCCATTGACAATAATAACAATAACAATAATGAAAGAATTTGAACTCAAGTTCTACTAACCCTAAGACTAGAGCCCCATCCAGAATCAAGCATACATTCAACTTTTTTTGTTAAAAAACATGTCTACATAAATGCATAGCCTATGTCAAATTCCTTGCCTTCTCAATAAGGGGAAGGGGGGAGGGAGAGGGAGAATTTGGAGCCCAAAATTGTAAAAAAATGAATGTTAAAATTCTTTTTACACGTAATTGGAGGAAGATAAAATACTAGCAAAAATTTTAGGAAAAAAACATGTCTAGAGATCTATCCAGAATCAAATTCAGCAATTTTCCCATAAAAATGTTTTCAGCAACTCTTATACTTTGCGCTTTACAAATATGATATATAAATGCTATGATAATATTTATAATAGACAAATATCATATAATAACATAATTCTAATGATATAAATGTTTTTGTTTTGTTTTCAGTAGGGCTTTTTGCATGCAAACGTCTAACTCAGTGATATGCAAAGTAGGGTATATACCTCAGAATGTATGTGAAGCAGTCCATTGGAGTATAAGAAGAAAACATTAGAAATTCCATCTGTTTTTTAATCTAAGAAAAGAAAAAATAAGTTTGACCAATATTTAATATATAAGAAGAAAGTAAATGGGGAGTACATTTTGAAAGGAATTAGTTATAAGCAAAAACAAATCCTAAGATCAGAGAGGGGACTTTGGAGATGGGTTTAAAAGGAAAGGAAGAAATAAGAAAATGAAGTTAATGACCACTCAGAAGAGATTGACCTAACATTCCACATGAATACTATTATCCTTCTCTTGTGGAAGAAAAAAGTGACTGTGAACCTAAGTGACTTTGCTCATATTCACCTAATAAGTAGAAGAAAAGTTGGAATTCAAATTCTGCTCTCCTGATGCAAAGTCCAGGATTCTTTCCAGCTCTGCTTGACTTGTTATCACCTTAGAAAACATCAGAGCCTATCTTAAAGGATGAGTTTCAGTCAAGTGAGCAGCATGAGGAAAACAGAGGAGAGAAACAAGGAACTGATAAGCCCAAAGTGGGTAGGGAATTTAAAATCCTGGGAAATCACTCTGGGTAAGCCTGCATTTGGCTAACCTGGAGGATGCAGTCACATGGAAGGGGAAAGAGAATAAGAGTCAGGAAAGTTAGAAAGCTGCTTTTCCTACTTTTCCTTCCGTACCGTAATTTATTTGTTATTTTTTAAATTGTGTTTACTCCACAATTGAAGCCATGGGACCAAAAAGACAAAATGATTTGCTTGTGTTCCACTGTCCACAGATTTAATTACTCATGACAAGGAAAAATGACTTGATCAAGTAAGGAGAGGCATGATACTACGACATTCAGGTTCTATCTCCAGGGTATTCACCCTACTGAACCAATGATTTTGCTGCTAAAGGGAACTCTTAGGTGAGAAAACTCTCTTACCTGTCTGATTGTCCTTTCTAAATCCAGCATCTAAGATGCTGTATCAGCATCCATATTAGGAAAACTTCAAACATAATTGACCATATTAATAATAAGAACAACAATTTTACAGCTATAAAAACAGATGCAGAAAAAGCCTTTGATAAGGTGTAAGACTCATTTCTGTTTGAAAACAAAAACAAAAAAATTGAGATGCACAGAAATGAATTAATCTTAATATTATGTGTAGTATTTATCTAAAGTCAATAGCCAGCATTACCAGTATAGGGGACAAACTAGGTAAGCTTCCAATAAGACCAGGAGTAAAGCAAGGATGTCAATTATCTTTTAGCTACAAATGCTAGCTATAACATTAAAACAAGAAAAATAATTTGAGGGATTAAGTGCAGGCAAAGGAGGGGGAAAATGGTCACTTTTTTGAAGATGATATAGTGGTTTGCTTAGAAAATCCTAGAGAATTAACTAAAACACTAACAGAAAGAGCAACATCAGGAGAGTGGCAGGATATGAAACAAACCCACAAAAGTCACCAGTCATCTGTATATTACCAGAAAAGCAAGAAGATATCGAAAGAGAAGTTTCATTCATTTCCAAATATAAAATACTTGGGAGTCTACCTGCCAAGGCAAACTCACAGGTCCTAAATGATCTAACTACAAATAAAGGCAGATCTAAATAGTTGCAGAACTGTTAATTACTCATGGTGCAAAGAGCCAATATAATAAAAAAAAAATTACATTACTACCTAAACTAATTTATTTATTCAATGCCATACTACCAAAAAAATTACTTTATACACCTAGGGAAAAAAATAAGAAAATTTATCTGGAAGAATAAAAGGTAAAGAATCTCAAGGAAAATGATGAAAAAAAAACCCATAGGAAATATCAGAGCAGAACAGTACCAGATCTCAAACTATGCCACAAACCAGTAATTCTCAAAAAACAATTTGATATCAGTTAAAAAAGAGAGAGACTGATGAGTGGAATAGAAAAAGTACAGTGTACTAATATTTGATGAACCCAAAGATCCCAGCTATTGAGATAAGAACTCACTATTCCATAAAAACCGTCAAGAAAACTGGAAAGCAATCTGGTAGAAAGTAGGTATAAGCCAACAGCTCACACCATGTACCAACATAAGCTCTATGTGGGTGCATAATTCAGACATAAAAGGTGACATTGTAAACAAATTTGATGAGCAAGGAAGAAATTACCTTTTAAATTTATGATTAGAAGAAGAGTTCATGACCTAAAAAAAGAAAGTACCACAGAAGGTAAAAATGGACAATTTTGATTGCATGAAATTTAAAAGGTTTTGCACAAACAAGTGGGGTTAAAGTTAGAAGAGAAGCAGGTGAATGGGAAAAAAGTCTTTGCAGCAGGTTTCTCTGATACAGATCTCATTTGTAAGAATAACTGGTTCAAATTTATAAAAGCAAGAGCCATTCCCCTAATTGATAAATGATCAAAGGACATAAAGAGACCTTTTTCAAAGGGAGAAATTCAAACTATCAATAGCCATATGGGAAAAAATGCTCCAAATCACTAATAATTTGAGAACTCCACATTTAAAAAAACAAGCCTCTGAGGTTCCACTTCACACCCATCAGAATGGTAAAGCTGACAAAAAAAGAAAATGACAAATTCTGGATGGAATGTGGGGAAAACAGGCTACATTAATACATTTTTGGTGTAACCTTGAACTGATGTACAACTGTTCTGGAGAGCAGTTCAGAACTATGCTATTCTAACCCAAAAAGCTATTAGAATGTACATTCCCTTCGACCCAGTACTACAGGTCCCATATCCCAAAGATATCACAGAAAGAGGAAAGAGATCCATGTGTACAATATTTACAGCATCTATTTTTGTGGTGGAAAAGAGTATTGGAAACTGAGAGCATGCCCACATGCCCACCAATAGGGAAATAGCAAAATAAATTTTGGTCTGTGAATGGGATGGGATACTATATGTTGTACTTTAAGAAATGATTAAGAGAAACTTGGGAAAGAAAATGTGTTTGAACTGATACAGAATAAAGTAAGCAGAACACAACAATATTACACATATAAATAACTTTGAAAACTTAGGAACTCTGAATAATAACATGACTAACCACCATTCCAGAAGACTCTTGATGATACGAACTACCCACCTCCAGGTAGAGGGGTAATGGACTCTGAAGGTATTGAGACATATCTTCTTTGAATGTGTCCAATTGAGTGAATTTGCTTTGCTTTGTTATACATGTGTAATGTTAATGAAATCAGAAGATCTTCCATGCCCCTTTCTATTGGCACCTACTGAAGGCACTTGGCACCTCAAAGGGGTCCAGGCCACACACCGGTGGGCACAAGATAGAGGTATTAGTATCTCTCATTCAATGTTAAAACAGATAGCAGAAGAATGCCATATATGTCAATTGGAAAAGGAACGAGCTCTTCCTTGGGTAGTAACTGGGGAGATAGCAAGAGGAAAAGTCCCAGCCCAAATATGGCAA
>CM053598.1:212499317-212517850 GCA_028646575.1 Pseudocheirus occidentalis
AGTGCTGATGTTTGTGTAAATGTTGGCTACCTCTGCTGTTACTGTATCAACGACACGCACCTTTAATGTGAAATTTGTAGCGAGTATAAAGGAAGAAGAAAATGAAGCTGCTTGAGCCCATGAATCCTGCGAGAAGAGAAGCTTGGACAGTATGATCAGTGACTGAATATGTGAGTGACTCTGTCCATAGCATTGGGCAGGACTACCGAGGCTGTTTGAAGGCTGAACCACAGGAAAAAGTCCAAGTTCGCTGGTTTCCAGTCACCTAAAAACAAGAATTTCTCGTTCATTTTCATCTCAGACTCCCTCCTAGTAGCCTTCTTTTTTACTGTGTTTGAGCATTAACCAAACTACTGCCGGCCCAAGCTCTGCTGCCTGGGGCTCGCCTGCCAGGGCCACCCATTTTGGGATCTGGAGAAATTCTGCAGATGAGATGTTTAGAAGTTGACTGGGGCCTGACTCGTGCTAGGGACAGGATGAGGCCGCTGCAGGCAAGTTCTGTCGAGATTGGTGTGAGATTGTGGCTGCTCCAAAAATGGCTTCCTGGATTTCCCTTTTTTTGTACAGAAGAATGTCCTGTCTCTGGCAGGAGTCAAGGATCCTTCGTCCTTCCTGTGATTCCCAGAATGGTTATTGTTTGGGAGCGGGTAGGGGGAGGGAGATGCTATCTGTTGCCTCTGCTTCTTCCCTATGGGATCTTTAGGTACTTTTGGTCATGAGGGATGAGGATCATGGGATTGGAATGGCCTCCCCCTAACAAAGGGGATGTGGTGGCTATTACCTATGATTCTAGATGCTATGGGGTCTTTTAGGCTGAGTTGGACATTTCCTGCCAAGCTGTAATTGGAGAGACTTTTTTTGACTGGTTTTAGAGGGTGAAAAAAAAGTGAGAACCCATTACAAGGTAAATACAGAATAGTAGACAATACGGGCTTGTGTCTTTCCCTGGAAGACCTGCCCCTGAATTGCCAGGCAGTTACTAGAAGGACAACTTTGGGCAGTGAGGATCAAAGGCCTTCTGATGGACGTACTGGAAACCTCAGGCTTACCAGAGGGGACATCTGTGCTATGATATATTCTGTAGGGGAGGGGAAAAGTGATTCCTAATACACAAAGACCCTAACAAGGGAGGTGGGGGAAGGCCTAAATTATGAATTTATCAATGCGTATGTATAAATGTGTATGCATATATGTTCTGTAGCAGCAACATCAGTTCATCTACATTCCCCAGAGGAAGGGTGGTACTTGGTAGTTATAAAATTTTTAAACATCTTTATAGATATTATAAGAAAGGTCATAAAACCCACAAACTAAATATTATGAAATGAATCACAGCAGTTGTAGTTTAATGGACCCTGCAGTACAAGCCCAAGAGCCTGGTGAGCTGCAGAGGGGTGACTGGCATTCAGCATCTGGACTATGGAGAAGCCCATCATTGGCATTTCTGAGTGGCAGTTGGGTTTTACCTCAATTTGAGAGTTAAGCCAGAACAGTACAGTAAAAGTTGAGTGAGATGAACTTTGGAATTTATTTCTCGGGCTCTGTAATAACCATAACAACTCATATTGTGTAACACTTGACAGCTTGCAAAGGACTTTCCTCATGACATTTTCGTAATACTGTCACTAATGTGTTTTGTTCTTCTGTGTCTGTGTCAATATGAGCATCTTTGTAAAACTAAAGGTAAGTAGACTTAGACATTTTGAATCTCCAAAACAAGTTTAGAGTGCTCTGCTCTTTCTAACCTTTTGTATCCTAATATGTGGGGAGCTTCAGGTTTTAGAACTGGTGTTTCTAAAGAGGGATTGGGGGAAGCAAGGTGACATGTTACATTGTCCAATTAAGAGACCTGGATTGAGTTCTAGCTTTGTGTGACCTTTGGGTAACTCTTAGAATACACTGAAGCTTCAGATTCCTCATCTGTAAAAGGACTGAATTAGTTTAGAAGGGTTCTCACCTCCCATCCAGCTCGTAACAATCCATGATTCTGTGTCTGCAAACTTAGGGTGAATGAGACTGAATATTCTTACACTTTTGAAGTTAAGAAAAATTTCCCTTATTGACCACTAAGCAGGAAGACCTCTTCAGAAAGGGGTGTTGTGGAATCAATTCTAACCTGAGCCAATTGTTCAGAGCCAATGCTCTCAGAGGAGCATTTACACTTTGGAAACTGGCAAACACTACAAAGAAAGGCTTGCTTTTTTGTTTTCTTGATTGTCTAGACTTGACAAAGTGATGGAATAAAAATTTAACTGTGTTGTGTTTTTTTGTTCCAGAAAGCTGTTTGTTAAAAATTTAACCACCAATCTCCCACAGGTGATTCTTCTGGTGATTGTCAAGGCAAATAGGATCTCTCACTAGACTTTGTATAATGAGGTGGGCAGAAGGGTGGTACTCTGTCCCACTCCGCTTATACGGTGGCCTCTTCTATGTAACTACAAAAGCAAGGATACTTAAGAAGTAAGCTTATGCCTAGACCCTGGTTGCCTTTTTCAATTTGGGTTTCCCTGCCTGAGTAGATAACCAAACATTACCACTATAACCTTGTGAGTTTAAGAAATACAGAGGTTCTGGGTCCATTGACAAATGGAGCTGACAGGAGCAAATGGAAATTTTTTTCATCAGAGAAAATGGTCACTGGAAGGAAGATGAGCCCCAGCCCTGCTTGGATAGCAGAAGACATTGACCAGAAGTTGTTTGGTCAGTGCAAAACTGAAGTGAAATATAACATCTCTTCAAATTAGAGGAGAGCTGTTTTTTCTTCCAATGTTTATGATTCAATCTCCCAACAAAGTGTTACCATAGTTATGTTATGTTACTGATTACTTAACTTTTCCCAATGCAAAGTGTCTCTTCTTTCTCTTAGTATTTTTTATGTGTTGAAAATTAATAACTGTCCTATACTTGATTCAGGAGAGACCCTAGACCTGAGACAAAACCTCAGCCTTTAGCAGTTTTTCCCTATAGGACTAGAGTGCAAAAGGTAATGAACCAAAGAGTGAGAATTTTTTTTGTTCTATAGTGCATTTGCTTCATGGGTAGAATAATCTCTAAGAAACTAGCGATTTTTTTCTTTTAACTCATAAGCCACACTTTGGCATGAGAAAGTCATTGTATTTCACAATAACACAGAAGTACACTATATTTCACCTCCATGAAGTTACTCAATTTTCTGAAAAGCTTTCCTTTTAATGGACTTTTAAAAAATACAGCGGATGACATATAATAGCTTTACAAACCGTATGCTGCTTCTCATCCATATTTCTCAATATAAGCAATTGTCTATGAATAAAGCAAAATGGCCAAATTGCACAAGGGACCACATGTTTCAAAGCAGGGCTTGCAGACCTGTATTTCTTTCTGGCCCTGCTTGAGCTCTGTCTGGGCAGATGATACTACAATTTTTCCATAATATGATTTTCTTTTTGAAAAAAGACATTAATTAATTTGAAATTTTCTTGTAGGGTGGCATTGCAATCAATAGATTTGCAAGGTACCAAATTTTCCTTACCATCAGTTTCAACAATATTTCACACGTGTGTAATTAAATGAGAATTGCTATCTTCATTCAGTTGAAGAGGAAGATGTCAGTTTCTTAATTAATTGATTGTAAAGGTCCTCAGGCATTTCTCCTTGCCAACATATTTCTTGCAACTGGAACCATTCAAATTTGCTTTGCACATGATTTGCCGAGCTTCATTTTTCACCATAGCAATAACCGTAGGGAGCAATGACATTTCTCTTATGAGATGAGACTTTTTCCACATATCAGTTCTGTAATCAACCTTACGTGATACAAACAATTCTTTTGAAGTTACAGGTGTAGCATGGGAGGGGAATGGTGGTGGGGATTATTCGTTAAAATTATCTTATTTTCTTTGGAGATATTCTTCCATCTTATTAACATTTTCAACACCTTTAATACATCCTTTCTGTTTACTAGGTTTCATGGTATATGTACCTGAATCATTTGTATAAAGCAAACAAATCAATCTTTCATCTCTATTTTTTCTATAGTTTTCTCTATAGTCTTTGTCTATACTAGTTTCAGCTGTGCCAATGGAGTTTCTCTTCCATCTAGAGGCAGCTAGGTAGCACAGTGGATAAAGAGTTGGGTCTGGAGTAAGGAAGAGTTGAGTTTAAAGCTGGCCTCAGACCCTTGCTAGTTGTGAGACCCTGGTCAAGTCACTTAATTTCTGTCTACCTTGGTTTTGGATCGTAATAGTGCCAATCTCATAGGACTATTATGAGATCAAGAGAAGTAATTATCTGTAAAGTGCTTAGCATACTGTCTGGCATTGAATAAAATTTTCCCTTACCTCCAAATTGGTTATTGGTATTTATCAGTTGCCAAAAGATATCATTTGAATTTCTTAAAAGTCAATAAAAATTAAGACAAATTTAATTCTTAAGTTTTGGGAAACTAGCTTATTATATTGTACCTATCAAAATAACATAAGTCATGTGATGAGGAAGATAGTCACTCTGCAAAGTTCTTCAGTCCTTTAACTTCCAAACAAAAGAATTATGCACTAGATCCACAGTAGGCAAAGATGAAGCCAAAAAACAAACAAACCAGGACTCTCTTGGTAAAGTAAGGCCACAATTTTTAGAGCATTCACTCAGAATCTCTCCTCCACCACATATACACACACCTCTATATAACTACACCAGGGAACACAAGTGAGGTCTCTGACTTCTGCAGGGCTGCACCAAAGGTAGAGACTCCCTCTATCTGACTGTTTCCAAATACACCAACCACTACTTCTCCCCAACTTACAAAAAGCAGCAGACATGGGAAGGAAAGCTTGGAAATCTATGATTCTGCCCAAACAACTTCTCCCTCAAGAAGTAGCTAGTACTGACTCTACCTAACCACATGAAGGAAGGGAAGAAAACAGAGACACACTGAAAGAAAATTATGCTACCTTGTGAGAGGGCCTTGACAGTAGACTTAGAACCCTGGAAATGCAGTGATTCAGCCTGAACATCCCTTAGCATCCCACCCTGCAAGGAAAAGCAGATGCTAACACTGTTCAACCACAAAAAGGGTAAGGGAAAAGGTAAAGAAGGAATTGAGAACGTTGAAAATGGAACACCAGGCAGTTGCCTGAGTGCTGAAGGAAAAGTGGCTGGAATTCCAACTGGAATGAGTTCTACACCTTAGGAGTTACTCAAAGAAGGAACCCAGGTTGAGGACCTCATATCCATCAAGATAAGAAATCTGAGACAACCTAGCTTCATATAATCTGTGTCTCCCATAAAGAGGGAGGAGGCAAAAAATGAGTGACAAGGGAATAAAAAGACCAAAATACCAAAGATATGAAACCAAAAAAAAAGTCATTACTGATGTGAGCAAATGTCCAGCACCTAGATGAGCCAGCAGAAAGGATACCAAACAATCAGAAGGAAAAATTAAGAAAAACAAAAAGGGAAACCAAAGTATTATTAGCACATATCATAATATGAAGGGAAATAAAGCAGTCATTCTGATGAAAGAAGCCTGTGGGCCAACAAAAGACTATGGAGCAAAAACAAGTAACATTGGAATGGCTCAAAAGGGAGAGAGAAAGTAATGAAAAATGAACTAAGGAAGTAATTTAAGTCAGAACCTAGAGTTCTTAGTTTAGGAATTAAAAGGATCAACAAAGAATTTTCATAAACAATCAACACACTAGGAAAAACTGAATTTGAATTATTAGAAAAGTTCTTCATGATGCAGAAGCTAAGAAAGAGAGAGATTGATAGAGTGGAACTTGAAATTACTTAAGTGTAGGAAAATTTGGCAAAAGTCCACAATGTTAAAAGAACACCTGCATCCTATACAAACCCAAGTGAATGATCTTGAGGACAGGATGTACAGAGATAACTTACAGATCATATGTTTCTTTTTTTAATTGTATTTCACTTTTTCTAATTACATATAAAGACAATTTTTAACATTCACTTTTTGGTAAAACATTTACTTTTAAATTATCTCCCTCCCTCCTCTTTCCCTATGCCTAAAAAGGCAAAAATTTTAAATAGGTTATATATGTGCAATGATGTAAAACATATTTCCATATTAGTCATGTTGTGAAAGAAGAAACAGAACAAAAGGAAAACACCACAAAAATGTAAAAATAGTATTCTTCGATCTGTGTTCAGACTCCATCAGTTCTTTCTCTGGATGTGGAGAGAGTTTTTTCATGTGTTTTTTCAACTTGTCTTAGATCGTCATATTGTAACAATAGGTAAGTCCTTCACAGTTGATCATCTTGCAGTGTTGCTATTACTGTGTACAATGTTGTCCTGGTTCTGCTCACTTCACTCTGCATCAGTTCATGTAAGTCTTTCCAGATTTTTTCTGAGAACATCCTGCTTGTCATTTCTTATAGCATGGTAGTATTTCATCACAATCATATACCACTTGTTCAGTCATTCCCCAATTGATGGGCATCCCCTCAATTTCCAATCCTTTGCTACCACAAAAAGAGATGCTATAACTATTTTTGTATGTGTAGGTCCTTTTCCTTTATTTATGATCTCTTTGGGATACAGACCTAGTACTGGTATTGCTGGATCAAAGGGTATGCATAGTTTGATTACCCTTTTGGCATAGTTCCAAATTGCTCTCCCAAATGATTGGAAACAGTGCATTAGTGTTCCTATTTTCCCACATCCTCTCCAACATCTATCATTTTCTCTTTCTGTCACATAAGCCAAGGATCATATGTTTCTAAGAAATACATAATAAATGCCTGAAACAGACTACTAAAGGAATAATACCATAGGAATACTATAGGGATAATAAAAGCAAACAGTGTAGAATTTCTTAATACAGACAATAAAATATCAGTGGAAAGAATCTGCAGTTTGCCACCAGAAAAGAAGATATAAAAGGCTATACCTCCCTTTTTTTCTTTAAAGAAGTGAATGGGGGAGTTATGGTTATGAAATATTGCATATATTATCAGACAATTCAATTGTTGGTTAATTTTACTCAACTGCTTTCTTTTCTTTCCCTCTTTTTTATTCCTTGTTATATAGAATGGATCTATAAGTATGTGGCAGGGGAGTTATGTAGTGGGGAATAAAGGTAATACCCATGGTTTGGCACTCTGTCTTGGGGGGATATTTCTCCATGTGACAAGTTCCCAGATAGAACTCAGGACCCAAATCCTCAAAAACAATTGGAAACTATGGTAGAATTCCTACTGTACTTCAGTTACATTACAAGTTAAATAAGCTTCTGCAAGCCAACCCAGAACCTAACCACCATTGTTTTTAATGGGAAAATGCCTTCTAACTTCCAGACAACAAACTTACAAGTTTTTCTAGGGAAAAAACACATTCATGTGGTGGGGGAGGGGAGGAAAAAGAGATATAATTGTGCAAAAGAAAAAGAAAAGTGGTAAAAACTGTTCATAAGAGTTGGAGGTGAAGAGAGAAATGCTGGGAAATTAACATCTAATGTTTTGAAAGAAAATGATAAAAAAAAAAAGTAATTTTGGTGTTAGAAGGCAGAATAGCTTTCCTAAATGTCTCCTCATGATCACAATGCTGTTCTATTATTGTACTAGCTTGTTAAAACTCTTCACCTCCTGTCTTCAAATCATTTCACCATCTGTCTTCCTGAATGAGACCTTCTACCTTTCCAACACTTGGCTTCAGTGAGTCCAGATGTAACTATATTTACCTTGGTTAATGAACTCACTGCCAGAATTATCATGCTCTTGGAAAGGAGCATTTAACAGAAAAATGAGATCTGATGCTCAGACTTAACTGAAACATTTACCAGCCCTCTCTCTCATATAAGCAATGTGCTGAAGAAATGGGACTACCACTGTTTTCCTCAGCTCTCTGGATGATCTCTTATGATCAGGCTTTTAGAATGGACTCTGATGCCAGCAGGCCAAATTTGTTATACTCTCCCTGCTTCCTTTCTGCCTTCATATGGAGCCACATTTCCCATTGTTCCTAAAAAGAGAGTTGAGCTTTTTGTTAGTTTGTTGGGGTTTTTTTGGGGGGGGAATTAGGGGAGTTGTTGTTTTGCTTTGCCATTAACATATTTTAACTCATGACACTTGGCTAAAAGTATGAATGAACCCCATATGAGAGGAGGCCATACTCTGAGAATGACATGAACATTGGCCTCACATTAGTTACATGTTTATAAAGACCTTCATTAAAGTATCAGATCTTTTAGAATACTAAACTTCTAAAAAAAAAAAAAAGACTGTTTTTCCATAAAGCACAATAATGTAAACTTTTCTGTGAAAAGAGTTATTTCCAGCTGATGAGCCTGAACATTTATGATCATGATTTAAATGACTCACTTTATTCTTTTTTTGCTTTTTGGAGGGGGGAAGGCAGGGCAATTGGGGTTAATGGCTAGTAAGTGTTGTGTCTGAGGCCGGATTTGAACTCAGGTCCTGCTGACTCCAGAGGAGGTGCTCTATTCACCATGCCACCTAGCCACCCTTATGTCTAACTTTACAAAGAGGCACAAAGGATTTCTAACTTCAGCTATGACTTCAAAGTTACACATCATTTCCAGAAAGACTCATGATGGAAAATGCCAACCACATCCAAAAAAGAAATACGGAGTCTGAATGCAGATCGGAGCTTCTTGTTTTTCTTTTTTTGTTTTGTTTTATGTTTTTCTTTCTCATGGCTTCTCCCATTTGTTCTAATTCTTCTACATAACATGACTAATGTGAAAATAGGTTTAATAGGGATGTATACAGAGAGCCTATACCAGACTGCATTACGTTTTGGGGAGGGGGAGAAAATTTATTTTGTTTTAATTTTATTGACTTATTTGTTTACTTTTTGGTTACAAGATCCAGTTCCAGAATCACTTGAGTTTCAGATTTTTCTGGGGGAAAAAATTTAAAACTTACAGAAGTGAATGGTGAAAACTAAAAATAAATAAATTAAATATTTTTTTAAAGTGATGCATCATCATCAAGGGCCTAGTGACCAGGAAGGACTTGCAATAGTGTCCTGCAATAGCCTGAAAGGTAGAACAGCAGCAGCTCCCACATTTCTCACAATTGTCAGCAGTTTCCCTTCAGCCACATAATTCATATAATTGTGTGTGGCTTCAGCCCAGGTTTCCTGATGCTTCTTTCCTCCGTCACAGTTCTATCTACCTCTGCCTCTTCACATCAGAAGGCTAAAAGAAAACAAAATGATCTGCCTCTAGTCCTTGCTCTCTATTCTACCTCATTTAACTTTAAAAAATGAAGAAATGAAGAAAAACCAAACTAGCTTATTATTCACCTCAGAGTCAGTACTTCATTTTTCACAGGGCAGCTACAGACAGTGTGAGAAGCAACAAAGGGTTAAGTTTCCACAGGACTGTAAAAAGTGCTGAAATAAGACTACTGATGAAAGTACCAGACAAAAGCCTTGGGAAGTCGAGGCAGAAGCCTTGGGAAGAAGTTGGATTCCCATTTCCCAGAGAAGTCCTAGATAGTACTACAAGTGAGATGGTGGGAAGGAAGGAAGCTGGCAGCAGCAGGTGGATTGGACCGATTCGAAGGCAGACATCGGCCTTGGGACACTCAGGCCCATGTGAAGGCATATCTAGATTGGACTGGTGGGGATTCAGTATTCTGGGGTTGTTACTGCGCTTGCTTAAAGAACCTCATGTATCATGTATATTATCTAACGAAATTAGAGCCTCATTAGTAATAATGTATGATAATGGGGAGGTGTCCTCAGAAGAAAACGGGCCAGTCCATCCTCTGAAGCGAGCATCTGCACCAAACTAATGCCATAAAAGTCACTTCGCTTTTGCATCCCTTGCTCCTTCTTCCACAAGAAGGATGGAGTCCACTTCCGATCAGAGGTGCTCAATTCCTCTGGGATTTGTCCTTAATCAACTTCTTATGATACTCAGATTATTGGCATCATTTGTGTCTGTGTTTGTAACAGTGTTCTGGATATACATGTATATGGTGCAGTGGATGGAGCGCTGGACCTGCAATCAGGAAGACCTGAGTTCAAATCCAGCCTCAGATACTTATTAACTGTGTGACCCTGGGCAAGTCACTTATCTTCTCTTTGTCTCAGTTCCGTCATCTGTAAAATGGGGACAATAATAGCACCTATCTCCCAAGGGTGTTGTGAGGATACAATGATGTAATAATTGTAAAGCTATTTTAATAATTGTAAAAACAATAAAGAAAGAAATTGTAGTTATTTTAATAATTGTAAAAGTAATAAATAAATAAAATAAAGATAATAATTGTAAAGTTATCTTAATAATTATAAAGATAATAAATAAAATAAAATAAAGATAATAATTGTAAAGTTATCTTAATAATTATAAAGATAATAAATAAAATAAAGATAATAATTGTAAAGCACAGTGTCTAAGGGGGCTATGTAAATGTTAGCTATTATTATTCATATTATAAGTGTGAAAAATATGGGACTATATAGCACACAATAAGTGCTACATAAATGTCAGTTATCATTCCCCCAATTGATAAATTGTCAAAGGTTAAGAACAGGCAATTTTCAGAGGAAAGAATGAAAGCTGTCTATGGTCATATGAAAAAAATGCTCTAAATCACTATTGATTAGAGAGAGGCAAATCAAAGCAGCTCTGAGGTACTACCTCACACCTATCAGATTGACTAATGTGACAAAACAGGAAAATAATCAATGTTGGAGAAGATGTGGGAAAGTTGGAACACTAACGCATTGTTGGTGGAGTTGTGAGCTGATCCAACCATTATGGAGAGCAATTTGAAACTATATCAAGAGAGCTATAAAATGTGCATACCTTTTGAGCCAACTATCCTGCTTTTAGGGCTATAAGCCAAAGAGATCATAAAAATGGGGGGTATTTATAGCTGACCAAGAATTGTACATTGATGGGATGCCCATCAACTGGGGAATGGCTGAACAAGTTGTGGTATATGAAAGTAATGGAATGCTCTTGTGATATAAGAAATGATGAACAGGCAAACTTCAGAAAAACCTGGAAAGATTTATATTGAACTGATGCTGAGTGAAGTGAGCAGAACCAGGCAAACACTGTACACAGTAACAGCAACATTGTAACAATGATCAGCAGTGAATGACTTATGTGAACTGATGCTGAGTGAAGTGAGCAGAACCAGGAGAACATTGTACACAGTGACAGTAACACTGTAACAATGATCAGCTGTGAATGACTTATGTGAACTGATGCTGAGAGAAGTGAGCCAAACCAGGAGAACATTGTACACAGTAACAGCCAGAGGGTGTGATGACTGATTTTGATAGACTTAGCCCTTCTAAGCAATGCCAGTACCTTAAAATATTCAAAATGGATACTGCCATCCACATCCAGAGAAATAACTATGGAATCTGAACACAGAGTGAAACAGACTGTTTTCTTCTTTTGTTTTGTTTTGTTTTTTCTTGTGGTTTCTCTCATTCATTATACTTCTTCTATGCAACACGACTAATGTGAAAATATGTTTAATAGGAATATATACACAGAGCCTATATCAGATTGCAGGCCGTCTTAGGGAGGGAGGGAGAAAAATATAAAACTTGTGGAAGTAAATGGTGAAAACTAAAAATAAATAAATAATTATAAATAGAAAAAAATGTCAGTTATTATTATTACTCTTATTATTGCTAAGTCATTTTGCAGTCATGTTGCAAGCATCTATTTCTTCCCCCTGTGATATACCCCAAAAGACAATACTGGTTTTTACTTCTGTTTCCTTTAATATTAACTTAAATTCCCTCTATCATTTTTCCCCCCTCTGGATCCTAAACATCTTTCCATGAAAACATCTTATGTCTATACAGTGACATCCTGCTTCACCTTTTACCTAATTGGTCATTCGTAAAAATAAAGTATAGCCTTCCAAAACCATATTCTAGTCATGAGTTTCACTTCTCTAAGTCTAAAAAAATGCCTATAAGGTCAAATTTTCTTCCTTATAGGACCATAGATCCAGAGACAAAAGGCACCTTAGAAACCACCTAGTGAGTGCAAGCCACTCATTTCACAGATGAGGGAACTGAGACACAGGGAGATTAGATGACTTGTCCATGTCCCACACAGCGTAACTGTCAGACCTATAATACTTGAACCTAGGTCCTCTTACTCTCTAGTGTAAGGTTAATGATATTTAAGATCTTCCCAGCCTGTTAATAGGCTTCATGTGGAGCCCATTAAGGAAAGCTTGCTTAGGGGAGACTTGCTTGTAGGAAGGCTTTCGCACTTTTTGCTAATTTCTAATTAGGCACTGAGTCATGAGGGTTGTGATGCCTTTTCTGCTCTGAGAAGTGTATATATACTCTGAGTTGGTACTTTGTCTCACTTATGAGAAGGATCTTGTGATTCCCTGGTGGAGATTCAGAGTGGCCTGTAGGTTCAGAGCTCCCCGACTGCTCAGATGTAAAGGCTCTCTCCATCCAAGGATATATATAAAGCGTATAGTTCATTCAGGCAGTCAGAGCCCCACCTGTTGGTCTTCATTTCTCTGCTTGTATTTTTTAGGTTTGTATTTTCTCTGAAGTTCAGGGTGCTACTGATATTTCCCCTGAATTAGTGAATGTAGTTAAATGTAATTAAATTAAATGTATTTTTAAAAGATTGTTGACCCATCTTTCCTAGTAAAGCAAATCTAAGAACTTGTGCAGGGCAGCCACTCTGTGTATGCCAGTGTGGTTGCTGCTGCACATAGTCTGTGATCTTTCCACCATACCATGCTGCCTCTTTGATTTATGGTAACATCTCTACTTGACTGTGCTCTGGTAACCCCTTATTTAAAGCTATGGGTTCCTACATACCTGAGTTCATATTCTAGAGGTTTTATTCTTTAAGTCTTGCTTGCAACCATCCACAAAATCTCTGGAAACATCAAAATGTGGTTTCTTTTTTCCCTCCTTTCTGAGAGTTCTGTTCTCCTCTAAGGAACCTAAGGCATGGATTTTTTTTTTTTAGTTTATTGCACACTACAAAGAATTCAAAAAGGAATTATACCTGAACCCCCAGACAGTCAACATTATTTCCTCCTTGTTGGGGCCCACCTATCCTTCCCCAGGAACATACACAGTTACACCTGGCTGAGAGTTTCCCCTGGGGAGGTCTGGTACCCACCAAATACAAACACACAATACGCACATATACAGAGATTTGTTAAAAGAAACAGGGTTGTTTAGCCTGAAGAAAACTGGGAACATAACTGATATCCTCATGTATTTGAAGGGCTATTATATGAAAGATAAAATGGACTTCTTGGGTTAAGAAAGCAAAACCTGGGAAAGGTGCAAAGGAATCTATTTAGACTGATTCTAGCATAGCCCTGCCTTGACTAACAACTTCAATTCTACAGGAATCATGGTGTTCCAAGATTTGCAACCATTCATTATCACCAAAAAAGTTTTTGATTAAAAGATTTTTCTTTTTAACAGAAAGCAGCTCGGGTTCATTGAAAACACATCCCACTTTTCCTCCTATCCAATTCTGCACTCGGTTCATCATCCAACTACAATAACTGTCCCAAATAGGTAATAGGTGAACTGTTGCACTAAGTAAACAAATTGATGGTCCAATTGCATTGCTATTCTGTGCAACAGATGTTTTGCCATTTGGATTTTAGGTCAGTTTTTTAAAATTTATTTTGAACTTAAACTCTTAAACACTTGTTCCCAGTTTTCTCAAGACTATTTCCTTTAACTAATCTCTGTGTTTAAACTCTTTTAAGTAAGTAAAGATAAGTAACTTATCTTCCCAATTATGTTCTGAAACTTGAAAACCAAGCTGGAATATCAGGAGAACTTTACCATTCATAGAGAATCTCTTTTCATTTAGACCTTGGGCAAAACCTCTCCCATGACAGTGGCAGACCTCTGTGATAAACACATTCTTAATTGTATGCCTCACTTGATATTACATTTTATTCTAAAGGCAAAGCAACTACACTCATTATTTGGGAGAGTGGGAATGAAATGGTCAGCCATGTGTATTAGGGCAATTTCATCTTCGTAGTAATTCAAACCAACACAATATGTATAATATATTGAACTTGATATAACTCATTTGAGAATACTTTATCTAATCAGATGCTCAAGCTTCTCAACTTTTTTCTTTAGAAACAATTATTTACCAGTTGCTAATAGATCAAAACAAAGTTATTTCATTACTACAAATGTACCTTAATGATGCTAAAAAAAAAACCCACCCACCACACATATATAACCTATAATCATTTCTTTTGGCATAGCTTTCTCAGGTACTCTTACTAATTTCAAATTTCCTGGATTTTTAACATCCCCCTGAAAAAAAGCTAAGATCTTGTTAGCTCAAGTTTTTTTATAATAGTAATGATGATGATGATAAATCATGTTGGCATCGTTTTATAAAGCAAATTCCTACTGAAAAAGAAATCATAGCTGTCTAATAAAAACTAAATCTGTTCCTTCTGTTTGAAAGAAATATGTTTGCCTCTGCCCTCAAGAGTTTTGAGAGGATGGTTGTCCTGAGGACATTAATATCATTGTTATTATTATATGTTATTATATAATGTTATTCACATATTATTGTTTTCTTTTGTTTTCACATCACTCTCATTTTCCAATATATCTCTCCCCCTACCCCCTTACCCAGAAAGCCATCCCTTAGAATAAAGAATAAAAAAGAATAAGGAGAGGGGGGGAATAGTTCTATAAGATTAACCAATACATCAACCAAATCTAACAGTATATGAGCATTCTATATCCAGAATCACTCGCTCCTGAAAAGAAGGGAGAGACATGCATGATTATATCTTTTCTCCATATCTTTTCTTATACCTGAACAACTTTTAGTTTCAATTTTGGCTTTTTTTTTGTTTATAATGCTGTAGTCATTATGTGTGCTGCTTTCTTAGTTCACTCTGCCTTACACTGGTTCATCTAAATCTTCCCATGCTTCTCTGTATTCCTCAGAACCATCATTTCTTATTGTGCAATAATATTCCATTACAGTCAGTTAACAATTTGTTTGGTCATTCTCCAGTATGCCTTGTTTTCATGTCTTTGCTTCTACAAAAAAAGCCACTATAAATATTTTGTTACATATAATAAGATCTTTTGTTCTATCTTTAACATCCTTGGGGTATATGCACAGCAGGGTAATGTCTTCATCATACGGTGCAAAAATTTAGTTCCTTTTTTTTTTTTAGCATAATTTCAATTTGCTTTCCAGAAAGTTTGGGTCAACCCAATGTTCCATCAATAATATGCACCTACCCACAATAGTGCCAATTTATCCACAATTCCACCCTTTCCTCCCAACACTACGCATTCTCACCTTTCGTTATCTTTGCTGATTTGCCAGGTATGAAGATCGTCTTCTCTTAAGAGAACTCAGACACACACGGGAAATCAGAGAAAGTCATAGGTCGGACGCTACCTTGTTGTTTTTTAGTTGTTTCAGTAGTTTACAACTCTTTGTGATCCCAAGTGAGGTTTTCTTGGCAAAGATACTGTCATTTTCTTCTCTAGTTCCTTTTACAAATGAGGAACTGAGGCAAATGGGGAACTGATGCTTAGGGTTTAAGTTAAAGGACTTGTTATAGTCTTTCACACACACACACACCCCCATGTATTTCAGATACAGAAGTATCTTCTCTCATAACAGGTTCTAGACCATTCTTTTCTCCTGGATAACACCTCTTCTTTCTATCCTTTCTTGGAAACTTCTCAAACTTTCTATTTCCCATGCTTGTATTGTTGGCACTTCATTGTAGGATTCCCTTCTGTCTGCCTATTTGTGAAATCAGAAATAGCGAACCATTTAGTTTCACCTGAGTAAGAACCTGTCCTCTATCTATAAAATTCATGAACCTGCAAAGAGGTGCCCTGATGTGGAGGACACAAAGGGACCAATGACAGTTTCCAATTTATCAGCTAAAAGGAGTGATAACTTGGCAGAATCGGAGGTTGCCAAGTCTGGTAGCACAGCTGTACATAAAGGGGTGGGGTGGGCTAGGTGTTCCCAGATGTGGCACCATGCCCTCGTCACACTTTATGTACACCTGTGTCTTATAGTACCATCACCAACCTCCATTCTTCCTCCTGATCATGACACCTGAGGTGGAGGAGAACTCCTCGCTTATTCCTTTGCTCCTCTCTAACTCTCTCCTCTTATATTTAACTTCCCTTACATGAGTTAAATGGTTCAATAATAAAATCCTATTACTTTGAGCATTGTTGTCCTGTTGAGACACTGTTTGTTCTTGTTCTGAAATAGCCTCTGAATCGTGAATGTTATTCAGTAAATCTTGGCACACGTGCTGCTGAGCATAAAAATAAAATTTGTTTTTCCAGTTGCATGATGAACCAACATGGTGATAGAAGACACAGGAAAGCCTGGCTTGGGTGTGTGTACTCAGTCATAAAAGGTCTCAAAGAAACAAAGTGAGAAGAGTTCACCTAACAATGGAATAAAGAGTTTCTCCTGGGTAAATAGGTTCACCTGTACCTCCAAGCTTACTCGCTGCTGACCCACCTTTTGCAAACTTTAATCCTAGTGAGTAGGAATTTAATAAGTGCACCCACAACTTAAATGGACAAACTAGTTACTATTAAATGTTTCTCTTTCTTTAAATTCTTTTGAAACACTTCAAGCAAGACTAAAATTATCTTTATTAGATAATTGCCTGGCTGGAGACTGTTTAGTCTGTTGTCTGCTAAGTGAAGAATGACCAAATGAACCGAATCTATTCCATGCACCATGTTGCTGCCAAAAAATGAATATTTTTGTCTTTTTTTAACTGCATGCAAAATATAATTAGTTTTTGCCATCCAAGAATTTTGTTTCCAAACTCCTCAAATGACTTGATGCTTCTATGTTAACTGCCCGTGACCCTTATTGACAGCAGCTAACGAATAGTCATAAATGCTATTTAAAAGGCTTGTGGCCAGGTAAGGAAAGTGTACCCTCTAAAATCTGTGACTAATAAGGCTTGAGCATTGTTACCCCTATTTTACCTATGGAACAGGCACATAGCTATGTGTTCCCTTCTTTTTTCTGGATATTTTAATCATTCTATTAATAAGGCAAGCACATAAAATAAAAAGATGGTCGTTTGGCTGTCTCTTTTAGACCAAAGACCCCTAATGACAGTGAGCTCATAGTGTATATGCCCTTCTTGTTCTTGAGGGGTGGCAATCAATGCCCACTGCTTAACACAATGGGAGGTGGACTATATTAAAATGAGGATCTCACGGTATGTGCCTTATGTCACCCAAATCTCGGTCAAAGAGCACATGCTCCCTTCTTACCAAGACATTGCAAGCACTGATGAGAAAGGGCCAATAAAACTCTTGCAAAAAAACCCCACAACCAGTCACAAAGGAAAAACTGTAATGCAATGAGGACTGCCTCCAAATTTTCCTTCACAAACTAAGATGACATGGTCATCTCTAGTGTGTCCTGAATCATTTATTATGCAGAAAACAAAATTCATTCCATTGCTCTATGAAAGCTTCATCTCAAACCAAATCCAACAAATCTTACCGCTTCTTGATTCAACACATTCCTCAGTCCAGACTGTTTGAAACCTAGGGCTGGTTAAGTTTCCCTCAGAGAGAGTAACTCCCAGTCACAACGTTCTCTGAAGAACCACACTAACTCTGACCTGTGTCTAGTTCTAAACCCTAAGGAAACCAGATCGACTCTAGATAATTTCCTCCTACTCTTCAACAAGAGTTAAGGTCACTTATTGGTTGTGGACTAAACTAGGTCTTTTAAACCACTGTATAGTCTTTGTTATTCAAAGTGAGAATCTTCTAAGTCCTCCCACTGAAACAACTCTCTGAAGAGAGTACTAAGTCATTTATTAAATACATAATATTCTAAACTAAGGGGCTTGGTCAAAATTGGATCAGCCCTTTGGAAATCGCTGGATTCAACTATTTGTCATGACCTGCTCACCCTCACAGTAGTATGGATCACAACCCAAGCTCTGATCCATTTATATCCTCCCCTTCATAGCCAAGGACTCCTCCTGTTCTATGTAGTGTCTGGGGGATCAGAAATGCGCTATTTAGATTTCCAACATGTTATTGGCTTTTTCATTGTTATTCCTAGAATATCTGGTATCATAACACACCAGGACACTGGAATCTGAAGTCTGAATATCTCAGGAGTATTCCAATACCTCAGGACCATTCCAACATTATCCTAGCACTCACTCTCTAAATTCCTACAAATTAAGACTCAAGCCCACTATTGTAGCCCCAAGCATAGTTGTTTTGACCTCTCAGACTCACATACAACCCCTTTGAATTCCTGGCAACCATATTGCCAAAACGTCATATTCACACATACTGTTAATCAAATGCCCTGACTTAATAGTCACACTCATTTCTCCATTCTCCCCTCCATACCACTGAATCCTGCTAAGTTCATCTTTCTCTGTCTCTACCTGTCTCTGTCTGTCTCTGTCTGTCTCAGTCTGTCTCTTCTATTTCTCTCTGTCTCTTTCTCTACCTCTCTGTCTCTCTCTGTCTCTCTGTCTCTGTCTCTATCTCTGTCTCTCTCT
>CM053598.1:212518350-212535626 GCA_028646575.1 Pseudocheirus occidentalis
GGTAGAAGAATCCTGATAATAGTGAGCCTGTCATTGTCCTCCTTGCCAAAGCTAGTCCCTCTATTTGTATGGCTTTCCCATAGCCTCTGGGAACTTCTTTCTCTAATCTTCAATTTCTTCTCATCTTTTTGTTCCTTCCTATACAAATATGGCCATGCCCCCTCATTCTTTAAAAAAAAAAAGCCCTGCCATGCCCTCAAGCTATTATCCTATATTTCTTCTTTTCAAAACCAAAACCCTAGACAATATCTCCCTTATCTTGAATTTATCCACACAGTTGCAAGATTAATCTTTTTTAAAAACACGGTTTTGACCACGTCAGTCCTCTGATTAAACATCTTCACTGGTTTCATGATGCATCTGTGATAAAATAAAAACTCTCCAATCAATATAAAAACCCTTTAACCTGTCATTTAAAACCCTCCACAAATTGGCTTATTTCACAGACTTATTTCATATTAATGCCCTTCACATACTCTACGTTAGAGCCAAACTGGCCAGTCAGGTCTCTCTGATCTCAACATTTCATTTGCTGTCTCTGTCTGTTTGCATGGGCTGCCTTCCATCTCTAGAATGCATGCCTTCCTTAATTCTACTTCTTAGAATCCCTAGCTTTTGTCAAGCTGAGCTCAGGCATCACGTCCTTGGAAATCTTTCCTGATCCTCCTGGTTGCTCATGTTCCATCTCTTCCAAAATTACTTTGTATTGATTTGTCTGCATCCACGTTGACTCTCTCCAGTAGAATTTCAGGCCTTCTCTATAGTAGTAAATAAACAGAATTGAAGGGAAGGGAAATGCTCTTCCAAAAGAGGCTCCCCTGAACAAACTTCCTTCAGTAGATTTTACACCCAGCCTGCTGAGTTCAGGCAAGACCCAGATTCTTCTATTGACTAAATGGAGAAGAGTGATTTGCAGTCTCAAAAAAATGGAGAAACATTAGGGACTCATTACTAGTACCTCACTCACTTGAGGAGTAACTTAAGTACTGCTGTTGCCTAGCTTTATCACCAAAGAATAGCTCCAATAGAAACTGGCAGCGGGATAGTGCTTCAGTTCATTGTCAAGGTCTTCAGCAAGGTGATGGAGTTTTGCTAAGGAATCTCGGTATGCAGCAAAAACACGGCCTAGTTGACCATTGGAAAGCTATTCCAAGACAAACAGTTGAAAAACTAAAAGCTAATCAGAGAAATACCCTCTATTGTCTAAGCAGGGTGCCATGGTTAACATCTATGTCCATGGGAGGCATCATTCAGAAAAAGAATTTACACTCTACAGTCCCGGAGTTGAGTGGAGGACTCACCCTCGATTGATGCTCTTACAATCTCCTTCTACTTCCTAGAAAATCAGGCGTGGGTACTTTGGGTCAAAATGGTCCATAACCCTGATTCTATATAGTTCTTAGAGATATGGAAGGGTTCTGACATTGACCTTTTCTTGATTATCTCCCACAGTGCCTTGTGCTAAGGCTGTGACTCAAGTAATGCATAATGGTCCTTAGCCACTTTGTCTTTGTGAGAATCCAGCTGTGCACACCTAGCAAACAGGCTTAAAAGGTTACAACTACCTCAATATACAGTCATGTGATTTTAACAACAACATTTTTTTTTACATTTTTCATAGCCTGCCTGGTGACTGTAGGGCCTGTGCTAACCCAAAATAGATCAGAAAGAAAAAATAATAATGGTCAAGTAAAAATGGCAACAAAAATTTTTTTCAAAGAAATTGTTAAGAAAAATAAATACAAATTTTAAAAATAATTTTTAAAGCTTATCCATAGCTATTTTGGGGTCTCCCAAGAAGGATCTGAGCCTTGGGGTTGACTGGAAATCAACTCTTCATTCTCTGATGAAAATCTAAACTATTGTAGGGGTTTGGGAGGTGGTCACAGGATTATAGAGACCACCTAGGGTAGTTCACTCATTTTACAGAACAGAATGTTCCAGTGAGGAAATAATAGATTCAGGAGGTCTACATAGACGAGCTAGTTTGGGAGAAGTTGGGACCCCTAGATGGCCCAATGAATAGAGCACCAGGCCTAGAGTCAAATCTGACTTCAGACACTTACTAGCCGTATGACCCTGGGCAAGTCACTTAACCCTGTTTGCCTCAGTTTCCTCATCTGTAAAATGAGCTGGAGAAAGAAATTGGCAAATCTCTCCAGTATCTTTGTCAATAAAAAACCCAACAGGAGTTGGGAAGAGTCAGACCCAACCCAAAACACCTGATCAACAACAAAGTAGGGAAAAGAGGGGACGGGAATTAGCCTTTATATAGAGCCTGCTATGTGTCGGGCTCTGTGCTTGACAAACATCTCATTCAATTCTTATAACAATCCTGGGAGATAAGTACTCTTATTATCTCTACTTTGTAGTTGAAGAAATGGAGCCAGATAGAGAGTAGGTGACTTGTCAAGGACCACACAGTCTGATAAGTATGTGAGGCTGAATTTGAACTCAGGTCTTCCTGACTCCAGGCTCAGTATTCTACCTAGTTACCTCCTGCCTCCATTAATGTCCCTGTTGGTGTCATATGTTGGGCACAGATAGCCCACTTTCTAGAACTCTGACCTCGAAGCTGTGCTCAAAAATAAAAAACAAAGACAGAAAAAAGTCAAGAAGGTGAGATCCCATGACTTCAGGCTTCCTGGGGAAGCAAATGCAGTTCACTGTGGGTTTTTCCTGTAAGTTGCTGTTTCTTGCTTCTGAGGCACAGAGACAAATATGATCTGGACATCCAGGTGAATGGTGTATCTAGTGTGCCCCCCCAGATCCCATGGTCAACCACCAATAATTAATGCTCTAGTTCCAATTAACCAATTAACTTGATTAGCCTTTACATTGCATTTCTCCCCCACAGCTGGGGACCTCACTCTCCTCTATACCACCCTATACCTTGGGGAGAGTGGGCTCAAGCTTAACAAAGTGTCTGTCTAGCATTCCTCTGGCTGAGTTCACTTCTAAACATGTTATGGTCAATGGATGGATGAGTCCTGTTTCAACTCCTTTTGGGTTGAGTCCTGAGAGTCATTCCTCTGAAGCTTAATGTTAGACTAGCTGAACACAAAACCCAATGGGATCTCTATTCCTGGGACTTCAGTGGTTTGCTCTTCTGACTTTTCAAAGCTCACAAGATCACAGACATCTACATTTTCATTTATCTAAAAGCGATGGATGCAACACAGAAGCAACAGCAGGGTCACCCACGTGCTCTTAACTTCATGCCAGCTCTGGGAAAGAGAGGGCCCAAGACACCTTCCTCACCCAGAGACAATTAGCAGCTCATCCTTTTTCAGAACCAACAAATGCAAAAAGTTCCTTTACCAAATGACTAGCCCCAGCTGACTAGTGACTTTTGAATGCTTCCCTCCCCACCAGTTCTGGCTCCATGCCATGCTCCTCACCTCACACTCATCCCCACCCCTGGGGGGGAAAAAAACCCTCTTCTTCATCACATGGCTAGCAGACCAGAACCAGTTATAGAAGGCATTTCCTTTCTACAACATCACCCCTTTCCAAAAGTAAGCTCCCTAGTCTCTTCCACATGGAGAATTGTGTCAGCATGCTTCCTATGCGAGAAATGGACCATGTCCTCATGAGAACAGTCCTGATTGTTTATAGTAATTCCTCCTCTTTCCTTCCCAGGCTACATACCTTGAATGTGTCAGATAATAAGTACTTAATAAATACTTTTTTCACTCATTTTCATTCATTCATGACAGTCTGTTGTGCAGTCAGACTCAAAGAATGTAAGCATAGCCAGTAGATCAATGCCCCCAAATGAAGATGATGATCCTGGGTCACTGGTTATTGGAGAGGGTTCCCCCCTCCATCAGAAGCCCTTTAGTTGTTCATCAGTCCAGGATTCTGATTCTTCAAAGACTTCTGGTGCAATGCAGGCTTTCAAAGAGAAGTTTTCCAACAGGAAACACTTTTTTTTAAGTCTAAAGAAATATTCTAGAAAGCTCCGTGAATACTAATTCAACTAAGAAATACAATTGTTAACTTCTCCTTAGGATTCTCACAAACATTTTTCCTTTCTTCAATGAAGTAAAATTGACAACTTGGTGAAAACTTCTCTTTTGAAAGACTCAACCGAAGTTTCATTCTGGAATGAGAGAAACAGATTTGACGAACCAGGCCCCGTTGGAAAGTCACCAGTTGGCCACAGGCAAAAATGTCTGTAAAGGTTTGATTTTTTTTCTCGCTCCAGCTGGAAGTTTTAGGGTTTTTTCCTTAAGATTTTCTAAATGTACTTCTCTTAACAAGAAGCACGATCCTCACATCCATTATTTGAGACTTTTCAAAAAGCATCCTGTTGTCCAAAGGGGGAGAGATGGGGAAAAGAAGAAAATTTACAAGGAAAGAAATTCTAAACATTTAAGTGAATTCCTCTTTAAAAATCTTCTTCCAAGGGACAATATTCAGTAAAACTATGTGAATAGTGAAAATTTCCTGTGAGAAAAAAGGGATGTGGACATATAAAAACCTGAAGAGAATATATCATATGGGAAAACTTTATGAATGGGGATATCTTATAATGGTTTTTTGTAGGAAGGAGTAATACTAACACTGGGTACAAATGCTGATTTCATGCTTTTGTATCATAATTTCTAACTTATGACGAGTCTAAAAATATTCCTCAAGGCTTTAAATACATACATGTATTTATATACACACATATGTGTGTATATATATACATGTATGTGTATATATGCATATATATTCGTGTGTATATGTCTTTAGAATACCATAGAGAGTTCTGTCCAACATCATAGTGCAGAAACTAAACAAATGTTAAAAATACCAGCAGCATTTTTTCTGCCTCAGCCTTATATAGTAACATGTTCTGTCTAGATTCTCTTATCTATAGGCAGCATAAATATACAAGGACTTTATTCTTCTATTGTTTCTTCTATAAACACATCGGTACTTTGTAGTTGTACTACCATTACCCTTTTGGCTTACCACCCCCTACCCCAACCCCTCTGAATGGGGGGAGGGGTATGCTCTTCTATAAACACACACAGCATCAGAGGCGAAAAAAAGATGGCCATAGGATTTATAACTGCAGAGCCCACAGACAGACAACAGATGGGAACAAACCAGTTTCTACCTCCAACGCTACAAGAAGCTCCAGTGTCATCAAAAAGTCTTCAGCTGTTCCTTGAAGAATGGGGTGTCCTGGTTGAACAAGACACTTTTCTAGGCCCCTGGGCCTGTTTTCCTCTAGAAATGGCATCTCTACAACTTGATCACAGTCTCCACCATCTCCAGTCTCAGGATCAGCAGAAATCTTGACCTAGGGTACCAACGTCATCTTTTAGAAGCAACCAGAATTCCTAACTTGGAAACCAGAAGGAGTTTCAAGTCTAGGGCCTACAATCTCTTGAGTAAAATTCATATCCCAGGTATTGAACTTTTTATTCTTTCATCGACTCCACACAACTCTACAGCTTCCCTCATAAGGTTAGGTGCTTCTATTGCAAGATGGCATCAGGAGTTGTTGGGGGACAGGAGAGAGGGGGATGCGGTGATGGGGAAAGAAATCCCCTTCTCTCCCTCGGGACACTCTCCAAGCAGGACAAGGCAAAGGTGAAAACAGCAGTGTACTTTCTCCAAAGCTGCTGCTTTTTTTTTTGTCCAAACAGCTCGTCCCCAGCTAGCTCCTTTTATTTGCTTTTAAACTCTCACTGAGGCTATCCCCCAAGTAGGGGCAAGTTCATCTTCTCTCCCAAACTGCCAGTTAGTTTCCTAGTGCTTTCATATGCAAATGATCTCATCAAAATCTGAATAGGGCAAATCTGTTTTCAAGTTGAAAATGGGCTGAACAAAGTCTAAAAGAGATTAGCTCTGCTCTTCCGCCGGTTATCTACCCCCTAGCATACTGCAAATTTCCAACTGAATCTTATGAGATCTGTGAGGATAGAAATATTTGTTAATTAATTGAAACCCAAAGTTCTTAATTCCTATGCTCCTGCCCAAATGACTGCATTATCTGTGCTACATACATAGCACACCATTCACATATACATATGGCTTCTTAGTTCCTGAAGTCTAAAAGAACGTAGATTTGGAAGTCTCATGTAGTAAAGGCAACCCCAGCTTACTGAAAGTGTGAGCCACTGTAGTTTTTCGTGAAGAAAGAAGAGCATAGATAGTGATATTCTTGATATTTCCTCAAATTAAGATACTAAGCATCTCTATCTTCTTTTTTTTTTTTTTTTACTAAGTAAAGAAACCATTCTCTGCCTCAGTTTTACCTAGCCTTAATCATTGAGTGGACATTGGCTGCCTCAGTCAAACTGAGACCTGTTAAAAACCTTAGTTTAAAAAGATCATGGTCTCTCACTGCATCAACGGCCATCTCCAGTGGCCCTGATGTGTATCTGATCCCCAACCCAGAGGGCTCTTGAGGAGAAAATGAGGCTGGTGACTTTGCACAGCCCTCCTCACTTAAATCACTTGCATGTCAGGGCATCATCACGTCTCTGTTATCATGGTCCTCTTAGAGAATGAAGGACAAGCAGCAACTATCACTTATCATTCAATTATCGTTCATTCAGATATCAATTATCATTCATTCAAATATCATCAATTATCATTCATTCCAAAATGAATTTCCTTCGAGGTGGCATTAGTAATATTAGTTAGCACTCTTTAAAAATTCATTTGCTCACAAAACACATCTATGTTCATATCTATATATTTATAGATGTATTTATTAGTTCTCTCTCATCCTTTGCTTCTCTCCATCTCCCCACCCCCAGTAAAACTGGAAAACAGCTAATCTTGGGGGCCAGGTTATTTTAAATAAGGGTGACAAATATGTACTGGTCCAGATGGGCTATTTATAATAAGCATTTTAACAAAATATTCTAAATAAATATAGTGTTTATTGCATTGGCTTTTAAGAAAACATACAGTATTTTCATCTCTTTTTTTTTTTTTAAACACATGCTCCCAACCCAACAACAAAGACAGGAAGATTTGGACAAATTATAGATTATCAAACCACAAAGGCATATAGGAGCATACAAGGAAAATATTCTTGCTCCCTGATTAGCACAGAGAAAGTCCCTGCAGCTTTGAGTTTTCCAATTTCTCTGTCTACAAGAGGAAAAAATTTGACCTATACCATAAGATTTCCCCAAAAGGCTAGAACGAGGGTGGGGGTTCTTAACTTTTTTTAGTCACAGACCCCACTGGCAATTTGAACTTATGAACACCTCGGAACATTTTTAAATTTCAGTTAGAGAAAGTTGTAAATAAAGTTGTAAATTTTTCCCATCCAAGTTCATGGATGCCCTGAAATCTATCCATAGCATTCTTACCCCCATACCACCTCCCAGGAGAACTCTTGAACTAGAAGAAGGAGTGTGTACGCGGCAACATTCTGTTCAAATCAACATAAGTCAAATCAACAAGCACTATGCACTGTGGAAAGTACTCAGAATACTTGTTTGTCCATTTGCTAAGAGGACCAACGACATCCCCATTGATGTCTTGACTTTCCGGTCAATCTGATTTTAGTGAAGCACAGTTGCATTGTCCTTAGCCTCACTCTCACTTCCTGAGTCATTGAAGACCAGGGGCAGGGAGATGACTGGCAATAGCCCAGGACGCAGTGGAGGACCTTGGCATCTTCAATGTCTGACCAAACTCTAAGCACCCCACAGAACTTGCTTCAACTACCTTCATGACCATTGGAACGAATTGTTCTCATCTGCCCATTCTGTTGGGGAAAATCTTCACATGCTTGGGGTAGACATCCCCCTAACTCACAGACAGGTTTGAGGCCTGTCCATTACCCTCAACCTCACTGAGTCCATCAGTCCAAAGACGGTTTACTGGGGTTCAATGTACATACTACAGCTTCTTGGGGCCACAGGTAAGAATTGAGTGAGAGGTGGACACCAAAGGTGGATGAGTAGCCTCGAAAAGGGCTCTGCAAGCCCTCCTTCCTACAATAGGTATTAGTCTAAACACCCTACACACATGAACTGGGAATACAAATGCGAACAGAAAGGTAGTTCCTACGCCCAAAGAGTTTACATTTTAAAGAGGAAAGACAACATATAAAAGGAAGCTGAAGAGGGGGAAGGAGACAAGGAGGGATGAAGGTACCCATTCAAGGATATTGTAAAGAAAGTTCAGAACAATTAAGAGTGCAGCCTGGAAAAGAACGAAGACAACCTGGGGAGCCTCCTAAAAATGGAGCTTCTGGAAGGAAGCAGTCAATCAAAGGAGGGGGTAAAGGGTTGGAAAGTACTTCTAATATACGAACTTCAGGGCTAAAGTGAGCTTCTAGGATGGAGAAGTTTCTCTCTGACACACAATTTTCTCTCTCCCATGATTCACTTTAGTAAATTTCTACTAAGCATATATTATGCACAAGGCACCATCCTAAGAAATGAGGACACAGATAAAGTCAGTCCTTAGCCTCAAAGAACTTAAAATTTGTTGGGGGAAAAAAATTTGTTGAGTGTGAAATATTTATATATTTGGGTGAATATAGTCCAACAAATATGTGTGTATATATGTGTGTGTGTGTGTGTGTGTGTGTGTGTATACACACATATATGGATGTATATATGCATACACACACATCAAATCAAAATACAATTTGTTGTTATATCTGCCCCCATTTGAAGTTTTCTTAATAGCAACACTGGAGTGGTTGGCCATTTTCTTCTCCAGGTCATTTTACAGATAAGGAAACTGAGACAAACAGAGTAAAGTGACTTTCCCAGGGTCACATAGCTAGGGAGTATCTAAGGCCAGATTTTAACTCAGAAAGATTTGTTTTTCTGACTCTAGGCTCAGCATTCTACCCCTACATCACCCAGCTGCCCTTTGGAATATGATATGGCAGGATAAAACCTGATTTATTAAATGTGTACTATATGACTACAAGAGATATATGTTCTTGTGAGAGGCCAAATGAAAATGAATGAGAGAGCTGCTTACTACCCTAGGAGAGGATGTAGTTGGTCACTTTATGGCAAATGTACAAATTTTAATACCCTGATAAAGAGGGCCCAAAAAACTGTCAGGCCTCCAAAATTATTTGATGGAAAACTAAACACACACATGAGATGAGTGTAATGGAAAGTTCTTTGGTACTCACCCAACCCTTAAACCACCCACCTCAACAAACTAGCGTCAGGAGAAAATCGTAAATCAAAGCTAGGAAGTGAGTCAAGATTAGGTCATATTTCATTAGCAGTCAGATACTTAGTAGAGAATTGGAAAGCCTGACAAAACCCCGGTGAAGAAGGGCAATATTTATGACATTCACACACACACACAAACACGACTAATCACTACTATGTTCAGACAAAATAATTTTCTAGTTTGACGGAAGCACTAGAACATTTGGCTTGGGAAGAACAAAACAAAGCATCTTTGTGCATAATACATGTAAAACAAGCGTTTGCTGATTAATAATAACTCCCCTGTATTTCATGGTGTCCTATGAAATGGTTAAAAATGCAAAATATACACAAGTACAGAGACATTGTATGTGTGATGACTAACTTTGATAGACTGAGCCCCTCTCAGCAATGCAAGGTTATAGGACAGCTCCAAAAGACTCGTGATGGAAAGGGCATCCACGTCCAGAGAAAGAACTACAGAGTCTGAATGTAGATGGAAGCAAATTACTTGCTCTCTCTCCTTCTTTTAAATTTTGTTTTGTTTCTCCTTTCTCATTGCTCATTCCAGTGGTTATAATCCTTCTTTACGGCTTGACTAATGTTTAAAGTGAATGTATTTGTAGATCTTATTGCATGGTGCCGTGATGGGGAGAGGGGAGGAGAAGAAGGGGGAGAGAATTTGAAACTCAAGGGATTATGGAACTGAATGTTGTCAACTAAAAGTAAATAAATAAATGAAATTTTTTAAAATGCAAAATAACTTTGAATCCTTCTGCTTCCACAATAATAATGACAAAACTGTTAAGAAAAAAAAGGATAAATTTGAAAATATTTGCAGATCCAATACTTGATTGCACGCCACCATGGGGCAGGGGGAGAGGGAGAGGAGAAAATTTGAAGCTCAAGGGATTGTGGAACTGAATCTTGTAAACTACAAGTAAATAAATAAAAAGAAAAAAAGGGCAAAGGATGCTAAGAATCATGGTTTTTACATTGCCCAACAACACTGGCTTAATTGGTAATTACGTTAGTACACTTAATTTGAAATCTTTGTACTGATAAATGAAAAAAATATATAAGAGGAAATAAAGCACATTCATACTCGTATTTTCATCATATTTAAAAACAAAAGACATAAAGAAATTACAGCTAGATGGCTCACAAGTTCCCCTTGAAAAAGTGAATACAGGAATTGGAAGAGTAAGTTTGTCATTCAGCCAAAGGCAACAAGAAACATTTCATAGGATGCTTGGTCACCCTGCAATGATCACGGTGAATATGAAAAGTCACCCACCATGAAGATGATCAGTCTATGAACCAAAATCTATTGTAGAAACTGAGGAAATGAAAAAAAAATTCTATGTAGAGTTTTGATATTCTCCAATTTAACTGTGAAGCTGAGCACAAGGGAGGATGAAAAGAATGGTGGAAAAAATTCAGGATCAAGAAGTAAAAGAGGCCAAAGGTTTAAAAAACTTACACCTGTATGTTATTAAGATTTTCTCTAATACAAGTCAGAAGGCACTTTAAATGGCAAACACAGAATATTATAACAAAAAAATAAAGGTGACTGTAGCTTAACGAACAGGAAATGATTCGTTGCAAATGTGGAAACTTTCCAAATGATCTCTCCTTGTGTCCTCAGAGAAGCAATTGGTTAAATCAAAGGCAAATCAATACCAAATTAGGAGAAAGCAGAAAGATGATAAGAGAACACTCTGTGCAATTACATCATAGGGGCCTCATCTCAATAAACATTGGGCCCTTTGAAATGTTGAAGATCCCTAGAGAGATTCTTGATCTGGAGCTTACATTACCCAATAACCTGGATCAGCTCATTAAAATTAGCATTTTCCCTCACTTTTGTTTCATGCTGCATTTGTACAATAATCTATCTCTCTGGTGCATTTCCTTAAAAGTCCTCTGCCCCTACTGGGGGGAAGGTCCCTTCTGGGGCCTCCATTTTGGGGCCAGGCCCAGGCCTACCATTCTTCACTCCCCTCTCAGCTCTCCTCTCACTCCTCTCCACTCTTTTCGGCTTCCTTTTATGCATCTTCCTCCATTAACATGTAAGCTCTTTTGAGGGCAGGGCCTGAATCTCTTCTGGCCAATATCTGTATCCCCAGCACTAACACAGCACCAGAGCACACAGTAAAGGGTCAAATAAATGCTTGCTGCTTTGCATGCCTTGAAGTCAGTCCGATTCCTTTGAGACAACCTTTGTCTGCTTGACTGTTTATAAATCAGTATCTGCTACATTACTGTGTCCTGTAGCAATATTGCAGATAATCTGAGAGGTGTGGATTTTGCATCTCTAAAATACTAGTGCCTAAAAGTTTGCCTAGAGAACACTATATTAGCTCATAAATACACATATTTTAATTTCCCTTCTAAGCAGACTGAGAACGTTTGCCTTATTTTTAACATGAGTCCAGATAGCTTGTCTGAGAAACATACGGACAGTAGGTCCTCTCCACTACCTCTCAACGGCAGCCTTCAGAGCATGCAAACATTCTCCAAGCACTTCTTGTTGGCGATGAGAACTAAGACAGTATATAGTGTGCCAAGAAAATGTCTTTTAATTAAATGCTGAGCCAGAAATCCATGGATACATTAAAGAGGCAATCCCTGCTATTCAGGTCGCTTCTTCCTGCCAGCCTTAAAGTGAAAAGACAACTCTCTGAGCTCAAGACATTTGGATTGGGGGGCAGGGGGGAGACAAGGGGTGCCCTTCCCTTGATCTAGCCACAAGTTATGAGTTTATGGCCTCATAGGCAAGCCTATGTCCGGGATAGAGCCTCCTCCCACTCTAACTCACCCTCTACTCAAACTGATCTTCCTAAAACGCAGGTTTGACCAAATCATCCCTTATTCAATAAACTCCAATGACTCCCGATAGACTCAAGACTCAAATGTAAATCCTCTGTTTAGCTTTCAAAGCCCTTCGCAACCTGGTCTTTTCCTGCCTTTCTAGTCTTCTGACACCTCACTCTCCCCCACATACACTGAGATACAGTGATACACGCTTCCTTGCTGTTCCTCAAACAAGAAACTCCATTTCCTAACTCCAAGAATTTTCACTAGGCCACCCCTCTTCCTCAGAACTTTCTCCCTCCTCTTCTCTCTCCTGGCTCCCCTGGTTTCCTTCAAGTTTAAACTATGGTTCAACCTTCTGCAAGTTTTTCCCAGTCTTCCTCAATCTTAGTGCCTTCCTTCTAAGATTATTCCCAATTCATCATGTGTATCTCTTCTTTGTACAGAGTTGTTTGCATGTGATCTCCTCCATTAAACTGAGATTCTTAAGAGAACGGGCATTTCCCCCCATTCTCTGCATCCCCAGCAATTAGCATAGTCTCTACCATATAGCAGGTGCTTACAGGACCTTGAGAGGTCCTAATACATAGCTGACATCTTTTTCCAGGCCACTGAGCAAGAGGGTAGCAGCTACCAGAGCAGCTGTAGCAACAGTAGAAGATCACTGGCCAAAAAGAACTGAGTTTCCTGCAGAGAGAGGGACTACCAGAAAGAAAGAGCCCTCTTGGTGTTGACTGGGCTATATTCATAGTGGAAGTGTAAAATGGCTAAATTAGCAGAAATTGTTTGTAAATATCTCAATGAGGCTTGAATATTAGCCTCTCAATTGTAATAATTCTATGGTTCTTTATTGCTTAGTATTCAAATTTTTGTGTGGAAATAAAACATTTTTATAATGGACATCTTTTCTTACTTACCCTTTCCTTGTTGGAGAGGACCCCATAGACTAAAGTCAAAAATACAACTTTCTGAGTTTTCTGAAGTGAGAGTGAAATGGAAGCCCTGGAGAGCTGAGTTCCCTTGTTGAGAAACCTAGTTCCCTTGCCTTGAGAAGGCAAGCAATCCAGGAGCAACAAAAAAAGGGATTGGTAAAGGTCTTCATGGTGTCGTTGTATCCTAACAGTTCCTGCTTAGCCATCGTGCTAGATAAACAATAAGAACAGTCAAACAAAACCAACCCACAATTGACTGTGTCTGAAAATGCAAGCTTCTTTCTACATATTTGGTATATCACCTCTATGACAAAAAGTGGGAAGTATATGACTCATAATCAGGCTTCTAGAGTCATTATTGGTCATTTAATGGAGCAGAGCTCTCAAGCTCTTCATAACTGAGTTCCTTTTACATTACTGTATTTATTGTAAAAACAAATATTTTTTCCCAGTTTTCTTCACTCGATCTTGTGAGCACAAGCAAAGCAGAATTTTTGTTAGGTTTTTTTTTTCATATTATTGTTGTTCAGTTTCCCAAGCTCAGACTAAATTGTAAATATCTGAAGGATTTACCTCCTTTGAACCCTGATACTTCATAGCTGTGCTGAATCAAGTAGGTTTCATGCCTTCTGGCTCTGAGCCACTAAGGGGCCCAAGTCTTCATTATATTTTCTGGGAGGTTGGCATTTTGCTTTGGAGGTTCGCTCATGAGAAGGATCTTTTGATTTCCTAGCCAAGATTCTGAGTGGTGTATATTCAGAGCACCCCCAAAACTGCTCAGATTTCTGTGCTCCCTCAATCCAGTAATGTATGTAAAGTGTATAGCAATGTTGCTTTATTCAGACAGTTGTCTGTTGGTCTTTGTGCTAATTTCTCTGCTTGTACTTTCTGTTTGTATTTTCTCCATGTTTGGAGTGCTAACCTTTCTCCTGAACTAGTGGATGTAATTAAAAGTAGTATTGTTAACCCCTTTTTGAGCAGACTTTCCTTTAAAAGCAGATGAAAGAACCTGTGCTAGCAGGATATTCTGGGTATGCTAGGGTGTACAGATCTGTAACAATTCATTCAAGTCTTCTTGGGTTTCTCTGAATCAATCCTTTTATCATTTTTATGTAAGATTCATCTTGAGTTCAAATCTTACCTCAGACTAGCTGTGTGACCCTGGGCAAGTCATTTAACCCTGTTTGCCTCAGATTCCTCATCTGTCAAATGAACTCAAGAAGGAAAAGGCAAACCATTCCAGTATTTTTGCCAAGAAAACCTCAAATAGGGTTATGAAGAGTGAACAGCAATTACAACATATTCCATGGCATTCCTATATCAGAATCTATTTGGACATAAGAATAAATTTTGTAAAATCTTTTAAAATACTGTCATAGCTTCTTTGCTGATACTTAATTCTTTCATTGATGTTCATTAGAGATAATTTTTATCCCTCTGTTTCATCTCTCCCTGATTGAGCTTTCAAGACCATCATTGTTATCCTTTATGATAAAAGAGGACTAAATACATTGCTATGTTAGGATCAAGGTAAGGCATGTCTATATTATGTACTGTGGTTGATCAGACCAACACAAACTCTTAAGGCTCTACTGTAGGTCAGGCACAAATAGTCTATATGGACATTTGGAATAAAGATATCTCTACATTTGTACATCTCAGAATTCTTTTGAGCTACTGCAATAGAGCAAAGCATGTTCTTTGACACAGGCACACCATGCTAGATGATCCTGTTCCATTGTCTCCCATGTCTCACAGTTGATTCCAAACTTCTTCAGAGAGATCGTGAGAGTATCTTTGCATCGCTTCTTCTGACCTCCATGTGAATGATTACTTTATGTGAGTTCTCCGTAAAATAGTCCTTTAGGCAAACATTCATTTGGCATTCGAACAACATGACCAGCACATTGGAGTTATGTTGTAGAGTTTATGTTGTACAGTAGAGTTTGAATGCTTGGCAGTTAAGCTAGCGTCCAGTACTTTATCTTGCCAGATGATCTTCCTAAAACAATTCAAATAGAAGCAATTCAGTGTCCTGGAATAACACTGGTAAATTGTTCAGGTTTCATAGGCATATAACAAGGTCAGCACAACAGTTCTGTAGACCTTCAGTTTGGTAGGCAACCTAATACTTCTCTCCCACACTTTCCTTTGGAACCTCCCAAAACTCTGGCAATGCATGCATCAGCCTCATCATCCCTGGAAGGTATACTTCCAATGCAAGTGAATTTATCAACAGCGTTTAAAATTTCTCCTTTGCTAAAACCTATGGTTCCATGTATAGATGATATGGTACTGGCTAGTAGAGAAGCTTTGTTCTCTTGATATTATTATTCCAAAATTAGCATGAGCAGCAGAGAATCAATCCATACTCTTGCATCTCAGCCTCAGAGGTTGCATTGAGTGCACAATCATCTGTGAACAAAAAAGTCACACACCAACTCTCCCTCCACTCAAGTCTTGGCTTGTAGCCTTTTCAAGCTAAGTGCAGTAGCTGATCATAATGCTGCTTTTGTCCTTGTTGAAGGTGTCCAACAGCAGCACCGAAAAAAATCATGCAATAAAGTATGGGAGCAAGCACACAGCCCTACTTACTCCATTGGTGACTGGGAAAGCATAAAGCATTGTTCATCATCCAGAATCCCTGCAAGCATGCTGTCATGGAACTAGCATACAATATTGATAAACTTCTCCAGACAACCAAACTTTGCCATGACCTTCCACAAGCCCTCATGACTGACAGTATTAAAGGCATTGGTCAGATCAATGAATGTTGTATACAGACCTCTGTTCTGCTCCTGGCATTTCTCCTGCAGTTGTTGGGCAGCAAACACCACACCAATTGTTTCCTGAACCTTTCTGAAGCCACAGTGATTCTTAAGTAGAAGGCCATCTTTCAGGTGAAGGATCAGCCTATTAAGGAGGACCCTGGCAAGAATCCTGCTGGCAATGACTAAGAAACAGACCCCTTCCACCCTTGTGATTGTCACAGGACACCCAATTTCATTTTCCTTCATAGAGCATCAAGACCATGTCAATATATTAGAAGGAATTTGGAAGTATCTCTTCTTTTCCTATTCTTGCAAGCATTTTGTGTAACATTAGAATTAATTGTTCGTCAAATTCATTTGTAAATCCATCAAGTCCTGGTTTTTCCTCCCTTTGGAAATTCACTTGTGACTTCTTTCATTTTTTTTCTGAAGTTTGGTTACATACATTTTCTATTTCTTGTATTAATTGAACATTTTACATTTTTTTAAATATTCATCCATTTCACCTCATTTCTAAGTTTTGCTATCATGTAATTTGACAAAATGTGATTAAAATAGCTTCCTTTATTTCATATTCAAATATTGTGGATATTCCTTTACTATATTTTATCGAATTAACTATTTGGGATTTTTTTGTTTTTAAGTCAGACTAATTTACTGGTTAATAAATTGTCATTTATTGATGATTATTTTAAGCCATTTCATAATTTTAACAATTCAATTGTTCAGGCCTTTTTGTTGAGGATTAATTAAGGATTTGGATTCTGAAGAGATGATTTCTTCTCCCTGTATTAGAATATGAGTACTTTATCATCATAAAGCTCCTTCCAAGAACATATATGTGTATATATTATAAATACATATATTACATATATATTATACATATATGTGTATATACATATATTTGGACTTCTTTTCATTTCTGTGTTTGAATTTCAATTAATGAGGTTTGTTTTGTTTTTTTCAAATCAAGAATGTTTGAAAGTCCTCTGATGAAAGACCCATTTTTTCCCTATAGAATCATATTCAGTTTGTAGAGTAAGTTATTTGTGGTTGTAAAGCCTTCACCTTTTGGTTTTTGGAATAGTACGTTCCACCATCTTCTCTCCTTTGGTGTTGCAGCTACCCAGTCCTACCCAGTTTTCCATTTTGTTAATTTGGTTCTTAAATTTTCTCTTTTAATGTTTAGTTGAGTTTTTGCTGTTGTTGCTTTTCTAGTTTTTTTTAGTTGTATATTCCGTTAATTCCTCTGTTCTGTCTGTTTTATGGATGAAAGCATTTAGAGATATACATTTTACCCTAAGAGTGCTTCAGGTAAATTTCAAAAGTTTAGTATTTTGTCTTTTTCTTATTATCATCATCTTCTTGGATAAAATTATCTTTTGTTTCTGTATCTTGTTTTTTGAGCCACCAATAATCTTTTGGTGTCTACTTGATATTTCAATTTTTAATTAGTAAGAATGTAAGAATGTATTTAGTATTTCTGCTTTTCTGCATTGATTTGTGATGTTTTATGCCCTAATATAGGGTCAATTTTTGCTTTGATGCTATGTGCATCTGATAAATATGTATCCTTCTTTCTGTTCATGTTCTGTAATCACCGG
>CM053598.1:212536126-212565015 GCA_028646575.1 Pseudocheirus occidentalis
GGGTTTTCCCAGCTGTCAGAGCTATTAGCGGGGTGTTGCAAGTCCCCCCCAGCTTTGGCTTGCTGAAAGCGCACCCCAGGACCACCACCCATGACCACGATTCTGATCCAGGCCGCTCAATGCAAGAGCACTTGGCCCTGATCTATCGATTCAGCCCCCCTGCAGAGTCTGCAGGCCAGGGGCTCTGAAGCAGCCCAGTGGGGGGGCCGCTGCTGGTTCCAGCAGTTCCCCTCCCCCACTGCTTATGTGCCCCAGGGGCAGATTGGCCGAACCACTTTTCCTCCCCCAAAGTAATTTTCAAGTTTCACTTTTACTTTCACTGACTGTCTTTAATCCTGGTTTGCTGGATGTGAAGATTCCCTCAGGTGCAATAGATCTTCTCTGAAGTAGACTCAAGCTGCGCCTTGGGGTTTGGGTGGCTCGACTCCTCCTGACCACCCTGGGGCCTGGCCTGGCCTGGCTGTAGCTGTGGTTTTGGGCTAGGCCAGTCTGTGCTCTGGAGCAAGCTGCCCCTCTCCCATCCCTGTTCCTCACGCCTTGGCAGATGGGAAGGTGCTGGAGGCTGTAGATTCTCTCCTCTGAAGACTGGCTGTGGCGTGGCTCAGCTCAGCTCAGCCTGGCTCCTTCTCACCACCCAGAGCCTGGCCCCAGTCTTGGCTTCAGGCTGGGCCAGCCTCTGCTCCCAGCCACCTCGAAGAGGCCCTGCTGCCAAGCTGCCTTCAGCAAGAGATGTGTTTTCTGTATTTTTGTGAGTCTGAGAGTCCTAGACTTTATCTGGGCTCATATTTTATGGGTGTTTAGGGTGGCAGTGTGGGAGCTGTGGGACCTTGGGGCTTCTACACTGCCATCTTGCCTCTGCCCTCCAGAACTCAAATTTTAAAAAATTTTAATAAATATTAAAAGATTGACTATTTCAGCAGCTTAGCTATCAATGAGAGGATTGCTATGTTATCCCCAAAGTACCCAAGCCCATCAATGCTGTGTCACACATGCCAAGTAGAAATAGGTTTCCTCATATCCAAAGCCCCTGAACACTGAGCCAGCAGCACAGGTCTGACTGAAAACCAGTAACATATTCTGTGCATGCCCTGTTATAGTTACACATCTCCCTCCATCATATCCTGCTTTATTCTCACTATGCCCCCTTGCGTTCCTTTTTATAAAGGAGGTGAGAAGGAGGAAGAGGAGGAGGAATACAACATGAGCACTGATCTGGCCTCACTCCTTTAACCTGACCTAGCACAAATTAAAATCATGGGATCTTATATTTTCTTTTCCTCTTTTTAATCTCTCCTGTATGAACTATTCCCTGAGTTTGGAAAGACTTACATGCATCTGATGCAAAGTGAAATGAACAGAACCAGGATAATGTCATACACAGTAACAGCAATATCGGATAATTAAGAACTGTGAATGGTTCAAGTCGTTTTGCATGTGATTATTCCCTCCCCAGCTCTATACTCCTTCTTCCCCTATCCTTTCACCATTTGTTTCCCAATCTAGTAAACACTTATTAAGAGTCTGCTATGTGCAAAGCACTGTGCTAAGCTCTGAGGATACAATTAATAAAAAGAAACAGCCCTTGCTCTCAAGGAACTTATAGTAGAATGGGGGAGACAACATACAAAATAAGACAGGAAAGCAAGTTGTGGGGAGGGATACCAGAGCACATCTTATTCAGGGAATAAGTTGAAATCAGGGAACTAAGCAGATACAAAATGGACATGAAAGTCCAAGTTTCTGCCTTCTATAAAGGAAGGCACTGGAAGGAGTTTAGTACTCCACCTTCCATCCCTCTAACCAAAGATCGAGTTAGTATCATGGTAATGAGATTAGAAGTGATAATTTTATTACAAGGGGGTGGTGGTTTTGGCTGTTTTTTGCTTTTTGGAGGGCAGTGGGGGTTAAGTGACTTTCCCAAGGTCACATGGCTGGTTTTTTTGTGTTAAGTGTCTGAGGCGGGATTTGAACTCAGGTCCTCCCAACTCGAGGGCTGGTGCTCTATTCACTGTGCCACCTAGCCGCCCCAGAGGGGGGTGGTGTTGAAGAGGGGAGATGTCATCTTGTTTGGTGAAGTTGAAACCAGATAGAATGGCAAATGCAAAATAGTTTGTACCCTAAACTCCTTGTGTGTGTATGTGTTCGATTCTCCTTAATTCGGTTCAGATGAAAGTGAGACTCGTGAGGTACGTGCTCCACCCCCCCTTCCACGTTTGTATATTCTGCTTCTCTAACCTCCTAATTATGAGAAATAGTAAAGTCCTCCCTCTTCTTCCTCATTTCCTTCTCTAGTATATTCCATTCTCCCTGTCCTTTCTTTGCTCTTTAAAACCAATAAGAGAAAAAAATGACATCCAGGGACTCTCTTTCTTAGCTGCCTCGACAACCTCTAAAGACATTGGAATTCTAAAGGAATTATCTCTTTCCACTTACTGGCATGAAAGTTTTTCATTATCCTTTACCCATTTTCCAAGTCGCTCAAATGGATTTACTTTACTATCTTTCTCTTGTTTCTTGTCATTGCATTTCAAATATTTTACCCAGCTCTGGCCTTTTCATCATAAATGCTTGTCTCTATTCAATTAAAGGTTAATTTAATACCTATGGGATTATATTCAGTTTTCCTGGAAAATTACTTTTCATTATAAGCCTTTGTCTTTCTCCTTATGGGAAATAGCATTCCAAATCTTTCCCTTCATTATAGTTGCAACACAGTCTTGTGAGAGCCTGACTATCACTCCTTGGCTCTCTTTCTAGCTGCTAACTATTATTTTCTTTAATAAGGAACCCTTGGATTTTGTCCGTGTCATTCATGGGGGTTTTCAGTCAGGAGTGTCTTTCAAGATAATTGGTTAATTCTATTTTCACTTTGCTCTCTGATTGTAATAGATCTAAGTAGCTTTTTTTTAATTGTCAAAATATGAGACTTATTTGATGATGTTTTTCTGAGGACCTTCTAGACCTTCTACAGCTATAATGGGTCTAGGTCCAACTCCTGACAGTCCCAAACTCTGGGATGGAAGTAGCCTGGCATAGGTGCCAATGGAGAAAAAGTGCAATTCATGTAAAAAGAAAATAAAAAATGGAAAGACAGCATACAAAACAATAAGAATGTCGTAGTCTACTGGAGGAATGACCAAAGATAGATGGGACTAAAGCCCAGAAACTGCAGGTTTTACTTCCCCATATTGGAAGGACTGAAAACCAGATCTTAATTATCTGGCTCATGTGGTAGGTGATGATAAATATGTACAGATACTACTGGGTTTCCACATATAAAATGGTGACTCTGAGCTATTATTTAAGAAATTCAGATGATGTGTTTTCAGTGGAAATATCTTTGGATCTTGCTGCCAAGGACTACCATCTATCCCAGATAGGCAAAGGTAATTTTCCCCTAAAAGGTTCTTAAATTATCCTTGAGATTTAATGAGGGCTGAGCAGAGAGCTAAGATTTAAGTTATCGATGCAGCTGTCTTTTCAACTAAGTGCAAACACCCATTCACAAGAATCCAGGTGATCTCAGATTTGAAACTCACTTCTTTCTGATGTATCACCATGGCAAATGCAAAGTCAGAGAATGTGCACCCAACTTAAAAACAATGCATGCTTGCTAAATAGCTTCTCCATTTTATTGTTATGCATGCTTCTTTTCTGGTAAATATTAGATAGTCTACACATGTTTCATTCCAAACCCAAGGCTGAACTATTGGGTTCAACCTGAGTCCGGCCTAATTTCCACGTTTAAGTGCCTGTTACTCTATATTTTGCAGGCTTAAAATACAGGTCCATTTCCACTTAACAGCCCTTCCCTGGTTCCTAGAGCGCTACTAAGTGGTATCTCATAGGGGTCAAGGAAACAGGAGCTTCCTAACTGCTGTTCGCTAATATTTTCCTCCTTGTGCTAGTTCTGCTTGATTGAGAGGACCCACTTCCCCTGCTAACTCCTCTCTTCAAACCTTTATCAGTCAATCATTCCTACAGTGTTCAGTATGAATAGGTCCAGGCACCAAGTCTTTCCAGAATTGAAGAAAAAGCTACTAGTTCCTGTAATGCTATCCCAAGGCCCTCAAACTATAAACAAAAAATCATCTTGCCCAGAATACAATAGACAGGAAAAATTTCTACTGCCTTTAAGGTTTTCTGAGTACATGCTTCATGAGTTGATAGGGTAATTCAGCAGAGTCATTGAGATTATTAAATGGTAATCTTAGGGGCCACTTAACAAGACAAACAGCCCACTCAGTAGGCTTAAAAAAAGAAACAATGTACTATTTCCCTGTCTCTTCTTCTCTCCAAATCATATGGAATAGTACTCTATCTGGGACAGGAGAGAGATGCTTTCCAACAGCCACATGACAGCTAAAGTCTGGTCCTCAAGGCCTTAGGTGCTTCTGTTTTGTATTTCCTTCCCTGAACATAGGTGACTCAATAATCATCCTGACATTTCCCACATGAGGGCATAGTGAGTTTGAGTGGTCCTCAACTCCTGGGTCTTTCAGTTGATGTCACTTGCTTTCAGGAGATGCTCCCTGCAGTAGCTACAGGAAGCCGCTTGAGTGCTTCCCAAGAGAGGACAGCAACCAAAAGGAGGAGCCCATGCCCTGGTGTGACATAGGAGAAGACATGAACTTTGAGGTAGTTGTTCAGACTGAATCAAAGTGAAAATGAAATATGTATTCAACAGTCCCAATAAAATACCCATGTTTTAAGTGTCATCCCCTACAAGTCCATAATAGGAGTTATGGGTTATTGTATCAAGTCTTTGTCAATGTGTGCTTATGAGCCTTTTGTATTTTAAGCGTTAGTTTTGTATGAGGGGAAATAAATAGCCAATATACCTGATCAACATTATACATTAAGTACTAACTCACCATTACATTGGTGGGGGGGAATGTTAGACATAAGTTGTATTTAAGTTTTAAATAATACCCCTCACCAGAGCTCGAAATTAAAAATCCAGGGTGAGAAAAGATCTTGGCCCCTCCAAGAGGGAGAAGAAGGCAAGTACCCCAGCTTCTTGGCCCCAGTGACTCAGTTTTTACATTTGTCATCAATTTAAGGATATATTGCCCCATATTTCTACTTCGAGCATTTGTACTGCACTCCCTTTTCCACCCTACCTACTCTCAACAAAATCCTTATGTCTACTGGGAGGTGGCAAAGAAGACCACCAAGTATGGTCTTTAGAGATGCTGGTGGTCTGCAGATTGCACACTGAAAAACTATAATCATGGTAAGTGTTTTTTCAGCTGATTCAAACTTCATTTTTCCTCATCACTACTTCCTAATACCAAGTTTTGGCAATGAAATGAGTAGCTCATACTCATCAATAAATACATTACATAAACCACAGTTTTGAAATGAGAAACTTTCACCCAAAGTTCTTTTTGTGCTCTTCAAATATCTGCTAATGCCATTTACCACATGGTAATGTCTTCTTTTCAGTAGAGGACATTCATAAAAAGCTATCACATCAGCATTAAACCTCAGATCTGAGTTTATGGTTTAGATTTTTCAATTAAAAAGTTTGAGCCAGTTATTTTGTTTATCTTTAAACATTTATACAGAATAGTTCACCATGACCAGCAATCCAGTGAAGTATCCTGTCCAAGATAAATTTGCATTAATTCTACATGGATTATTTATGATGCAGCTGTTTCAGCAGTTAGAGTCTTCATGCTTGTTCCATCATAATGCAAAATAAACCATTCATCTCCACCCTCTCAGCTTCTTTAGATTTCCCAGCTCAGTAAAGTGGCACAGAGAGGAAAGGAGTATTATCCTCCAGCCAGTACAGTGTATAAATAACCTAGGGTCGTTCTTGCAGCAATGAAACTCTCACTTAGACCTTTTAACTCAAGAAAGTATATTTTAATGGTGAATGGGGTCCATTTAAGACAACCCTGGCATTTATATTTATGTTTTTGTGTTTGTGAAAGATATTTTGCAGGACATCCCATTTAAACCTCACAGCTGTTGGCTTATGGGTTCCTGCCCAAGTGCAGATTTATTTTACAAATACATTTCTCATTTATCAAATATATTGGCTGGCGATGGTTTTACACATTCCTTAGCATGCAACATGCTGGCTTCCAATTATTCTGAAACCACTCAAGCACACTCATGTAGTGCCCTATCTTCCTTCAAGAATGGTTGAAAAGCTTTGTCTGGGAGGTGTTTGGATTAAGTGGCATTCCTGCTGAATCTGTAGTCTGTCTGGAGCATGAAGCCATTATCTGGATGAATCAGCTGGTTATTTGAGCTTTACAAGAGCAACACCTGTTTCAAAAGGCTCTCCTAAAATCTATAGAAACTATTACTATCTCTTCCTTCAGAACACAGAAGTCAGAAGTTAGAGTTGTAAGTGTCATTCCACAAGGCACCTCTCCTAAAGGAATCTGGGAGTGTCTGTTTTTAACTTTAATACATAAGAATCTGTGAGATAAATTGTCGAAAAGAAAGAAAGAAGATGAAGAGAAACATCTTTCTTGTGAACACTGTGAACTGTTTTCTGAAGAAACATAAAGAGAAATTTATAAGGAGTGAGATTGTAGAGAAGCTTTTAAGAGGGATGGCTTGAGGAAAGCAGTAAAGGTAGTTTTTAAAGGTAGTTTTCCTGTGGCAGCTGGAGAGAAGGTAAAGACTGAGAGAGAGTCTGGAGATGCCTTCTTTCTTGATTGAACTGCTTTAGCTTTTATCATATGAAGAGGATAAGTAAAATTAGTGAGAATTCTGGTATCAAGCCAACTGAACAATAAAACTATGTTCTCGTAAGTGAAGTCTTCTGCTGTTACTGTGAGGGTTTGAGATGCTTGGTTGTGTTCTTTCTCCTACCTAAAATATTGTAAAAATTTCTCTATATTTGCTTAAGGCTTGATTTTATTGTGTATAAATTACATATTCATTAATTGAATTTTTAATTCATTAATTGAATTCATTAACTGAATGTTTATTTGGATGTTAATCCTGGAAGATTAATAAAGTATTTAACAGAGATATGACTAGCTCCTACCAAGAAAGGACGCTTCTCTAGTTTATTGAATCAATAATATTTTATTAATTGGGGGGGAGGGCTCTGAGCTTACTTGATTAATAATAACAGCTAGTATTTATAAGATACATTAAGTTTATGAGACTTTTCAATCTCATTACCTCATTTTACCTTCTTTAACTCTAGAAAATGGGTGCTATTATTATATTCCTTCTATAGATAATAACTGAGACAGAGTTAAGTGACTTGCCCAGGGTCACTTAGCTAATAAGCATTTGAGAGCAGATTTAAATTCAGATTTCCTTGACTCCAGGTTCAACATCTATCCATTCTACCACCTAGCTTTCTCTAAGAACTGAGAGATGTCAAAATGTTACTAGTAAATGGGAAGATACACGAACATACCCTCAATTACCTTATAGTTCAGGCAAAATGATAAAATTAAATATGGGAACAAGTCAAGAAGCAAGCTAAGGGAGGGGGTGACCAACAAATTAGGTTGTTTGATCCATTTAACTCTCTATACAACCAAATGGGGACCCTAATTAATAAAAAAAAATTAAGAAAACACACACATATAACTAATGACAAATGATTTTTTTCTTAGAAGAAAAGAAATATCATCTTCAAGTGATCACACTGGTTGGTAGACAGCTCATTTACTCCAGAAAGAGAGTGGTTTTGTTTCCAGAGTCTGTAGGAACTAGAAGTTTTCAGAGGTTCGTAGGGGGATGGGTGGGGGGGTGGGGCAGGGAGACTTTCTGGTTTAATCCTAGGGCTGTCTCTTCATTGATTGATGCATTAAGCCCCACCTTAAAAGCAGTCCAGAAGTGGGATGGCTTGGAATGGTTGTCAGCGCAGGCAAACATGTTCTTCCAGAGACCAGAAAAGGTCTAGGGAACCAAATTCATTCTGGAGCCAGGGGAAATGTGCTCAAACCATTCCTCTGATCCAAACTGGATAGTTCCCACATTGGTTCAAGACAGAATCCCCAGAGCTAACCTGGTATGTAAGCGGGGGTGGAAAGACACTGAATTAATAATGCTGGATTTTGCTCTGTATTGAATTATTCCAGATGGGAGAAAAGTTTTGCTGAAAGTTGAATGTTCTTGAAATCTTTGACTGCTTTTACCCACTAGAAGTAAAAGAAGAATTCAGTGTCATTAGAAATACATGAAGTAGAAAATCCAAAATCTCCTTTTCATCCTCTTTCTGGGTTCACTCATTTCTTTCTCTTCATCCCATTTACCTATTTTCTTTAGGGTTCCACTGCTGAGACCTCAAGGAGCTCTGTAGAAGAATTAACAGAGTCCGTTTATCCTAAAAACAATGGGTCTTTTTGTTTAGCATAGAAGAAAAAAGCCAAATAATCCTGACTTAAACAAAGACATCCCCCCCAAAATGAAGAGAAGGCAGGTATAATAAAGGAAGGTTACTAATGCATTGGGAACATACCAAGAAAGGCAAAAAAGCAGTCTTGCTCCTAAGGATGTAAACTCCAACGGAGGAAATTACACGACTACATGTGTAAAACTAGGTACATACAATGTGTGTGTGTATGTGTGTGTGTGTGTGTAAAACTAGTATTTGTAAGGTAGATGAAAATAACATGAAATGGGAAAACATAACTGGGAGACTAGGAAAGTCCATCTACAGAAGGTAGGACTTGAGTTTATTCTAAAAGGAAGCCAGGGTAGTTAGGTGGCTCAAATCTGGCCTTAGGCACTTCCTAGCTGTGTGACCCTAGGCAAGTCACTTAACTCTGTCTCAGTTTCCTCATCTGTAAAACGAGCTGGAGAAGCAAATGGCAAATCACTCCTGTATCTTTGCTAAGAAAACCCCAAATATGGTCAATGGGGCCATGAAAAGTTGGACACAATTGAAACTAAAGTAGTTGCTTTAACAACACACAGAAGGAAGTGAGGAAAACTAAGATGTGAGGGTCTGGGCAGAGCATTCCAGGTGTGGGGGACAAGCAGCACAAAAGCATGAAGACAGGAAATGGAGGAAGGCAAGCATGTGGGTATAGCTGGGCTGTAGCATTCAGGGAAGGTAGTGGAGAGTAAGAGGATCACAGATCAGTGGAGGCAAGTTAAAGAGCTTTAGATGATGAACAGAGAACTCCACAGCTGATCCGAGACAATATGGAGCCACTAGAGCTCGCTGAGCAGGGAGACATCATGGCCAAGCTCATACCCTTAGGAAGATCACTTTGGCAATTTGGTGGAAGATAGACTAGAGTAGGGAGACAGTTGAACCAGGGTGATGAGTTAGAGGCTTATTGCAGTCATCTATGATACGACTAATAATAAAAGCCTAAATTGGGGTTATGGGTGCAGGAGTGGAGACATGTATATGAGAGATGCTGCAAAGGTAGGAATGATCAGATTTGGCAAGAGATTGAACATGTGGGGTTAGTGGAAGTAAAGAGTGAAGGATGACACCAACGTTGTGGGACTTTTTGCCTCAGAAAGTGGTGGTACCTTCAACAGTATTAGAGGAGTTCTAATATGAGGAGTTTACCAGAAATGATTGGTTATATTTGGGCACGTTGAGTTTGAGATGTCTATAAGACATGTAGTTTGAGGTGTCCAAAAAACATCTGAAGATATATGAGTTTAACTCAGCAGAGTGATTTGGGCAAGAGAGACAGATCTGGGAATCATGGGCATGGAAATAATTGAGAATATGATATCTGATGAAAATACCAAGTAAGGTCATAGAGTACAAAAAGAGAAGAGGACAGAGCCTTAAGAAATACCCATTGATTATTGGGTATGACCTGTTTTTGTGACACAGGTAAAAAGCAGTCCTTGCTCCTAAAGATGTAAACTCTGATGGAGGAAATTACATGATTACATGCATAAAACTAGGTACATACAATGTGTGTGTGTGTGTGTGTGAAACTACACACTTGGTTTTTCTCTCTAACCCTGCCTTCTCAGTCTCTTTTCCCAATTTTCATCTGGAAGAGAAAGTATGCAAGAGGAGGTTATTGACAATGTTAAAGGTTTCATAGAGGTCAGGGAGGATCAGGATTGAGAAAAGACCATTAGATTTGTCAATTTAGAGATGGCAGGTAATAGGGGAGAGGGCATTTTCAGTTGATTGATGAGAATGAAAGCCAGGCTGCAGAGGGTGTAGAAGAAAGTGAGAGAAGAGGAAGAGAAGGCAATGATTTTAGATGGATTTCTCAAGATTACAGGATGACAGCTAGCAGGGATGCTCAGATCAAGTGAGAGTTGTGGGAAGGTGTTGGGTTTGGGGGGATTGTTTATTTTAAGGATAGGGAAAACATAAGAATGTTTGTAGTAAACAGAGATGGAGCCAGGTGATAAGGAAAGATTGAAGACAACAAAAAGAAAGTATGGCAGGGCAATCCAACAGTAAAGTTACAAGGGAGTAAGGAATCCAAGGAGAACTCAGAAGAGTATTCTCTGGCAAGAAGGGCTGCCTCTTCATCTGAGACCAGAATGAAGAGCTAGAGGAAGAAGACATTTGAATAATATGAAGAGGAGGATAGAAGAGATGTCATGAATGGTATCAGTCTTTCCAGCGAAATATGAGGCAAACTGAGAGGGTGGGATTGGAGGGAAGGAAGACCAGCAAAAGCCCAAGAAGTGACAAGTAGATATAGAGATAGAGATAGAGACAGAGATAGATTATAGAAACTGTAAGCATTTACAAAAGACATACAAGTGATTTGGGTGTTAGACAGGAAAGTTGTATGATGAAGGTAACATTTGAGCTGAGTTCTGAAGAAAATGAGAGATTCTGAAGAGGTGAAGGTAAAGAGCAAATGTGGTCCAGGCATCGGGGAACTATGCCAAGATGGGGCTGACTTTTTGTTTGTAAGGAAAAGAAAGAATGCCAGTTTGGCTGAAGACTGCATGAAAGGGAGTAACATACAATAAACCTGGGAAGGACCTTTGGAGCCAACTTACATAAGGGTTTAAATGCCAAATGAGGATTTTTTTTCTAATTTTATTGTAGAGATAAGTTTATTAAGCAGAGAGTAAATATAGTCAAGCCTGTGCTTTAGAAATATCAACTTTGGCAGTTGTATGGAGGATAAATTAAAGTAGGGGAGAGACAAGAGGCTGGAAGGTCAATTAGGAATCTATCACAACAATCCAGCAAAGGGTACCAAGTACGGAAATTGGAATGCTAACTTGTGACGAGAAAGAAACCAATGTAAGAGGTGTGCAGGTAGAATCAGTCAGTCAATAAATATTTGTTAAACACCTATTATATATGCTAGGCACTGTACCAAGTGCTGGGAATACAAAAGAAGGCAAAATGTATTCCTTGCCATCAAGGAGTTCACAGTCTAATGGAGAAAAAGTTCACATAGCAATTCGCAAACAGCTAAGTAAGTGGCTCAGTGGATAGAGTACTGGGCTTGGAATCCAGAAGACTTATCTTCCTCTGTTCAAATCTGGCCTTATGCCATGTGACTCTGGCAGTGTATTTAACCCTGTTTGCCTCAGCTTCCTCATCAGTAAAACGAACTGGAGAAGAAAATTGCAAACCACTTTAGTATCTTTGCCAAGAAAACCCCAAATAGGATCCTGTAACCCCAAACAGGGTCATGTTAAGTCAGACACAACAATAACAAATGTGTAATCTAGATGCAAGACACATTTTAAATAATCAACAATAGGAGGGAAATAGATTTAAGGAGGGTCAGGAAAGGCTTCCTGTGGAAAGTGGGATTTAGGTGACATTTTAAGGAAGTCAAGAAGTGGAAATGAAGATGGGGAGTGTTCCAGGCATTGGGAAGAATCAGGGAAAATCTCCAAGATCAGGAGATAGATTATCTTATTTGAGGAACAAAAAGGTCAATCTGATTGGAACTGGAAAAGTAGGGAGATGTCAAGTTTTAAAAGGCTTTGAATGCTAAACAGAGGGTTCTGTATTTGATTCTAGAGGAAACAGGGAGCCAACAGAGGAGGGCTTAGTGGGAGAAATATGCTTTAGCTGAGTTGAGGATGGTTTGGAATGGGGAAGAATCTGTGGCGGGGGGACAAAATAGCAGACTATTGTAATAATCTAGATGTGGGGTGATAAGGACTTGTGTATCCAGGTGGTAGCCAGGTCAGAAGAGAGAATGGGATACATGCAAGAAATGGTATTAAGGTAAAATCAATAGACCTTGGCAACAGATTAGAAAAGAGGATTGAGAGAGAATGAGAGGTTGAGGATGACACCTACTAGGTTACAAGTTTGGGTGACTGGAAGGAGAGTAGTAGCCTCAATAGCAATAGGGAAGTTAGGAAGAAGGGAACACTGGGGAGAGGCAAGGGGAAAGATGAGTCCTGTTTGGGACACATTGGGTTTAAAATGTCTATGAGACATCCAATTCAAGGAGTCCAAAGGCAGTTATAGATGTGAGACTGGAGGTTAGCAAAGAGCTTAGGACTATATAAGGAGATTTGAGAATTATCAGTGTAGAAATGATCATTGAATCCATAGCAATTAATAGTGAAATGGATAGGAGAAGAGAAAGTGAAACAGAGCCTGTGGGACACTCAGAGTCAGAGGGCGTGACTTGGATGAAGGTCCAACAAAGGAGATGGTTTCATGATTGTCTCCAGCTTTGTTGTGGTAAATGACTCAATATGTCGAGCAGGGTTGGGTGAAGAGTCAAGAAAATCTCCAAAGACGCCAATCTGGCTTACTCGAACAATAGTGTCATGCTAAAAAGAAAGAGGGAAATTCACAAAAAGGGTTGCTTAGGGGAAAAGATAGGAAGTTCTGTTTCAAACACTTTGAGTTTGAGATGTCTATGGAACATGGAGTTTGGAATGTCTAAAAGGCAAAACAAGACTGGAGCTCAAGAAAGAGGCCAGGGTTGAATACATAGCTCTGTGATCCATCTGCATAGAAATGAGAATGATACTCATGGGAATTGAAGAGATCACTAAGACAGCATAAAATATTCCCAAAATGGGGATACACACAGTTAGGGGATAGGATGTGGGGGGCTATCCAGCAAAGGATAGTGAGGTATAGTGAGATAGGAGGAAGAGAAAGAGGAGGATGAAGAGGGGAGAGAGAGACAGAGAGACAGAGATAGAGACAGAGAGACAGAGACAGAGACAGAGAGACAGACAGAGACAGAGACAGAAAGACAGATAGAGACAGAGAAAGACAGAGAGAGAGAGCAGTCATGAAACCAAGGAAGTAGAGGGATTCAAGAGGAGAGGGTACTCAATTGTGTCAAATGTTCCCAAAATCCAAAAAGATATGAACTGAGAAAAAGCCACCAAATTTATCAGTTAAGAGTTCATTGCCCAATATGGAAAGGGTGGTTTCATTTGAGTGATGAGATCAGAAGCCAGATTACAAGGAACTGAGAAGATATTTAAAGGAGAGGAAGCAGAGGCAAGGAGAATAACTTTGTTCTGGGACTCTGGCTATAAAAGAGAGGAGAGGTATAAGATGCTAAGCTTGAAGGGATGATAGGCCATCCCATCACACATGAGTTTATCTTCTTCATTGCTTCTGGCCACCAATGTGAGGCTCAGGGCTGAAGAAATTGGGAGCCATGAGTTGATGAAATAATCCCTGATTTCTCCCTCTGTCCCATGATAGTGACAAAGAATATCTACATCAAAAAGATTGGCTGCTAATCCTGGACAAGTGGCTTATGCAATGGACCTTAAAAGCAGTTGTCCTCTCTGGTTCTCTATCTTACTATCTGCCAATTCTATCCAGACTCATACAGCTTCCTTCTGTGATGGGCAGAGGAAGGACTGACCTTTCCCTACCCAGATAGTGAGGTGACTATAAGAATGTGGAAGGGAGTATGTGTCCTGCCTAAGGGAGGCTAAGCTTGATCTTATACTGTTTCTTCCATTTTATTTCTTTCCCAAGTTTAGGTGACTGAGCAGTGATCTTGAGATGTATGCTACTAGTCTTGAAGACAACCTTATGAGTTCAAGATGTTGGGAACTTCTAGATCAGTGGTTCTCAACCTTCCTAATGGTGTGACCCTTTAATGCAGTTCCCCGTGTTGTGGTGACCCCCAGCCATAAAATGATTTTCATTGCTACTTCATAACTGTAATTTTGCTACTATTATGAATCATAATGTAAATATCTGATATGCATGATGTGTTTTCATTGTTACAAACTGAGCATAACCCACAGGTTGAGAACCGCTGCTCTAGATTCTCAGTCAGTATCAGCTATACTTAAGAGGAACCCTCAGGAATTACTCCAGGGCTTCTTGGGGAAAAATGACCACTGGTAAAAAGATGAGTCTGACCTCCAATCTGGCCTGCCAGAAGACCTGAACATGGAAGGAATTGTTTGCATAGTGCATGGACAAGGAGAAAGTAAAAGACTAATTCAGAAGTCGTACAAAAAGTTCCATCTTTTAAAATGTGGTCAGTATTAACCTCCTGGGTTATTCTATCAGTAGATACATCGTTACTCCTATGTTAAGGAGTTGTTTTGAGTCTCTTGTGTGAAGGGTATAAATATCTGTTCCATATCTGATTTACCTTGTATATCACATGCCTTCCTACTTCTTCCTTTTTGAGGAGACTCTAGACATGAGTCAAACCTCAGCTTCTTGTGATTCTCCCTGGAGCTCCACGATAGGGTGAGAAGAGCCAGAGAGGATGGGGAAAAGAGCCTGCCCCTTTCCTTTAAGTACCAAGATTCCTGAGCACTAAGCCTTGTCCACGTATGTACGAGTCCATAACTGAGAGGAGCCACTTAGTGGAAAGAAACAGTACGAGCACTCCAGTCCCCTTGAGTCCAGCAGTAGTTTTATTGTAATACTTGCCTTTAATACTGAGCCAGTGCCCATGGCTGGCCAGAAGCCAAAAAGGGCAGTTCAGCACTTAGCCCAAAGGGTAGAGTCCAATCCATCCCCTCTATATCAGGAGGGCTATTTGTAGGCAAGAGAAAAGGAGCTATTAATTAGGAACAGAATGAAGATGTATGAAAAAGGGGCAATTCTGAGGAGCAATTTACTGGAAAATAGAAGATGAGAGAAGACCAAGGATATGTGTAAAGGCCAAGGAGAAGGATTAACTCTTGGTCAAAGACTGGAGTAAAGGATAAGAAAACAGAGAAAATATTGTTAAAAGATTTTGAAGTGTAGGCAAAGTGATAAGAAGTTCACATCAAATAGTCTCCATTTCTCAGTAAAATATTAAGTAAGCACTTCAGCTGAGAGGCATAGTATACTAAGAAAGAAGGAAAGAGAGAATACTTAGAAAAGCCACTGTAAGGAGTGCAAATGAGAATCAATTAAGTAAGTGAAAAGATTGTGCACTGAAGGCTCATTGACTTGAGGTAATATAGATTTATATTGGACCCAGTAAATAGCACATGAACATGAGGAGAGGATGTGGTCTGAGGCTGGACCTAGGTTAGGTAATAGGATATATGATAAGGTAGGAAGGGATTCAACAGGAGAGAACTGCACAGAATAATAATACATTTTGACCTGTGTTGGGAGAAATCTTTGTGGATGTCCAGGTGGCAGGGTTTTAGGATCAGTGAAGGGAACACTGGGGAGAGGCAAGGGGAAAGATGAGTCCTGTTTGGGACACATTGGGTTTAAAATGTCTATGAGACATCCAATTCAAGGAGTCCAAAGGCAGTTATAGATGTGAGACTGGAGGTTAGCAAAGAGCTTAGGACTTTACACCTATTTTACACAGGGTAAAGTCACCCCTCTCTCTACCTGCTACTCACTCATTTTCCTTCTTCATTTTTATCCCAAGTTTCAAGGTAATTGACAGGTGTGTTTTGAGATTTCTTCATAAATTATTAAAATAGCAACTATCTCATCAATTAGCTCTGAGCCCTTAGTGCAGTTTATTAAATATTATTTACTAAACAAACTGTAGAAACCTCTTTCCCATTAGCTTTTGCTCTTCTTCTTAATTTCCTGGGCTTAAAAAAACATCAAGATTGTCGATTTAACATATTAACATTGTAAAAGACAACAAAACAAAAACATAAATAATTATTTCTAATGTATCATCTATGAAAATTCATGGCCAGAGTTACTTTTAACCATCGCCACAAGGCTGACCTTCTCAATTCTGGAAACACAGTCCCATCATCAATTCTTGCAGAATATCCATTTAAATTTATTTTTTGGAGCTCTCTTCATCTTTCTTCATAAAATAAGAATTAAAACAGTTCTCTTAAAAAAAAAGTCCGGGGGGGGAGGGGTGCAGCTAGGTGGCACAGTGAATAGACCACCAGCCTTGGAGTCAGGATGACCTGAGTTCAAATCTGGCCTCAGACACTTAACACAAAACTAACCATGTGACCTTGGGCAAGTCACTTAACCCCAATTGCCCTACCTTCCCCCCTCCAAAAAGCAAAAAAAAAAAAATCCTTTTTCTCCATCTTCTTACAAGCCATTGCAGTTAGCAGTCTCTTCAAAATGACAGTTAAATTGAAAATATTCTTATGATTTCTCAAAGAATGGCAGTTAAACTGTAATGCTCCAAGATTCCATTAATTCTTTTTGGGGGGGGGTATTTATTCTGTTTTTGTTTTTGTTTTTTTGTTTTTAGAGGGCAGTTGGGGTTAAGTGACTTGTCCAAAGTCACACGGCTAGTTTTTGTGTTAAGTGTCTGAGGCAGGATTTGAACTCAGGTACTCCTGACTCCAGGGCAGATGCTCTATTCACTGCACCACCTAGCCGCCCCTATTCCATTAATTCTTGAAGAAGCAGTGACAGAATCTGTGGGAAAGGCATTTGAAGCTGGTATTGCTTTATATATCATGCAGCTCCACTACTGTATTTTCAAATAAATCTATCACTTGTTAGCTTTTGAATTTATGAGAGCCATTCTAACTGGACTTTTAAGCAGTCAGAACCAAAGCAGGATGTGATTGTGCTTTTTAAAAAGACATATAACATATGACTCTCTGTCACTCTGATTGAAGGATGGAGCCATCAATTCCAAAATGTCCATATAATGAGGGAATTTTGGTCAGAAGACTTGGGACTTTCCCACCATTTTCATAATCAGGTACCTTGCTCCCTCTCCCTCTATACTTTTAAATATTCTTTTGTGCATTCTTTCTCCATCCCATTAAATTGTAAGTTCCTTGAGGGTAAAGACTATCTTTATTTTTTCATATTTTTATCCCCAGTGCTTAGTACAGTACCTAGAACATAATAAATGTTTATTGATTAACGAGGTTGCTGCATATGATAATAAATATTTCTAAAATAATCATTGAAACATTTAAATAATTAGGAAGTTTTAAAGTCAACTCATAATAAATAGTTATTGAATTGCAGTTGGAGTTGGACCAGGGGATTAAAGGAAAGATAGTTCCATTTCATTAAGCCTTCAGTTACTAACTGGTTATTTTCAAAATTACCAAAATTTTCAATTCAACCTTTTTCTTTTGCTTTGGAATCAGTCTGTAACTCTAGACAGCATGTAAGTATTATTGGGTGAAAATTTCATTAATGTAACTTCTTTAAAGGAAATATCCAAATGGAAAAGATGAATTTGTCATCAATCTCTTTACATCATTTCACACTGGTTCTGTGAATTCTGGACATCATAGGAGTATTATGAAGCAAAATTAAACCAAAGGGGGTTTTGTTGCTATTTGGTGGGTGGAAGGAAGAAGTAATTTTCTGGAAAAACTCATGGAAAGAAAAGTAAAGAAAGCAATTTTGCTCTTGTGCAACTAGGTCTGAAAAGCATTTTTCATTCATATATGTGATCACTTTGTTAGACTGAGGAGTTCATTTTTAAATGGTAAGAAATACTAAGCCTCTTCCTTATTTAACACACTCTCTAAAGCAAATCCTCCCAACCTATACTCACAATCTGGATCCAGGGAGAGCAATAACCACCTCGGGTTCCAGGGGCCAATCCCTTTGAATGGCTGCTCTCGCTACTCATGAGCCTCCACCTGTGTACTGCTCATTAACAATCAGCCAACAGGCTCAAATAGTTTTCATCAAAGGCATTTATTCAAATGGCATAGGAAGAATATCTAGTATAAAACATTTCCCCCAAAAAATCCTGGGGAGCACTCTCTCATATGTAAATATAGCATCCATGGAAGAATGGGCTCAAACTTAAAGTGCATTAGTAGCAAGACCCACATGTGCCTAGCCTAACTTTGGTAGCCATCACTGAGGAGACAAATCACTGTGGAAAGGGACCCCACCTTCCTTAACATCAACATCAATACTTTATGGCTAACTGCCACTATTGGGGTAGATAAGTGTAAGAGCCCTGTGGGTGGCAGCACACTCTAAATCACAAATGCTGATTCTGTCCCAGCCTCACAGCCATTATCCAAGGAGGCAACTCCTGCAGAAAAAAGACTGGCCATCACCACCTACTACTTACCTAGGGCTGCTTACAAGGCAGGTTAAGCCAGTTTAGCAGAAGTAGTAGGAAATATAAGAGGAAGATAGAAAGCAACATTTGCCAGGCAGATGAAACCATCACCACCACCTTGACCACCATCTTTGCTCTTCCCTAATGGGATCACAGGGCACAAACTCATCTTACCCAAACATCAAAATGTGATCAAAAGTGACCACATTCCACATCACGTTAGATGAACTGGGAAGGGGGCAAGAATCACGTCCTTCCCTACCCCCATTATTACACTTACAACCAGAGGAAAATTCCTGAAGTTGGAATAGGATTGGCCACTGAAAGCTAATGAGAAATGAACACAAACTGAGGGTCAGGGCATCATGGAATACAAAAATTATAAAAGACTAATCATAACATCGTTCATTTATTCATTCATTCAATTCATTCAGCAAATACTGATTAATCATACAGAAAACTATGCTATTACAGTGATGATACATAAAGTTTAGACAGAACAATCCTTGGAACGGTGCATGGAATTTATAGGCTAGTAGGGAAATACACCACACCAATAACCGCAGCACAAAATAATCCCTGATAAGGGGATCAGAAAGAGGCAAAATTAAATATTACATAAGATCTGGGAGTGGGAGGAATTGTCATTATTATCCAGGAAGACAGATGAAGTCTTCATGGAGAAGATGGTGTCCAAAATGGCTTTTAAAAGACATGCAAGGATGGCAGAGTGAAAGCAACATCTCAGCTGAACTCCTCCATGAACTCCTTCAGTGACCTCTAAAAAGTGAATATGAATGGATTTGAGAGTGGTAGAATCCATTGGGAGATGGAATGTGGCAGATTTTCAGTCCAGGAAGGTATGCACAAGGGACTGTGCAGTGGAAGCACAGAGTGGGTGCTGCACCAGCTCAGACCTGATCCCTGAGCAGAGCAGGACCAGAGCAGAGCCAAAGCGAACCCAGGGGAGCTGATTCAGCCACTACCAGGGGAACCAGCAGTGCATCTGTTGGCCACCAGCAGCTGAGCCTGCCTGAGTGTCAGCCAAGGGGCTGGGAGGTAGAATCTTGAAGCAGCCAGACCATCCCTCTGCCACCCCTTACACTGAGCTTCAGAGTAATCTTGAAGCAACTCAGAAAGCCCTGGCCTTGGCCTCAATCTAGACATCCAAAGGACTCAGAATATAAAACCCCTAGTTCCCAGCATAAAAAGCATGGGTCAAAGTCCTCTATACCCCAGAAACAGAAGCCAGGAAATAAGCAATCACAATGGGAAAGAAGCAATTTCCAAGAATGAAAATGATCGAATCCTTTTACAGTGATTGAGAAGAACCAAATTCACAAGAAGTCAGCATTAACTCTATACCCAACTCTGACGCTTCAACAGGGAAGACAAACTGGTCTCAAGTCCAGAAAGCATTCTTGGAAGAGTTCAAAAAGGATTTTAAAAGCCAAAATAGAGAGGTAGAAGATAAAGTGGCTAATTATTTTAAAATTACACTTACCAAAATAGAAAAAAAAACATTTACTGAAGAAATGGTTCTTTAAAAAGTAAAATTTGTGAAATTGGAAAGGATATGCAAAATCTAACTGGAGAAAAGAATTCCCTAAAAACAAATTTTGAACATATTGAAAAGGACCTTCAAAAATTAATTGAGGAAAATATTTCCCTAAAAATTAGAATCAATCAGTTTGAAGCTAATGAGTTGATGAGGTATCAATAATCAGTCAAACAAAACCTAAAGAATGAAAAATTAGGAAAAAATGTAAAATATCTCATTGGAAAAAAAACAACTGACCTGGAGAACAAATGCAGGAGAGATAAGCTAAGAATTGTCGGTCTATGGGAAGGCCATGATGAAAAAAAAGAGCCTGGACAACATCTTCCAAGAACTCATCAAGGAAAATTGCCCTGAGGCCCTAGAACCAGAGGGTAAAATAGTTAGAGAAAGAATAAACCAGACACCTTCTGAAAGAGATCCCAAATTGAAAACTCCAAGAACTATTGTAGCCAAAATCCAGAACTATTAGATCAAGGAGAAAATACTGCAGGCAGCAAGAAAGAAACAATTGAAATATCCTACAGTGAGGGTGACACAGGACCTAGCAGCTTCTACATTACAAGATCAGAGGGATTGGAATAGTGTAAGGCGAAAGAATTCGGACTACAACCAAAGACCAACTAACTATCCAGCAAACCTAAGCATAATCTTTCAGGCAAGAAGATGGTCATTCAATGAAATAAGGGGTTTCCAGGCCTTCCTGAAGAAAAAGCCAGAGTTCAGTGGAAAGTTCAGTCTCCAAATACATGACTCAAGAGAGACATAAAAAGGTAAACAGGGAAAGCACACACACACACACACACACACACACACATAACTTTTATTCAATAAGAGCAACATGTCTACATTCCTATATGGGAAGCTGATACCTATCAATATTGAGAATTGTATAATCATCACGACATATAAAAGGGTTATACATAGATAGAGGGTGTGAGTAAAAACTTACCAAAGTGATGATTTAAAAAGACCAATTAAAGGGAGCAAAACAAGTATAATGGGAGAAGAGGAAAGGAAGAGGCAGAAAAGGGTTAACTACACCACACAAAAAAGCATAAAAACATATTATGGTAGAAGGAAAGAATAGAGGGAGATAAACATTTTATGGGCTTGACTCTCATTGGTTTTGGTTCATGGAGAGAATAACATAATCAGTTAAGTATGGGATTCTAACATGAAAAGACACAAAAATCTATTATAATAGAGGGAAAGAAGGGAGGGAGAGGAGCACTATATGAGATTTACTCTCATCGGTTTTGATTCAAGGAGGGCATAATAAACTTTGTTAAGTATAACAAAATCTATCACAGGCACTAGGAGGGGAAAGGGGAAAGAAAAAGAGAGGTTGTTAGAAATGAGGGAATAAGTAGTATGGGGGAAGAGTAGGAAAAGGGAGGGGAATTGATAGGGAAGGAATATTGAGGGAGGCGGTGGTCAAAAGGAGGTGAAGGAAGAAGGGAGAACTAAAAGCATAAACAGGGGAGGGAATAGGATGGAGGGGAAAAACACAGAGAGTAATCAAAACTATGAATGTGACTGGGATGAACTCCCCCATAAAAAGGAGGTGGATAGCAGAATTGATTAAAAACCATAATCCTACAATATGCTCTCTACAGGAAACTTTTGAAACAGGGGATACACATAGGGTAAAGGTAAAAGGCTGAAATAGAATAAAACATACTATGCTTCAGTTAAAGTAAAAAAAAGCAAGGGTAGCAATCCTTATCTCAGATAAAGCAAAATCAAAATTAGATCTAATTAAAAGAAATAAGAAATAATACTAAAAGGCACCATTGACAATGAAGCAATATCATTACTAGATGTATTGTATATGTACCAAGTGATATAACATCCAAATTTCTAGGGGAAAAATTAAGGAAGTTAGAGGAAGAAATAGATAGCAAAACTATACTAGTGGGGGATCTCAATCTCCCCCTCTCTGAACCTGATGAATCTGACCTCAAAATAAATAAGAAAGAAGTTAAGGAGCTGAACAGATTATTAGAGAAGGTAGATATGATAGACCTCTGGAGAAAACTGAATGGAGATAAGAAGGAATATATCTTCTTATCAGCAGTACATGGCACATACACAAAATAGACCATGTACTAGGGCATAAAAACCTAACTTACTGCAGAAAGGCAGAGATACTAAAACGCATCCTCTTCAGAACATAATGCAAAAATACATGTAATAAAGGGTCATGGAAATATAGACTAAAAACTAATTGGAAACTAAATAATCTGAAAGAATGAGTGGGTCACAATTTTACCTAAAATAAATGACATATTTAGTGCCATACCAATATACCAAAAAATTACTTACAGATCTAGAAAAAATAGTAACAAAATTGATTTGGAAGAACAAAAGGTCCAGAATATCAAGGCAATTAATGAAAATAAATGCTAGGGAAGGTGGCCTAGCTATACCAGATCTTACTCTGTATTATAAAGCAGCTGTCATCAAAACTACGTGATACTGGCTGAGGAATAGAATAGTGGATCAATGGAATAGATTGGGTAGATGAGACCCAGCACTCAATGACTATAGTAATCCACTGTTTGATTACCCCAAAGACCCCAGTTTTGGGAATAAGAACTCACAATTTAACAAAAACTGCTGGGAAAACTGGAATATAGTATGGCAGAAACTAAGCATAGACCATTATCTAACACCATCACCAAAGTCAAGCCTAAAGGGGTGCACAATCTAGGTATAAAGGCTGATACTGTAAGCAATCTGGGAAAGCAAGGAATACTTTACCTGTCAGATTTATGGAGAGGGGAGGACTTTATGATTAAGCAAGAGTTAGAGAGCTTTATAAAATGCAAAATGGATAGTCTTGATTACATTAAATTGAAAAGTTTCTGTACAAACGAAGTCAATGTAACCAAGATTAAGAGGGAAGTAGGAAATTGGGAAAGAATTTTTACAATCAGTGTCTCTGATAAAGGCCTCATTTCTAAAATATACAGAGAATTAAGTCAAATATTTAAGAATACAAGTCATTCTCCAACTGATAAATGGTCAAAGGCAGTTTGAACAGGCAGTTTTCAGAGGAAGAAATTAAAGATATCTATAAGCATATGAAAAATGCTCTAAATCACTATTGATTTGAGAAATGCAAATTAAAATAACTCTGAGGTACCACATCTAACCAATCAGATTGCCTAAGATGACAAAACAGGAAAAGTACAAATGCTAGAGAGGATGTGGAAAAATTGGAACACTAAGGCATTTTTGGTGGAGTTGTGAACTAATTAAATCTTTCTGGAGAGCAATCTGGTACTATGCCCAAAGGGCTATAAATAATTACATACCCTTTGACCCAGTAATACCACTTCTAGGGTTGTATCCCAAAGAGATCATAGAAGTTGGAGGAAGATCCATATGTACAAAAATATTTATTGCAGCTCTCTTTGTGGTGGCAAAAAACTGGAAATTAAGGAGATGCCTATCAACTGGGGAATGGCTAAACAAGTTGTGGTATATGAATGTAGTGGAATGCTATTGTGCTATAAGAAACGAGGAGCAGATGGACTTCATGTTTACCTGAAGACACTTATACAAACTGATGCTGAGTGAAGAGAGCAGAACCAGGAGAACTTTGTACACAATTACAGACACATCATATGTGTGATGACTAACTTTGATCAACTGAGCTCCTCTCAGCAATGCAAGGTCATAAGACAACTCCAAAAGACTCATGATGGAAAGGATATCTACATCCAGAGAAAAGAACTATGGAGTTCAAATGCAGATTGAAGCAAAACTACTTGCTCTCTCTCTCTGTTTAGTTTTGTTTCGTTCCTTCTTTTTCATTGTTCACTTCATTGGTTATAATTCTTCTTTACAACCTGACTGATGGTTAATGCGAAAGTGTTTGTGGAGTCTATATCAGATTGCATGCCACTGGGGAGCGGAGGGGGCAGAGGAAGGGAGAGAAAATTTGGAATTCAAGGGATTGTGAAACTGAATATTGGAAACTAAAAGCAGATAAATTTAATAAAATAAAATTGAGGGGGGGGGAAAGACATCCAAGGAGAGAGAATCCACTGCTTCTTAAGGCTGATTGTCAAGTTTGGGGCAGCTCTAATTGTTAGAAAGCTTTAAAATTTTTCTCCTTGTAATTTCTTCCCATTGGTTCTCTCAGTTATCCTCTCTGGCATTGAAAATAAAACTCCAATCCCTCATCCATGTTAGCTCTTCAAATACTTGTACAAAGCTATCATGTCATCCACCCTCCCCCAATCTCCTTTTCTCTGGGACAAATATGTCCAGTTACATCTGCTGATTCTTATGTGTCAAGGACCCAAGGTTCTTCACCATCCTGGTTTCCTTCCTCTGATCACTCTCTAGTTTGTCAATATAATCAGTATACCCCTCAGATAAAATAGATTATTTTGATCTTATAATATTATTCTTTTGTCATAAACAGATATAATGTAGTAAAAAGTAGAAGAGAAACAAGTAAAAAAAAGTTTTAGCAGCAGCAGACAAGAACCCCATTTTTCAGACATGCCATCTGCAGATTTTTGTATTTTTGTCAACAATACTTTGCCCTATTTATTAGTACAAAGGGATATCTAAAAGCAAACTAAAGATTAACCTCTAATTAAAATTAACTGAGAGGCATAAAAATAGAATGAAAGATGTGTAAGATGACCATTGTGGAAGCATGTTTTACATGATTACATATGCATCACTTATAGTTGATTGTTTGCCATCTTGGAAATAGAAGAGGAAAGAAAGGAAGGAGAAAAATTTGGAACTCAAGATCTTATAAAAAATGAATGTTGAAAAAAATGTACATGCAATTAGAAAAAATAAAATACTATTTAAAAGAAGATCTGTAAGGATTCATCTGGCAAAAGGGAACATTGGGGAGACTGGGAAAATCAATTTTCTTCAGAAAAAAAGTGCCGCAGCTGTGTTGAACCTGAAGGATATCAAGTTTATTTTCAGGGTGAAAAGAAACTTGTTTTCATTCCACAGCCTCAAAAGAATTGACTTGTTTTAGAAGGAATTTTTTTCCTTAGTTGTTTCTCATGATTTAAAAGAAAAAGATTTAATATCAGTTTCTCTGAAATTCATCATATGAACTTGGTTCCAATTACTTCTATCCTGTTCTCCCCAGCCTGGATCTTCACCATAAAACATGGACTTGGACCTCCACACCTAATTCTTCCAGAACTCCAGTGTCTGAGACATTAACACATTCATCTTTGAAGTTCCTTCTGTAGGGTCCAATTCATATCATTGGTACCTGTGTGCAAACTAGTCCACTTGGACTGCTATAGCTACTGGCTGCACCTAGACACTAAGCCACATTTCACACTAATCCTGTTCAACTGTCTCACCAAATGTCTGCATTCCTTTCCCATGTTAAAACTTCATGGTATAAAATATTCCTTCCTGACCTCCACTCCTCAATTTGTGCTATCATCCTCTCTTAGAATATAAGCTCCCTGAAAGCAAGAACTATTACTTTTTAAAATATCACTTGTTTTACCAGAACTTAGCACAAAGCCAGACATATAGATGCTTAATTATTTTTCATATGTTCAAACCAACATAGAATCAATCACCCAACAAGCATTTATTAATGGTTTCCCATGTATCAAACACTATGCTGATTACAGGGGACACAAATAAGATGCAAAAATATTCCCTGTCCTCAAGGAGCTTGCATTCTCCTAGACAAAACATGTACACAGATAATAATATATATGATACATACAGTTGTGGTATATTAATATAATGGAATACTATTGTGTTATAAGAAATGATGAGCAGGTAGACTTCAGAAAAACCTGAAGACTTACACAAACTGATGCAAAGTGAAGTGAGCAGAACCAGAACAGTGTACATGGTAAGAACAACATTGTACAATGGTCAAGTATGAATGATTTAGCCCTTCTTAGCAAGACAATTCCAAAGGACTCATAATAGAAAATGCTGTCCATATCCAGAGAAAGAACTGATATGGTCTGAATACATATCAAAGCATGTTTTTTTTCACTTTCTTTATCTTTTGTGATTTTTTTTCTTTTGGTTTATTTCTTCTCTCACAACATGACTAATATGGAAATATGTTTTAAATGATTGCACGTATATAACCTATATCAAATTGCTTACTATTTTAGGGAGAGGGAAGAGGAAGGCGAAGGCAGAAAATTTGGAACTCAAAAAAATTTTTAATCAATATTAAAAATTGTCTTTCCATGTATTTGGCAAAATTAAGATATTATTTAAAATAAAAATATAAAAATATACACACAGATTAAAGAGATGGTAACCTGAGGTGAGATGTAATTCCAGGCATGGGAATGACATGGTCCAATCTATCCTCTAGTGAAGTAGTTTTGGAAGGCTGGACTGGAGTAGTAAGAGACTTAGAGCAAGAAGGTCACTTAGGAGCCCACTGCAATCGTCCAAGTGAACAGTGATGAGGGCCTTAGCTAACTAAGGTGGTGATAATGTGTGAGTGTAGAGAAGGGGACACATTACAAGAGATGTTGTGGACATCAATTTGGCAACTGATTATATGTGTGGTATATGTGGGAGGGAGGATCCAAGGATAAAAAAACTATGTTCTCTTAGTTTTTTTGATACTAAGTTTCTCTTAGTGAGGGGATGACCTCAATAATATTAGGGAAATTTGGAAGAATGTGACTTTAGAGAGCAAAAATAATGGGTTCTGTTCTGGACATGTTGAATTTGAGATCCCCGGACAGAACATACAATTCAAAAAGTTTATTAGCTACCTTGTGGTTTAGGACTAAGCTCAGAAGAGAGACTAAGGCAGGATATATACATATGTAAATCTGTGATTCGTGTCAATAGAAATGCTCACTGAACTTATAGGAGCTAAGTGAGAAAATATGGAGACAAGAAAAGAGATCCCAGGACAGAACTTGGGGGTATAATGAGAGTTTCTGTGCATTACAAGAATGAAAATCCAACAAAGGAGACTGAGGAGCAGTCAGAATGGAATCATCTATGTATCTTAAATACAGAACCGCCATGTCCATTTTTTTGGAATGGATCTGAATTTATCTAGCCTTGCTTATTGTGAATGTTTGTTGACACAGAACCTATGACATGAGTCAAACAAGATGAAGCTCAGACACCATCTTCTCTATGAAGCCCTTTCTGATACCCCAAATGTTAGCGTCCTCCTTCTCATGGTATCACATATTTAATCACTCTGCTTATGTGTATATGGGTGTAATTCAGGACTCAAACCCATTTACATGATGGATGAAACTGATGAGAGCTTGGGAGAAAAGAAATCTTGGTCACCTGGTTTCCAGCTTTGAGGAAAAAGACACATGGTTCTAGATTCTCTTCAGAAAGAGTCTCCGAAGGTAGAGAAAAATTCTAGGAAAAAGCAGACATAATCAAAGTGTTGGGTGCTCTACATGATGGTTTCTTCCCAGATTTCTTCTCTTTTTTCAGGGAACTGTCCTTGAAGAGAATCTAAACTTTCATGCTCTAAATGTTAGAAGCCAAAAGGTCAAGATCTCGCATTTCCCAGGCTCTCACCAACTCTGTACTTAATGCAGGCATGGAACACTAAGATATCAGTCTCCACCAAAAAGGAAAGTTTTATGCAAGTGGGCTTAGGTCCTAGGTTACATATGTATGTTTGTATGCAATTTTATATGCTTTCACATATATTTGTATACTACCTGTCTTCCTCTTTAGAATGTAAACTCATTGTGAGTTAGAATAGTTTCACTCTTTGTATCCCCAGGATCTAGCACAGTTCTAGGCACATAGCTGTCACTTATAAATACTTATTAATTGATTGATTGATGTTTTGTCTTACAAGAGAGCATGTAAGACAAAAGTGGTGATTAACTCTTCAATCAATAATAGTTCTCTCGGATCACATTTAATATTGTCCAATTTATCACTCTCCTAACATAAAAGGTCCATTACCTCTACATTTATTTTATAAGAATTGAAGATTGTAAATAAATTCAAATATTTTTTTTAAAACAGAAGGAATCTTAGTGATCATCTGGACCAAATTCTTTATTTTGGAAAGGAGGAAGATTTCCAATGAGTTTTTTAAGTGACTTGCCAAAGTAGTTCTTTGTGTCGTAATATTTCATGAGCTTGAAATAAATCAAAATGATCAGTTTTATCAAGTCCAAAGAGACCGCTCCAAGCTCCAATGTGTGAACAACATAGTGGAGAAGAAATGTATGGAATCATAGAATCTGGAAGGATCCAGTCTCATCATTTTAAGTGTAAGGAAATTGAGACCTTGAGATACTAAATGATTTGCCCAGGGTTGCACAGCTAGTCAGGGGCAGAGAAAGAACCAGAATTCAAGTCTCCTAATTCCTATTCAAATCAGCATTTTCTTTTTTGACAAAAAGGTCTTTCAAGTTATGGTGAGAACAATGTAAGCAAAAGAATTCAGTATGTACTGTCAACAGGGAACAACAAAAAGTCCTGAGTAGCGGCAGTGAGGTGGGGTAGCAGAGAGTTCTGGGATTGGCATCAGGAAGACTTGAGTTCAAATTCAGCTTCATATACTTCCTATCCATACGACCCTGGCTAAGTCACCTAACCTTTGTCTGCCTCCATTTCCTCGGCTATGAAAATGGGGATAATAACAGCACATACCTCACATTCGTATGATAAGGATCAGACCAGATATCTGTAAAGTGCTCAGGACAGTGATTAGAACATGGTAGGCATTTAACAAGTGTTTATTCCCTTGCCCCTGTTTGAGTAGAACATAAAGGGTGTGGAAGAGAGTTGTATGAGAGGAGATCAGTACTTTTTCTGCCTACATCACAACACAACGAAAGACAGAAGAATCACATAGGATCTATTTGTACAACACAAGAATAATCAATTCTCATTTGAATATAAAAATGCAACTGGTTCTCTAAGGTTCCCACTGTGATGGAAGGAAGATGTTTGGACAGAGCAAAATCACTGAATAATTCAAAACC
>CM053598.1:212565515-212591761 GCA_028646575.1 Pseudocheirus occidentalis
CATCTGGCAAATTCGACTTTTTCAGGCATTCTTCTCCTCATTGGCTTTTTGGGCCTCTTTTGCCATTTGAGTTAGTCTGTGTTTTAAGGTGTTATTTTCTTCAGTATTTTTTCTCCTTTAGCAGGCTATTGACTCACTTTTCATGATTTTCTTGCCTCATTCTCATTTCTCTGCCCAGTTTTTCCTCCCCTTCTCTTACTCGATTTTCAAAATCTCTCTTGAGCTTCTCCATGATGTATAACCAGTTCATATTTTTTGGGAAGCTTTTGATGCAGGAGTTTTGACTTTGCTGTCTTCTTCTGGTTCCATGTTTTGATTCTTTTCATCTCCCAAAAAGGATTCCATGGTCTGATTGCTCTTCCTCTGATTGCTCATCTTGCCAGCCAATTACTTGACTTTTGAGCTCTTTGCCACAGTAGAACTCTGCTTCCAGAGCAGAGAGAGCTGTGTCTCAAATTGGTGAGGTTTTCGCAAATGTTGTCAGAGGTCTGAGGAGGTCGCCCTCTCTCCAACAACCACAAGCTCTGGCATACTAGTGTTCCTCACCCCAGGACCACCACCCAAGACTGTGACCCAGATCCAAGCAGGTCAAAGAAAGAGCAATTACCCTCTGAATGGTTGCTTGGTCCCCCTGTGATTGTCAGGCCAGGAGCTCTGGAGGCAGCCATGGGGCAGCAGCTGCAGCCGCCGTGCTTCTGCCACCTCTTGCCCCAGGGCTGAGTATGGATTGCACTGTCTCTCACTCAGTTCCAACAGAGTTCCCCACTGGCATTTTACTTTCTTTTTGGTGTTTATGGGTTGAGGAGTCTGGAAACTGCCATGGCTGCTGGTGATTCACTCTTCTGAAGTCTGCTATGGTCAGTCTGTGCCACTGATCGGGGCCACCTGACTCTGCTTGGCTCCAGTTTGGTGCAACAGACCCTTTCTGTCATCCTGCCAGGCTGCCTTCATTGGGAGATTTGTTTCTCTCTGTCACTTTGTGGGTTCTGTACCTCTAAAATTTGTTGAGAGTCATATTTCACAGGTATTGTAGGTGGTTTGAGCAGGAGCTCAGACAATTTCCTGGTTTTACTCCCACCATCTGGCCCCCACCCCCGTTTATTTATTTTTTAAAAATTATTTATTTACTTTTAGTTTACAACATTCAGTTTCAAAAGCTTTTGAGTTCCAAATTTTCTCCCCCTCTTTCTGCTCCCCTCTACCCTTCTATGGCAGCATGCAGTCCAAACTAGGTTCTACAAATATCTTCACATTAAACAGTAAAGTTGTAAAGAAGGATTATAACCAATGGGATGAATGAGAAAGAAGGAACAAAACAAAACATAGGAGAGAGAGAGAGAGAGAGAGAGAGAGAGAGAGAGAGAGAGAGAGAGAGAGAGAGAAAGAAAACAAGTAGTTTGCTTTAACCTGTATTCAGACTCTGTAAATCTTTCTCTGGATGTGCCATCACGAGTGGAGCTGTCTTATACCCTTGCATTGCTGAGAGGAGTTCCGTCTATCAGAGTCAGTCATCACAGATACAATGTATCTCTAACTGTATACAACGTTCTCCTGGCTCTGCTCTCCTCACTCAGCCTCAGTTTGTATAAGTCTCTCCAGGTTATGATGAAATCTGTCTGCTCCTCATTTCTGATAGCACACCATATACCACAGCTTGTTCAGCCATTCCCCAGTGGATGGGCATCCCCTCGATTTCCAGTTCTTTACCACCACAAAGAGAGCTGCTGTAAATATTTTTGTACATATGGGTCTTCCTCCCACTTCTGTGATCTCTTTGGGATTCAGCCCTAGAAGAAGTATTGCTGGGTCAAAGGATATGTACATTTTTATAGCCCTTTGGGCATAGTTCCAGATTGCCCTCCAGAATGGCTGGATCAGATCACAACTCCACCAACAATGCACCAAAGTTCCAATTTTTCCACATCCTCTCCAGCACTTGTCATTTTCCTGTTTTGTCATCTTAACCAAACAGACTGGTAAGATATGGTACCTCAGAGTTGTTTTGATTTGCATTTCTCTAATCAGTAGGGCATTTTTTCATAGAAAGTTGTGTTTTTCATGAAAGATCTATTTTCCTCCTCCTCCCCCCCCCTTCAATTTCTTCTGGAGTAAGTTCTCAGTTGTAGGCCTATATCTTTTGCCCTTTGGAATACCATATTTCGTGTTCTCTGTAGCTTTTAAATCTTGTTTTATTGTAACTATGACTCCCTAGTACTTGCTTTTTTTCTTCCTTTCTTTAGCACTGAATTGACATATTTGAGAATTTTCATTTTCATCTTTTTCTTTCTTTTTCTTAGGAGGTGACTGGTGAGCTCTTTCTTTTTTCACTTTGACCTATTATTCTAAAAAGCTGGGCAACTTTCTGTCATGATTCTTTGAAATATGATATCCAGGCCTTTTTTTGGTCATGGGTTTCAGGTAAACTAAGTGATCTCTCCTTGCTTTGTCTTCAGATCAGTTTTTAAAGGTATCTGTCTGTCTATGTCTTTATATTTTCTTCTATTTTAAAAATCTTTTGACATTGTTTTAATATTTCTTTTTGCCTCTTGGAATCATTAACTTTTGTTTGGTCCCATTTTAATTTTTAGAGTCTGTTACTTGGGTAAGGTTTTGTGCCTCATGTATTAAGTTGTTAATTCTTTTTCCAAGTCTCTTCACCATAACTCTCAAATCTTTTCCAATTCTTTCTTCTCTCACTACTTTCATTTTCAAACTTTTAAAAACTTTTGCATTATTTCTTCTAGACATTCCGGTTGGTCTTACGGGCAAGCTATGTTTTCCTTTGAGACATTGCTTGTAAGGATTTTTGAGTTACCCTGTTCTTGAGTTTGTGTCTTGAGTATCTCTGAGATAAAACAAATGTATCATTTTTGTTGTTGTTCCCTCATTTTGGGCACTGAAGCATTACTCCTCACTTGAAGCAAAATTTCTGAAGCCCTTTCCTTTGTCTTGGGGTCTGAGTCCTAAGTGCCCTCCGTCTCTAATGATCGGAATGAATTGAGACACTTTACTCTCCTTTAAGGTCTTTCTTTCTGTGACTTCCCCTTCCTCAAGTGATGAGACTAGATCAGGGTGCCCTCCTCTGGTCCTGGGCCCTTTCACCCAGACAACCAGGTTCCTTTTTCTATGTTTTGGCCTTGGTTGATTCCCTTCTCTTTGGATGTAAGGGGGAAGGGGAAAGAAGAGGACTATTTCTAGTCTCCCCTGCTGAGTCTGAGGGATTGGACCACCTTGGGATCTTTTTCTTCTGTAGCTGTTCTAAAGCATTCTTTTCCATCCTTCTTTCATTTTTCCCTATGTGACCAGCATTCTTTTTTCTTCAGAGTCAAGCTAAAGACCTTCACTTCACTTTACCTCTTCTAGCAACCTGATCAGAGCAACTGCTGGCCAAGGGGAGCAAGTCAGGGTCGAGCCATAGAGTGAGTGGTGGGGAGAGCATGGCTGCAACACTCCCTTCGGTTCTGCTGTCTTTGTTCTTTTGTAAAATATCTTCCACATGAAGCCTTTCCTTAACTCCATGAGCTGTAAGCATCTCCCCTCTCTCAATTTGTGTTTATCTTATATATACTTACAGATGTGCATGTTTCCCTTGAGAGCATATACACTCCCGTAGAACAGATTGTTTGATTTTTGTCTTTGCAGATTGATGCAGCTTTATTTATTGATTGATTTTTGTAGATGAATTCACCCAATTCACGTGAATATTATTCATTGTTTTACCTTCCATCTTTATTCTTTTGTAATTTTTCAGCTCATTGTTCCTGACTCTTCTTTACAAAGAGCAAGAAGGTGCAGAAAGAAAAGGAATTAGATCTATATTAGTAATATAAAATTGCTATTCAACTCCTCTAGTATTCTCACATTTTGGATTTGATCACCAACTGATACTTACAGTTTCTCTCCTTTTAATTCCTCCTTTATGATTTGCCTTCTGAAATTTTATGTTTGTGACTCTTCCCTCCCCAACTCTATTCTCCCTTTCAGATGCCCCATATTTCCTCTCCTTGTTCCTACCTATTTCCCTATTGAATTAGGCAGGAATAAGGAGAAAAAATCCTCCTTTGATGAGCTTTGATGAGTTAGATTCATGAGATGTCTGTTCTCCTCTCTCTCCCCTTCCACATGTGTGTGCTTTTTTTTTGAGGTGCTCCAATCATAAGCAGTAGTAAGTTTCTCCCTTTTCTTCCCCATTCTTCCCTAGTGTATTCTTTTTATTTTCTGTCCCTTTTATTTCCTCTTCTAAAACCATCAAAGCAGCAGAACCCAGGCCCATTCCCCATCTCTGTCTTTCTTTACTCCCTTATAGGACTGATATGAGATTAACTAAGATAATATTTGTCACGCACTTTGTGCAGCGTTTGACACAGATTAGACGCTTAATAAATGCTTAATCTTTCCCTTCCATCTCCAGGGGTTAGAGTAAGTTTTCTGTAATCTTGACCACGGTTTCTTACAACCTGAGCTCTGTTTCTGCTTGCTTGTGCTGTAATTGCTGGGTTAAAGGTTATCTGGTAGCAGGACTCTGTGGGTAGTGGGCATCCTCCCAATTGTTTCCCAGAATGGTTAGACCGGTGCTCAGCCAGGAGCACAGGAATGCATCCTTCGTTCCACACGCTTCCAGCAACGATCTTGGTCCTTTTTTGTCATCTTTTGCTCCTCCGATGAGCGCAGGCTCACTAAAGCACTGTAGAGAGCAGGACTAAACTTGGGCTCACTGTCTGTCTGACCTTAGGCAGTCGCTTTCCTTTCTAGCCCTTAGCTCTTTCATTTGTAAAATGAGAGAGTTGGACTCTAAGGTTCCGTTTCAGTCTAAACATGATCTTATTTTAGAGTTATTTTAATGAGGATTTCTCATTAATGGTGATTTGGGAATTTTTATTTTCAAATAGTCCTTGATAGCTCCTTTTGAGAACTGCCAAGTCTTAGACTTGAACTCTTTATCTGTTAGGATGTGTGTCCTCATTTTTCACCTTCTTATAAATGTATATCAGTCAATAAATAAGCATTTGTGAAACACCTGCCGTATCGACTCTGGCAAGAATTTGTTTTTGGTGCTAGGGACACAGACAAAGAATAAAACAATCTTCATTCTCAAGGACCTGGTATGATAATCAGGCTCGCAAGAAATATCTGCAAGACTCTAAGCTTTATGCTTCAGATAGCCTTGAGACTGTGGGGATACCCCACATAAAGAGAATATGTACAAGGCAGGTGCATGCAAGGTAATAGGGAGAGCAGAGTCCCAGCAGGTGGGGGAATCATAAAAGGCTCCGTGTAGAGGACAGAGTTTCAGCTGCTTCTTGAGAGGAATGAAGGGTTCATTGAGGCAGAGGTAGAGATGAAGTGCATTCCAGGCACAGTGAGGCGGAACAGGGTGCTGTGTGTGAAGAGCTGAGAGAGTCACATCGCACAGAAAGGGGGGTGATGCGCAGTGAAGCAGTAAAGGCAGGCTGGAACCAGACTGCAGAGGGCTTTCAAAGCTAAGACAACATTTGACCAGAGAGGCAATAGAGAACCATCAGGTTTTCTTGGGTAGAGGAGTCACGTGCGTATCTATGGTCAGGGATAATAAATTGTCCGGATAGATGGCGGATAGATGGAGGATAGAGGGTAGGGAGAGACTTCAGGAGAGGAGACATGTCAGGAAGCCACCGCAGTAATCCAGGTGAGCGGTGATGAGGACCTGAGCTGGGGTGGAGGCTGTGATAGTAGTGAAGGGTGGTTAGATGCAGGAGATGTGTCTGTGTGTGTTGAAGGAAAGTGTGTGGTCCAGGACAACACTGAGGTTAAGAAACTGGGCAACTAGAGTAATGTTGTCTTCTGCGGAAATGGAGAAATTTGGAATAGGTATGAGTTTGAAGATGGAGAAAGTGGGTTCTCTTTTGGATATGCTGAACTAGAGATATCTCTGGGTGGTAGAGGAAGGTGAAGGGAGAGATTAGGACCGGGTGTGTGTGTGTGTGTGTGTGTGTGTGTGTGTGTGTATGTATGTGTGTGTGTGTGTGTGTGAAATGTGCAGAGAACCTAGAGAGGAGAGGATGGTCAGCAGGAGAGGATGGTCAGCAGCATCAGATGCAACAAAAGTCATGAAGAATGACGATGGAGCAAAGATGGCCACATTTGGCAATCCAGAAATGATCGATAACTCTGGACAGAGCACTTCAGTTGGTGATGGGTTTGGAAGACACATTGCAGAGAGTTAAGGAGTAAATGAAAAAAAGGAAGCAGAAGCAACAAATAAAGACTACTTTTGCTAGGAACAGGATTTAGGGAAAGAGGAGAGGTCCAGGACCATAGCTTTGATAGGTTCTAGTGAAGGATTTTGGCAGGGATAGAGAGACTTGTGCATGTGTGGAAGCAGTAGAGAAAAAACTGTAAATAGAATCAAATAAGATGTGTAAATAGGTGAGACGTTTGAAAAATGAGGTGTTAATTCTAAGGCCAGAAAATCTGTTAGACATTATGAGAAGGGCTGGGATCATGGACAAGGAGAGGAGTTATTCTTGGCAAGCAGAAGGGCCGCCTTATTATCGGAGACCGGAGGAAAGGAGTAGAAATTGGGGGATGATACAATGTCATGTTGAGAGGAAAAGGAAAAGGAGCTCGCAGTGAATGGGTCCAGTTTTCTCAGTAAGTTCAGAGTGTGGTCCTCAGTTGAGAGACGGAGAAGAGGGTAAGCGTGGGGGACTTGAGGAAAAATGGGAAAATTTGGAATCTTTCCTGTGGGGAGCGAAATAAGGAATGAATGAGGAATAAAAGAATTGCCTTCCTGCAGTCGGGGCCCATTTGGAGTGGGATAACCTGAATTTGTCGTGAACGTAGTTAGCATGGCTGTATTACTTCCTCCAGCCCTTTTCATTAACGCATTAATAGAAGCAGACAAGGTGGACAGCGGAAATAATGGAGAATTGATGGTGGACGAAAGGGGGCAAAGGAATTGAGAGTAGTAATGGTGTCAAACTAAAGTGACCGGCTACAGATTGAAATGGCGTATGCGTAAATGTGTGTGTGTGTAATATGTGTATGTGTATGCACATGTATGTGTATGCACATGTATGTATACACGTGTATGTGTATACACATAAATGCACGTTTACACTTGGGTCCTTTGTTTTCACTTGTAGAAGGAGACGTAGACAGACACATAACCAGACAAACAAGTGGAAAAAAGGATTTGAACCTTGAACCTGCCTAAAAAACATGAATGGATGAAAAATAGCTACCGTTTATCAGTTCCCTGAACTGAATTGTTTTCTTTTCAGTGAAGAGAAATTCTAATTTTTATCAAATATCTGTTAGCTGTATGTTTTATGCTAAATTCCATGATATGCCTGAAGGGAAAGGGAAGGGACATGTATAATGTGCCAGGCACTCTGCTAAGTGTCTTACAAATATTAAAAGAATCTATTAAATTACTAGAGAATAGTAGAAGTTTCCAATCTGGGTCAGGACAGGCTTGTTGAGGAGAGCACAGTGAATAGGTAAATAGCTACGTTCTTCCATATATTATCCCATATAATATTTCAATATATTTTTTTAAAAATGCAAAAAGCTAGTGAAAACATTTGTAAATAGGAGAGAAAATGTCAAGGAAAAGGAGAGCACGTTATGGTGTCTCCAGAAATTTTGAACTATATAGTTAAAGTTTATATACTTATAGTTTAAATATATAGTTAAATATATATTTGCTTTTTGGAGGGGGGGAAGCAGGACAATTGAGGCTAAATGACTTGCCCAAGATCAAATGGCTAGTAAGTGTTAGGTGTCTGAGGCCAGACTTAAACTCAGGTCCTCCTGACTCCAGGGCCTGTGGTGTATTCACTCCTCCACCTAGCCGCCCCGTTAAAGAGATTGTTTCTGTTGATCAAAATTTAAGTGAATGAATTCTTGGTACAAAATTCCTTTCATGTTGAGTTGGAAAAAAAATCTGTGACAGTGACCGAAAGATTGCTGCAAAAACACAGAATTAATTTCAAATACACGAAGTTAAAGTTTTTGGCACAATCTTGGAGAAGCGTCTCCTCCTTATTAAACACGCTCTCAGGGCTTTTGTTGCATTTATAGTAGCTTGTCTTGGGGAGTGGTATGTTTGGTCTTTTTGCCAGTCAAGTGGAAAGCAAGAATTCAATTGTGTGTTCAATTTGACGCATAGGTATCTTTCAAAAATTATTCCAAGAATAAAACTCTTGGTAGATGAGGAACAGAATCAAGGTCTCACTAATTTATTTTACTGGGATATGACAAATATTTAGCAACTTTATAGGGCTAAAATCCTGTTTATGTAGCAAAAATAGTGTGCTTTATAAAAATTGATCTCTTTTATTTTTAATGGGCATATTTCTGTTAAACTTTAGAATTTATTTCCTTTCAGATTTATTAGGGAGAAGGGAGTATTGGAGATTTGATGAAAGCTAAAGAACACAGAGAATAAAGAAGGTTGGGAACCCCTGTTAGTATCCATTGCCCAGTATAGCATTAGAATACAGAATGTTAGAACTGGAACACCCCTTAGAAGGAACCTAAGCGAGCTCTCTCTTTTTAACTTTTAAGTTGTATTTTTGCTTTTAGTTCCATATTTTCTCCCTTCACACATTCTCTGCCTATTGAGAAGGCAAGAAATATGATGGCTATTATACATATGAAGTCAAGCAAACATTATTCCACATTTAACTATGTTCTAGGAAGGAAAAAAAAGCAAGAAAAATAGAGGATAAAAATGCTTTAGCCCCTATATTGAGTCCATTGGTTCTCTCTCTGGAGACAGATGGCATTTTATACAATATGAGTCCTTTGGCGTTGTTGTGGGTCAGTGTATTGATACAATTTCCTGAGCCTTTCAAAGCTCATGATCAGTATTATAAGCTCCTTTTCAATATTATTGTTGGCACAAGTTGTTTTCCTGGTTCTGCCAGTTTTCCTGAAGCTCTTCCCATTGTCATCATTTCTTCTAGCACAGTAGTTTTCCATAATATTTGTAATCTGTAACTTGTTCAGGCTTTCCCACTTGATGAGCATCCTTTCAATTTCCAAATCTTTGCCCCCATGAAAGAGCTACTATAAATATCTTTATACATCTGGGTCCTTTTCCTTTTTCTTTGGTTTCTTTGGGGTATAGACCTAGTATCAGTAGTGCTGGGTCAAAGAGTACATGCAGACCATTTATAATCCTTTGAGAATAGTTCCAAATTGTTTTCCAGAATGGTTGGACTAACACACAACTCCACCAACAATGAGAAAATTTTGTTACAACAAATTTTTATGTGTTGTTTCATTGTTATTTTTAATGACATCATTGATAGCTTGCGTATGCTTTGTTTTTTGATCCACTCATTTTTAGGATTAGATTATTTAGTTTCCAATTAATTTTTAATCTATGCTTCTTTTTTTTTAAATTGACTTGTTTATTTACTTTTAGTTTACAAGATTCAGTTACAGATTACAGATTACAGATTCAGATTACAGTTATAGATTCAGTTACAGATTCACTTGAGTTTCAGATTTTCTCCCCTCCCTTCTTCCTCCCATGGTGGCGTATGATCATGTATGGTATCTGCAAACACTTTCACATTGTGCAATAGTCTGGTTGTATAGAAGCGTTGTATGGAGCGAATAAGGGGGGAAACAAAGAAACTAAAGAAGCAAAACCAAATATGGAAAAGAACAATAGCATGTGTTGCTTCAGTCTTCTTTTAAACTCTGGTCTTTCTAGATCTTTCTCTGTGTGTAGGTATCTCTTTCCATTCTGAGACTTGTAGAGTTGTCTTCTAGCTGTGCGTTGCTGAGAACAGTCCAGTTTATCAAGGTTGGTTGTCACATATATGATGTATCTGTGATTGTGTACAAATTTTTCCTGGTTCTGCTCTTCTCACTTAGCATCAATTTGTATAAGCCTCTCCAGGTAATTATGAAGTCCATCTTCTTCTCATTTCTTATAGCACAATAGTATTCCATTACATTCATATGCCATAACTTGTTCAGCCATTCCCCAATGGATGGGCATCCCCTAAGTTTCCAGTTTTTTGCCACCACAAAGAGAGCTGAAATAAATATTTTTGTACATATGGGTCCTTTTCTCACTTCTATGATCTCTTAATCTATGCTTCTAAAACTCTTTATTCATTGTAATTTTTCTTGCATTATGTTCTAAAAATATCGCATTTAGTATTTCTTCTTTTCTACATTTGTGAGGTTTTTGTGAAGGTGTCATGCACAGCTGACATTAGGTATATATTTTTTCTTTTTCCATTCATCATTCTCCAAAGGTCTATTGTTTTAACTTTTCTAAAATTCTCTTTTTCTGCTTAACTTCTTTTTTGTTTATTTTATAGTTAGATTTATCTAGGTCTGAGGGGAGTAAAATGAGTTTCCTCACAAGTTTTATTTCCATTTCCTTCTGTAGCTCATTTTACTTTTCTTTCAAGAATTTGGATGCTCTGCCATTTGGCACATATATGATTAGTATTGACATAAGTTCATTCTCTGTGGTACCTTTTAGCAAAATGTAGTTTCCTTGATTATCTCTTTTAATCAGATCTGTTTTTGCTTTTACTTCATGATTATAATCTCTCCCTGTTTTACTTTAGCTGAAGCAAAATAGATTCTTCTCCAGCCCCTTCTCTTAATTTGGTGTGTGTCTTTCTATTTCAAGTGTGTCTCTTCCAAACAATAAGTTCAATTCTGATTTCTAATTTCTGATTCATTTCTAATCCTTTTGTTTTATGGGTAAGTTTATTTTTTCACATTCATAGTTACAACTACTGTTTCCCTCCATCATATTCTCTTCTGTTTATCCTTTTTACCCTGTGCCTTCCTCAGAAAATCTGGTCTGTTTCTGATCACTGCCACCTTTAATCTACCCTCCCTCCTATCTCCTTTTCCCTCTTTGTCTTAGCACCTTCCTCTCATAACTCACTGTTGGGTAAGATGAATTTCTGTAATAACCAGCTCTGTGTGAATATATATCCTTCCCTCCTTGAAGAGGTTCAGATGGGAATAAAGTTTAAGAATTGCCCACTGTCCCTCCCATCATAAAAATTCTTCCTTATATGTCTCTTTTATGTAAGATGTTCCCCATTCTTTTTCTCCTTTTCCCCTTTTCCCAGTGCGTCTATCTTTCTTACTCTTCCATTCGTCTTTTAAGATTATCCCAACATAAAAAAAAAAAAGCAAACATTAAAAAAGGGGCGGCTAGGTGGCGCAGTCAATAGAGCACCGGCCTTGGAGTCAGAAGGATCTGAGTTTAAATCCGGCCTCAGACACTCTACCCAAAAAAACAAACAAAAAAACTAACCATGTGACCTTGGGCAAGTCACTTAACCCCAGTTGCCCTCAAAAAAAAAAATTTAAAAGATTATCCCAACATAATAGGTTCACACACTCATGCCCTTTACCTGCCCTAATGATGATAAAGTTTTTAGTGGTTACATGTAAAATTCTTCCCAGGTAGGAATGTAAACAGTTTAACCATGTTAAATCCCTTAACATTTTTCACTCATTTTCACTTTATCTTTTCATGTTTCTTTTGAATCTTGTGTTTGAATGTCATATTTTCTATTCAGCTCTAGTATTTTCTTTAGGAATGCTTGAAAATCCTCTATTTCATTAAATATCCATTTTCACCCCTTGGGATTATATTCAGTTTTTTGGGGGGTATGGTTATTTTTGGTTGTAATCCAAGCTCCTTTGCTTCTGGAATATTGTGTTCTAAGTTTTCTAGTCCTTTATAGTGGTAGCTGCTAAATCTTATGTGATCCTGACTGTGGCTCCATGGTATTTGAATAATTTCTTTCTGTCCACTTTCAGTATTTTCTCCTTGACTGGGAACTCTGAATTTTGGCTACTGTGGGATTTCTTTTAGGAGTTTGTTAGTGGATAGTTTGATCTACTATCTGGGCAGTTTTCCTTTATAATTCTTAAATATGATGTTTAGTATTTTTTTTAAATCATGGCTTTCAGATAGTCATTAATTCTTAAATTATCGTTCTTTGATCTCTTTTCTAGGTTACTTGTTTTTCCTATGAGATGTTTCACATTTTCTTCTATTTTTTCCTTCAGTCTTTTGGCTTTGTTTTATTGTTTCTTGGTGTTTCATGGAAACATGAGCTTCCACTTGACTAGTTCTCATCAGTGAAGTTTTCTACCTTTTTTACCATTTGTCCAGTCCTGATTTTTAAGAAGTTATTTTTGTCAGTATTCTTTTGTGATTCTTTTTCAAGCTGTTAAAATTCTCTTTTCATAATTTCTATCTGTTGTTCTTATTTGACTTTTTAAATGCCTTTTTTTAAAAAAAAGTATTTTTTTAAGCTTTTCTAGGAATTGTCTTTGGGCTTGTGTCTGGTCTGTTTTTCTTTGAAGTTTCATTTTTAGATGTTTTCAAGTTCTTGTCTTATTACAAGTTTATATCTTTATCTTCCCTGTCACCACAGTAGCTTTTTATGGCCAGGTTCCTTTTTTGTTGTTGGCTTATTTTTCAGCCTATTTCTTGATTTTGGATTTTAGGTTAGAGTTGGGTTCTGCTCACCTCTGAGAGCAGGATGGATGTCCATCTTGAGCTGTCTTTTATGTCCTACTGGACTAAATTTGAGGGGTCTCTTAAGGTTTCTGTGCTTTCCAGGTTGTGTTATACAAGGAAAAGTCTGGTCACTGCCCTTCTGATCTGGACTCTGATCCTTACATGGGTAGGACCCTTGTTCCCGTGTGATTGCAGCTACTCCTCTCCACCTGGGAAGTGTGACTTGGGACAACTAACAAGTGACAATTGCCAGAAGGCACCTGATCCCGCCTTCAGTCCTAGTGCTAGGGTCTCTTGGAATCTCTTTCCAACAAGGTTTTAAATCTCCTTGCTCTGGGCTGGCTGCTTTCAGTGCCACTACTGCAACTGGCCCCAAAGACCATACCTGGTGCTGCTTCCCCTGTGCAGGTGCTCCTGGCCAGCTCCCACCCCTTTGTCTACAGCCCTCTCTTTTTCTCTTCCTAAGCTGCCCTGGGCTGGAAAAATGACTTACTGTGACCTTTCATTGGCTTTCTCACTCACAAACCACCATGTATTGTTATTAAAGTTGTTTTAGAGGGGTGCATTGGGAGAATTTGGAAAAAATGCTCTTGAGTTTCACTTTGCCCTTGTGGCTTTTCCTCCATTGTCTTACTCTTTGGAGGCAAATTCACCTCAAGCTCAAGGAATGATAAATGATCTCCCCATTAGCTGGAAGAGCTGGAATTAGAAGCTGTGTTCTCATGATCCCTTGGTCATCTAGTGTTCTTCTCTTATAGTAGTAATAATCATAATTTGGAAGATGATAATGATAATGATAATAAAGTTGCTATTATAAGGTGTTTACAATTTGCAAAGTACTTTGCAAGTGTTGTCTTACTTAATAATTTTATAACTAAATGATGTGATTCAGTGGGTGCCAGATGCAATGGTTTAGCCAGGTCCTACATGTAACGCCCTTGTTTTGGTATCAGTTGTACTGACCTGTATGGTTGCAATAGGGTTATGGCAAACATGGTCCCTACCTGTAAGAAGCAGGAATGTATGTATCTAGTGAGAAAGTTCAGAGTTAAAAGTTTAATTGATAACATCAATATATATTATATGCATATATATGTGTATAGCTATATATATATATAGCTAGCTAATAATTACCCACTTTCTTTTAGCTTGATAGTCTTGGAGTGTCTATTAAAAGAACTTCCTTAAAAACAAATATAGTATTTAAAAAAGAATTTATTAAAATATTCCTTTATAGTTTCTAAACTTTTATAAAATTTATAGTTTTCATAAACTTTATAGTTTCTAAACTTTAATAAAATTAAAAATTTGTGTAACTACTAAACATGTTTTAAAACCCTAATTACCTTAACTCTATTATCTTTAACACCTAATAAATAGTTATTAATAAGATCTTCCTATTTATATTGTAGACTAAACTGGCTAAGATGAATTTCTTTTCATTTTTCTCTTTAAGATACTTAAATATTGACTGAAATTATTTATTCTGAAAGACAATAATTGTGATCATACTTTGTACTTCTTAACACATAGTTAACATATAGTCATTCAATTTTGGAGAAAAAAAGCCACAATCTTTAATCATGGTTTAACTTATCTTGTGAACGTCTCTGAAAGGTGAAGGATCAATACTTTTTTGTTGACCTGTATGTATGGTGAAGCCTTATACTTAGGCTTTTTTTTGGGGGGGAGGACAGTTGGGGTTAAGTGACTTGCCCAAAGTCACATGGCTAGTTTTCGTGTCAAGAGTCTGAGGCCAGATTTGAACTCAGCTCCTGACTCCAGGGCCAGTCCTTTATTCACAGTGCCACCCAGCCACTCCCTAGGCTTTGTTTCTATACATTTGCTCGGGTCTAAATTTCAGTTACCATCATAAGCTTTGTGGGGACAGTTACACAGCAATGACTTTTTACTCTAATCAGAGGAAATTTGTTCCTTGTAAGACTACTGCAAGGCTCTTAGAGAAATATTTACCATGTAACGTTCTTAGAAATGAAATTTTATACCTCGCTGGATTGAAAGTAGACTCACTGAACATTTGCTAAAATATTTTTCATTTGATCTGCTTATTTAGTGCCACTCAGCCCATATTGCTGCACAGAGAAAGCCCATTATCCAGAAGCATTCTAAGTCTGAAATGATTTCTTAAATTATAATTCAATCATAACTAGAAATATATTTTATTAATGATTATTTGCATCTGCTTAATGGCATGGCTTGCTAACACCGCCATTTTTTTTGCTTGTTTTATCACATTCATTCATACACATTAATTGCATCATTGTGAATAGTCGGCTTCCTTGGTACTGTGTGCGTTAATTTTTGGATAGGAATGTAAAACAATCTTCGTGTGCAGGAAATCTCTAGATCATTTTATACACAAGAATAGGAGGTTAAAGAATTTCTGTTGAAAAGCAAGTTTCAGGACAGGAAAAAAAATATTCTGTTCACTGTAAACACGACACCAATGGGAATAAGGGCCAGTTCAAGTTCTAAGTTGCCATTACTTTGGGTAATAATTTCAAGCTGTCCGGTGCAGCTGTATAGGCCCGGCCAGACGAGCTATCATAGAAATGCTTTGATAGCTTGGGGCCCTTAAGTGTCAGGATATAGAAAAGGCAGCAGTTGTTGGCTGTGAAAACAGTCTGATACAAACCAGATGGGAACTTCCTCCATGGGCGACACAAAGGAAAACAATTGGCTCATTCAACAAAGTCAGGCCTGAGCCCCAGAGAATTCACAGAAAACAATCGTTGGGGCACCATAACCAGGGTGGATGCAAACCAAGGAGAAGCAGCCATGTGGCTGTGATTTAAAGAATTGTTTTTCCTTAGACTAAACAAAGTTTTAATCTCTGATTCTCATATTCATTAATCGCTAATTTGCAGGTCTTCTAAAACCCCCTTTATAATTCATTTATACACCTTTATTTCATGACACCACGAAAACTCCGTAGGCCACTGAAGGAGACTGAGGTGCTTCCCGTAAAGTGCTAAGGACATAGACCAGTTGCCACAGCTATTTCAGGAAACTGGCACATTTGCAGAATAATTCAGTGTGCGGACATATACATTTAAAAAAAATTACCTATCACAATGTTCCTGGGTCTCACTATGTTTGAATCTTTCTTTTAAAATAGAATCCAATAGTCAAGAGGCTTTCAGTGGAAAGGTTTCATTTGTATTATGAGATTTTTGGCTTCATTGGATGGGACAATTTTATTACCTTATAATAACAAAAAGTAATCATTAACATTTACTGTGGCCTTTTAAAGAAAGATTGATAACTTGAAAAGCAGCTTTTTTTAGGGTGGCTAGTATTGCATAATAAAAACCGTCAATTAGATTTAAAGGAACTTTTTGGCAATAAAATTTCAGTTTAAGATTTCTCCAGGCATGTTTAATCCATAAGAAATAAATTGTTTATGCTGTAAGTTGTACATAAAACAAAATTTTATAGAAGCATTTTGGTAAAAACAAATTTATAAGAAAGTCTATTTTTCTTCATCTTGAAACAAGCCAGATCTCTTTTTTCCCCTCATTTTTAAGGTTTGTTCTTATGTGCTGTATGACCTGCCATCTTTCTTAAGTGATGGATTTCAGCGCAGTTGATGGTTATTCAAAGCACAATGTATATCCACAACTTTTTAATAAAAACATCATAAGCTACTTTGTAATGAGGTGTTCACCGCTATCAGTTTATATGATAAGAAAACAAAACATGAGCCTCCTCATTTGTAAAATGATGCAGTTGGGAGAGATGATCTGCAAGGTTCCTTCTTATAAACTAAAAACTGGAAATATTTTTATTAATAGAAGTATTTCTACTGTGTTAGTAGAATATTAAAGTATTTACCAAGGGAAAATATTTTTAATACAGTGGCAAAAATGAGATTTTCTGGTTTAGGAAGTTCGTAGTGACTGATTAAAGACATTTTTGGTCCCACAAAAGTTCTTAACCCTATCAAGTCACTTGATTATAAACCAGGTTGAAACATTAAATAATGATCTGAAAGAGAAAGTTAGAAGTTGTATTTCCAGGATTTTTATGACACTTTGCTCTGTGCCTCAGTCATGTCCCAACTTTCTTTACTGTCTTAAAAACATTGGTTAGATGAAAATGGGAGAAAATGGAATTGCTGAACAGTCAGCTCTGTAAACAGTTGCCACTGCATATTCTGTTTTAAAATTATTGCAAGTTTTTTCCCTTGGTCTAATTGTACCTTAGTGGCTTTTGCCAAATCGGTTTGCATGTGCAGACTGTTCTGATGTTAAAGTCAAATGGTTTATTAACACAAACTAGAAAATAGAAAAGAAAAACCAAGGAAGATAGACTTCTTTGAAATTTACACCTGAAAAGTTATTAAAAATAATATTCTCATTTATTGATTAATTCTTTGAACTAAGCAAATCTCTTTCAACACTTGAATTCAAGTCTCTTATACTCATTTAATGAAGAAGATTTAGCTTGGATTTGTAGAAGTAATTCATTTACTCTACATACAATAAGCACAGATGGCATTTCTCATTTAATCTGACATTTGATGATAAAATTTATAATGGACAGCCTTTTAATCTATTACACACACACTTTCATAGATGTATGCATGTATGCATGCATGTATGCATGTATGTATGTAAACATTTCTGTGATACTGAAGTCTAAATCAGCCCAGTGATTTAATAAATTCTGTATACAAAATCCAGGTTAATACTGTTATTTTTTAATTGAATGAAAGCCACAGTGAATTCACTTCTAAGTTATTTAGTAAGTATTTGTGGAAGAGTTACTAAAATGTATAGCTAACAATGAAAATGATTACTTTGTACCCAAGATGTCAAACAGTTACACAGCATGTGTCACTGGAACAAGATTTAAATGAGAATTGGGAAATATTTAACAAATAAAACACAATAAAATATAGATGACATCATATTTCAAAATAAGTCATTATGCTGCCCGCAGGGATCTTTGTGGCCCCTGTTTCTTTTCCAGGTTGGTCCCACTGCTTTACACACCAAGGAACTGATAGATGTGTGAAAGTGACTTGATGTTGAAGACGTCATACTTGTCATAGTGCTGAAGTTATAACTATAAGTCAGTCACAAACAAACATTTATTAAGCACTTAGTCTGTACCCCTGTAGGGCTAAGTACTGGGGGGGACAAATAGAAGCAAAAAGAAGGGCAGCCCCTGCCTTCCAGGAGCTTAGAGTATAATAAATAAAATAAAAAGTGATCAAAATCTACTCCCTACATTTATTTATCAGTGAAGTGAGAATTCAACAGAAATAGAGAATAAATTACAAAAGCCATATCTGACTCTTCACGGCCCCATGGATCATGGTACACCAGACTTTTCTCTCCTCCATTATTTCCTGAAATCTGTCCAAATTCGTGTTCGTTGCTTCCGTCACACTCCCTGTCCATCTCCTCCTTTGTCTCTCCTCCTTTTCCTTTTGCCTTCAGTCTTTCCCAAAATCAGATTGGATTCCAGTAAGTTCCACATTCTCCTTGTGTGAACAGAGTATTCAAGCTTCGTTATTTTTTTATTTTGCTTTTTTTTTTTTTGGAGGGCACTTGGGGTTAAGTGACTTGCCCAAGGGCACACGGCTAGTTTTTGTGTTAAGTGTCTGAGGCCGGCTTTGAACTCAGGTCCTCCTGACTCCAAGGCCGGTGCTCTATTCACTGAACTACCTAGCCACCCCTCAAGCTTTGTTATTTGACTTTCTGAATCCATTTCCTTGTGTATTGACTGATTTGGTCTCCTTATTATCGAAAGGTATCTCAAAATTCTTCTAGCGCCACAGTCCAAAAGTATTGATTTTGTGACACTTGCCTTTCTGTGTAGTCTTCCTCTCAGAACCGTATGTCGCTACTAGAAAAAACATAGTTTTGGCTAGATGACCCTTCGCCAGCGAAGCGGTGTCTCTGCTTTTTAGTATGCTGTCCGGATTGCCGTGGTTTTCCAAGGAGCAAATGTCTTCACTTTGTGTCTGCAGCGATCATTGAGCCCAAGAATATGTAGTCTGATGCGGCTTCGGCCATTTCTATTTTGAAATGATGGGACCAGTCTCCATGATCTTTGTTTTTTTAACGCTAAGCTTGAAGCCAGCTTTTTGCTCTCTCCTTCACTCTCATCAAGGGGTATCTTAATTCTTCTTCACTTTTTGCTATCAGAATCCTATCTGCATATCTGAGATGATAAACATTCAGTATTTATATTAGGCCTGCACAACATACAGCCCATGGGACGCTTTGGTGGGCTGCATATTGTGCAGGCCTCACTTAGACTAACAGAACATCACATAGAGATCTGAAATAACACTATCTCAGAAAACGAATTAATCTAGATGTAAAGGAGCAACCAAAGATGGGGGGAAGGAGCGGGGAGAATTGTCAGATATCATCAAAGTGCAGCTGAGGTTCAAAGAAAGGCAGATTTCAGATATTTCAAGTTTAGGGCTAAACTGAAGAGAAATGAGCAATTCTGCAAAAGTGACATTTTTAGGATCACAGAGTTTGGAGCCAGAAGACTTGGAGATCATCTGCTTCAACCCATTTATTTTAGAAATGAAGAAATTTAGGTCAAGGGGTAAGGTGGGGTAGGCTTATAGAAGGAGCAGGGATTACAACCCACATCTTCTAGCTAGAAAACCAATGCTATTTTCAAGATGTATGCTGGGCTTACAAACAGGAAGATTTCCAAAGTGGTTATGTTATAGAAGGGGATATATTCTGTAGTACAGAAGGTAGAAGGTAATACTATAGAAGTATGAATGTGAAAGGGCAGGTAAAAAAGATGGAAGGAGGGGACATAACCAAGAATGAATATAAACACTTTGATATAAAAATAAATACTATAAAAGAATACACACTGTAAAGAAAACAGTAAATTAGGAAGCCCAGAGTAACCTGAGACTTGCAAAAACTTGAGAATTTTTGCACATGCAAAGAGGGTAGAAGATATGTTTTTATATGTATTGGTCAAAAGCAACCATTTAAAGCCCAAAGGACCATGGATATGGAAGAATAAGTGTCAAAGAATAGGAGGAGAGAGTTCTGAGCCCCCGGGGGTGAAGACATTTAAGACTCTAACATCCTAGTCAGTTGTGTCTCACGGATCTGAAAAAACCCGAAGTTATGATTGTGGTTAAACTGCTTTTGCAGAAAAGACGCTAATTGATAAAAGGATAAAAAAATATTGCCATTCAGCTCTAGGATTAACTTGAAATAATAATGGGAATTTTGAGCTGACCAAATTAGAGCCAGTTGTATGATTTCACATGTGTAGGAGTAGAGAAGATTTCTGGTGTTCGTAAGATGACACAAACGGTTATAGGTCCAGTAAAAATCTGAAAAGGGCACTGGATTGAATAATGGTCCAGAGGTCAAAAGAGAAATCTCATCGTTTTCTGTATCATTTTCTGTAGTCCAGGCCTGCATACTCAGAGACAGACAGACACACAGCCCTGAGAGAACAAGAGGAGTTTTACTCTCATAACAGCCCAGCTACAGACTAATCAAGGAAGGCATGAACCAGTAGCAGGTATCTCAGAAATCTGAGGCAGGCTTTGGCCAGTCCATTCAAGAGCCCAGCAGTTATATAAAGACTCAAATCAGGAACTGAGATTAGAAACACAAGAAGGCAACTAATACAGTGAAAAAATATGATGGGTTAAGAGAAGACCAAGTAGCAAGCCCAGAAGAAAGTAACACCGCAAAACTGAAAGCATCATCTCAGAGAAAAAAATCACCTTGGTTTATAGATTTTAAGAGGGCCTGGAAGAAGTAGAAAAAATGATGAAATTATAGATGAAATTCAGAGTTGGGTAGAGAGGTGGGAGGATGGTGAGAATTGGAAGGAGAATAAAGAACATGTGCTGGAAAGTAGAAAACTGTATGTAGGTAGTGGATGCCCTTAAAAACAGGACAGAGCAAACAGAATTCAGTATCTCCAAGTGACAGAAAGAGACAGAACAAAACCAAACGATTGAAAAAATAGAAGAAAATGTGAAGTACCTATTTTCAAAAGAATCATTGGATTCCTTGCAGTAAATTTCTCTGAAAGGCTTATAAATGAGATTTATAAGAGAACAAGAGCCTTTCCCCAATGGATAAATATGGTCAAGAGATATGAATAAGCAGTCAAAAAAATCTTCAAAAGAAATCCATTGCTATCAACCATCAAATGAAAAAATGCTCCATAGCAACAACAACAATAATAATAATAAATGCTCCATAATAATGAGAAACACAAATTAAAACAACTTTGAAGTTCCATCTCACACTAATCAAATTGTCAGAGATGGCAAAAAATAAAATTACAGGATTGTACACTGATTTTTACACTAAATTACACCAATATCCTTTTAGTAGAGCTACGAATTTATCTAATCATTCTGGGAAGCAGTTTGGAACCATACATAAAAAAATAACGAATCTTTGCATACCTATTGATCCGGTGATCATTCTATTATAAACCAATGGTAAGAAGTCAGATGCAGAGGGAAGGGACCCATATGTACACAATTACTTTCAATAGCACTTTTTGTTATAGCAAAGAGCTGGTAATTATGGGTGTATGTATACTGGGGATGCTGAACAAATGATGGGGTATGTGAGTTTATGTATTTTAAAGATGTTAAGAAAATCGCTCATGGCCACACAGGGTGTAACCGTCTTGGATTGAATTTGAACTCTTCTTCCTCACTTTCAGCTCGTTGCTCCATCCATGACGCCACCCAGCTGCCTCAAATGTATCGTCGAGAGACAGTCTTGAAAGCAATTTTCCAACAGGCCAAAAGTAAAGAACTGCAACTAATAACGGCCTAATCTGCAAGACTGAGTGTAGTTCAGGGAGTGTGGGGGGTGGGGAATGGATTTTCATGCACGTGTAGGATTTTCAAGCATTTCTGGTGAATAGACCAGAGCCGAGATGATCTGAGTTTTCTGCCCCTATTGAAGTGTATGTCGATGAGCAGCATTTAAGCCCTTCCAGTTGTTCAGATGTATTTGTCTCTTCTCGCTTTCTCTTGACTCCTGTATTGTAGCTTCGTTCTTTCTGCTCACTTCTGGTCTGTTCATCAGAGATGCTTGAAAATCCTATATATGAACTTAAACTTAAAATACCCCAAACAGAATTTGCTATTTTTTCGCTGTTTTTCCCCAAACCCGCCCTTCTTCCAGACTCCTCTTTCTGCAGTCGTTCTTCTGGTCCCCCCAGGTTTATCGTCATTTCTCCAGTATGGCGGCCTCCGGCTTTGGTTCAGGGCTTCGGATCTCTCTCCGTGTCACTCCCTCCTTCTCACTACTCCCCAAACGATTTTCCTTAAGCATCAATATGACCCATCTCTCCCCTACTCAGCAAACTTCAGTGGCTTCCTGTTGTCTCTAGGATCAGGTGTAAACTCTGTTTAGCTTTTAAAGCCCCCCAGCTTTTCCATCTTCATTGTGCATTAGTCTCTTTGACATTCTCGCCCAGAGTATCTCTCTGTTGTTGTGCGTTACTTGTAAGTTATTTTCTGCTTTTGGGTGTGCCTGCCTCAAGTCTCTCCCCACTCCAATCCATTCTTTATTCAGTCGCTGAAGTGATTTTTCCTAAAATGCAGGTCAGATTGTGTCCGTTCCGGCCTTCCCTCACATCCTGTCTCAGCCCAAACTCCCGTGGTTTTCTGTTGCCTCCAGGAGCAGATGCAAAGTACTTTGTTTAACATTTGGAGCTCTTTATAACCGAGCCTACCAGTCTTCTTTACACCTTACTCCTCAACACATACTCTGATCCAGCTCTGGGTGTTTTCTCTGGCTGTTCCCCGTGTCTAGAATGGCCTCCATCCTTCTCTCCAATGATTGACCTCCTTGGTTTCCTTTAAGTACCAGCTAGATAGGAAGCCTTCCCAGTCCCTCTTAATTCCAACATTTTCCCTCTTTTGATTTCCTATTTATGTTGTATTTAGCTTGCTCTGCATATGTTTTGTCTGCTTGTCTGCTGTCCCCTCCCTTAAATTGTAAGCTCCTTGAGGGCAGGAACTGGCTTTTCCCTGTTTTATATCCCTAGCACTTAGCATGTTGCTTGTACCTTGTAGGGTCCTAATATTGATGGCCTGAATCGAGCCAGACTGACCTTATTTTCCTTACACACCTTGCTCTGTCTTTTCTCCTCTGCCTTTGCTCTCACCATCTCCTTGACTAGAATCAACTACCACCTTAAATGGGAGGCCCGTCCTGATCCCCTCAGCTACTCAGACCTTTCCTCTACCTTGTGTCTCAATGATTTTACGTTTATTCTCCATCGGGCTCACCTGTATCCTCGTCTTCCTCTTTAGAACGTAAAGGCCTTGCAAGTAGAGATTAGTCTGTCTCTTGTATTTGTATCCCAAGTACCAGACACATAGTGGGTGCTTAACAAATGTCTGTTTATTGATTGACTGATGGTATTTATTCAAAAACCCAAGGACCCTAGCAGTTGGGGTAAAAACTCACTGTTCTATCAAAATTTCTGGGGAAAATTGGAAAGCATTCTGGCAGAAATTAGGTTTAGACTAATGTTTCACACTTATGATGATAAATTCCAAATGGATGCATGACTTGGATCTAAAAAAGGGACATGTTATAAACAGGTTAGAGGAGAAGGGAAGGAGATTCGTTTCACAGCTCTGAACATGGAAGAGTTCATGAACAAACAAAGGATAGGAAGGATTATAGGAGATAAAGTAGACATGGCAAAAACTTTGGAAGATCTTCCCCCCCCCCCCCAGGAACAAATCAGTGCAGTCAGAATTAGAAGGGAAGTAGTTAATTGAATAAAATACTTGTAGCAAGCATCTCTGAAAAAGGCCTGATAATTAAGATATGTAGGGGATTGATTCCAATATATGAGCAAGAGCTAGTTCCCAAAAGTAAATGGTTAAACAGGCATTTTTCTGTTTTCTTTCTTTCTTTTTTTTATCTTTCTCTTCTGGAGGGAGTGAGGCAGGGAAGTTGGGGTTAAGTGACTTGCCCAAGGTCATAGCTAGTAAGTGTTAAGTGTCTGAGGTCGGATTTGAACTCAGGTCCTTCTGCCTCCAGGGCTGGTGCTCTGCTCACTGCACCACCCAGCTTAGCACCTCTTTTACTTTATGGAAAGAAATTTTCATATTTAGTCGTGTTTGTTAAACTAGAAACTTAAAAAAAATGACTTATTTCCTCATTCAGCAACAAGGATAAAGAATACCCAAACTTGTTTTCGTTTGTTAATCACTGCTGATCGTTTACCGTCAGTCTTGTCTCTATTGGCCGACCAAGAACGGTTCACCGTGTGTTCTTCTTCCTTGCGCTGTAATCCCTCACAGCATCTAATACAAGTGCCCGTGAATACTAACTGATGATCTACGCCACTTTCCAAGCACATCGCCTTGTTCCCCACCTCGTTTCATACGCCTTTTTCCCTACTCAGTTCCATATATATTACTCTTTGAATTCTAGTCTTACAGCAAGGAAAGTTCCAAAAGGATCAACACGTCACTATCTTTACTGGAACTTTGATCTCATCCTTGTAGGGAGCTCCTATCTACCTGTGCAGATCTCCAGCCGTTCTCCAGGTTATAGCCTTAGATGGTTTCCTAATGTGTCCCAAGAAGTTAAATGACTTTGACAGAGTGAGTTACCCAGCCAGTGTGAGCCAGAGCTGATCCTTGAATCCACACGATCCTGACTACAAGGCATCAATCTGCTATACTGCGCTGTTTGTTTCTTCTGTGTATTGCCATTGAATCAGGGGGACTGCATTCTTTCCTTTTTAAAAAGTTTTTTAAAAAATTTATTTTTATTTATTTTTAAAAATTAACTTTTGTGTTTATTTTTAGTTTACATCATTCATTTCCACAAGACTTTGAGTTACAAGTTTTCTCCCCATATTATCCCTACCCACCACCCCAAAACAGAGATCCCACTGAATACCCCCTCCCCCAGTATGCTCTCTCCTATAGATCCTCCCCTACGCCCCCTCTGACTTTCTGGTAGGGTGAGATGGATCTCCCTATGCCAGTGCCTCTATATCTTGTTTCCCAGTTTCATGTAAATAATAATAATGGTAATATATATTTTGAAACATTTGATTTTAAAACTTTAAATTCCAGATTCTTTCCCTTCCTCCCTTGTCTCCCACCCTTACTGGGAATATAAGCAATTCAATATACATTGGTTTTTTTTTTTGTTTTTTTTGTTTTTGCTTTTTTTTTTTTTTTTGGAGGGCAATTGGGGTTAAGTGACTTGCCCAAGGTCACACGGCTAGTTTTTTTGTGTTAAGTGGCTGAGGCCGGATTTGAACTCAGGTCCTCCTGACTCCAGGGCCAGTGCTCTACTCACTGCGCCACCTAGCTGCCCTAATTCAGTATACATTGTACAGTAAGTGTAGTTACGCAAAATATTTCCAAAGTGGACATATTGTGAAAGACCAACTATATTTCCCTCCATCCTACCCCCCCACTTGTTCTATTCTCTACTTTGTCCCTGTCCCTTTACCAAAGTTTGTGCTTCTTATTACCCTACCCCCCAACCTGCCCTCCCATCCATCATCCCCCTCTCATCCTCTTCCCCCCTATTTTCTTGTAAGGCAAGATACCCAATTTAGAGTGTATGTCATTCCCTCACTAAGCCAAATTCAATGAGAGTAAGGTTGACCTATTCCCTTTTTCCTTCCAATTCTTCCACTCCATTGTAACAGTTATCCTTTGCCTCTTCTATATGAGATAACACCATTCTGTCTCTCCCTGTCTCCTCTCAGTATATTCCTCTCTTACCTCTCACTTTCAGCTTTAAAAACATCATCCTTTCCTATTCAGTTGATCTGTGCCTTCTGTCTATGTATACCTGTACACATATATACACACTCACATATGTATTCATACACATATATACCCTCCTATATAGATATATATGTATGTGTACATCTGTATCTATATCTATATCTATACATTTATATTTCCTTCAACTATCCTCATACTGAGAAAAGTTTCATAAGTTACAATTATTGGTTTTCAATGTAGGCAAATAAATAGTTCAACTTCGGTAAGTTCCTTATGATTTCTTTTCCCTATTTACCTTCTCATGATTTTCTTGCTTCTTGTATCTGAATGTCAAATTTTCCATTCAGTTGTGGTTTTTTCTTCAAGAATGCTTGAAAGTCCTCCGCCTCGTTTAATGACTATATTTTCCCCTGAAACAATATACTCAATTTTGCTGGCTAGGTGATTCTTGGTTTTAGTCCTAGTTCCTTTGATCTCCCTTAATGTAGAAGCTGTGTTATCCTGATTGTGTTTCTGCAATATTTGAGTTATTTCTTCTTGGCAGCTTGTAATATTTTCTCCTTGGTCTGGGAACTCCGGAACCTGGCTATAACATTCCTAGGAGTTTTCTTTTTTTCTTTTTCAGGAAGTGATTGGTGAATTCTTTCAAGTTCTATTTTGCCCTCTGACTCTAGAATATCAGGGCAATTTTCCTTGAGAATTTCTTGAAGGATGCTTACTAGGTTCTTTTCTGATCATGGCTTTCAGGTAGTCCAATAATTTTTAAATTGTCTCTCCTAGATCTGTTTTCCAGGTCAGTGGTTTTTTTCAAGGAGATATTTCACATTGTTTTCTAATTTTTCTTTTGTTTGGATCTGTTTAATAGTATCTTGATTTCTCATAAAGTCATTTGTTTCCATTTGCTCCAATCTAATTCTGAAGGAATTATTCTCTTCAAAAAGCTTTTGAGAT
>CM053598.1:212592261-212608444 GCA_028646575.1 Pseudocheirus occidentalis
TTTTTTTTTTTTTGCATCATTCTCATTTCTCTTCCCAATTTTTCCAACACTTCTCTTATTTGGTTTTCAAAATCCTTCTTAAGCAGCTCTATGGCCTGTAACCAAATAATATTTTTCTTGGAAGCTTCTGTTGCGTGAGCTCTGTGTTGTCTTCCTCCCATTCCATGCTTTGATCCTTTTTGTCCCCAAAAAAGGAATCTGAAGTTGGATGGCTGAGCTTGCTTTGCTTCTTTTGCCTGCTTGTGTCACCACTCAATTACTTGACTTCTCAGCTTTATGCCACAGTAGAACTCTGCTTCCAGAGGGGAGAGCTTTGTCCCAAATCACTGGGGTTTTTGCAGCTGCCAGAGCTATTAGGAGTCTCTACAGCCCCCACCAGCTTTGGCTCACTGGTCACACACCTCAGGACCACCACTCAAAACCATGATCCTGATCCAGGCAGCTTAAGGCAAGAGCACTTAGCCTCTGAATGATTGCTTGGCCCCCCTGCAATCTGCAGGCCCGGAGCTCTGAAACAGCCACGTGGAGGGGGCTGCAGGGCTGCTGTTTCTCCTGATTCTCACTCCAGGAGCAGAGGCTGGACTGCACTTTGTTCCCCACCCCCCCTCCACCCCCACCCCATATCCAGGAAAAGTTCTGCTGCCTTTTTACTTTGTCTTTGGCATTTATGGGTTGATAATTCTGGAAATTGCCATGGCTTCCAGTGATCCACTCTCCAGAATGTTTCAGCTGAGGCTGGTCCGGCCACCCTGGGCCTAAAACCGCAGGCTCACGTGGGGCTGGTCTCGGCTCCTAGTGCTCTGTGTTGAACCCTTCCTGTCTGCCCGCCAGTCTGCCTTCAGCGGGAGATTTGTTTCTGTCTGTCAGTCTGTGGGTTCTGTAACTGTAAAGTTTGTTAGAGTCATATTTTATAGGTATTTGAGGTGGCTGTGGGGGGAGCCATGGAGTTCTCCTGCTTCTGTGCCACCATCTTCCATTCTTTTTATTATGTGGGAGGTGAAAGAAAGAAGAAAACCATTATTAAGAGGGAGATGTTGGGGTGCAGTAGTTCTTCTGCTAGATGTGTCATTTCTAGATCTCATGTTTGGGTGCTGGAAATAGCTTTTAGTGTTGAACATGCCCTATACGTAATGATATGAGGATTTCAGTAATCATTTCAGATTTGCTTGTTTGACTGTAATCTGTTGTTTACAAATTGTCCATGAACTGTTTACACCATCTTTGTTTTTATAGATGTTAAAGGTACACTTGATTTTGTCCAATTCTTTTTGAAAAATCTTATTTATTTTGAAATTTTGAAATTTTGATATTACTCTGAATAGTTCCCTTTTTTCTCCCCTACACAGTGAGCCTTTCTTAGTAACAACAAAACCAAAAGGAATATTAGCAGTGTTTGACAGTATGTGCAGTATTACATTCCCATGGTCTCTTACCTTTACCCAAGGTAGCGGGGAGATGCAGTTCCCTGCAGAGTTAAGACTTAAAACTTCCTTACTTCTAAAGATTAGTTTCCTCAGAGATCTGTAGTATATTTAATTTCTTTAACATACTACTTTTAGTTTAAAAATAATTTTTCTCTTGTAACATTTAATGATTGAGTTTAATTGCTTTGTAATAAGACCATCTTGCTCTCTTTTATAAATCAGGTAGGGCTGTATTAATATTATAGTATTAATTAATATTTTATTAATTTAATGGCATGATATCTTTACCTAAAACTTGCTTGATTTCTTTGTGAAATTAACAAAGACTTGAATTTAGGTTATAATAGACATAGAAGAATATTGTTGATGCGTTGTTATATAATGTGCTTCCATGCCATCTTACTTTTGCTGATTATTTATTTTTATAAAATTGTAAAGCTTTTCTATGAAGGCTCTGGACTAGGGCCTGCAGTTACAAAAATAAAAACAATCCCTGTCCTCCAAGAGCATATATTCTGATTGTATTTTAGAGCATTTTCAATTGTATACAATTGCAGGTTCAAAGTGTATCCCGTATTAGAGAACCTTTAAGCTGTCCGTTTTATATCCCTACCCCCTTCCAGAGCCCATAAGGTGGGAACTTGGCGTCTTTACACCTCACATAAATGTGAAAGTTCATAAAATACAGATTCAGAATTTTTTTCACCAGACCTGTAATTTTGTCAGTGTAAGGAACACCCAAGGGGGGAACTTCTTCTTTTTTTCTTTTTGGAGGGCAGTTGGGGTTAAGTGACTTGCCCAAGGTCACACGGCTAGTTTTTGTGTTAATTGTCTGAGGTCAAATTTGAACTCAGGCACTCCTGACTCCAGGGCTGGTGCTCTATCATTGCTCCACCTAGCCGTCCCCAGGAACTTCTTTCAATGAAGATCATCCCTTTCCTCCACCAGGGCTCGTGAGAAGTGAAGTGACTTGCTCAGGGCTTCACAGTCGCTGTGTATCCAAGGCAGGACTTGACCCCAGGTCTGAGGCCATCTCTCTGTTCTTTGTGCTATAGTATTTCTCCAGGCAGAGATCAGTTACATTTCCATTAGCTTTTTTTCTGTTGTTCTTGACAGTTTATTTTAGTGGTTATAGGTGGTCTTGGGAAATGTACTGTAAGCTAGCATGGGGAGAAGGGCATAGCAACACTTTCTTCCTTAACTTTTGGGTCCTTGGATGAAACTCTTAAGTGTTTGGGGGAGGGGTCTTGGGAAAACTGCTGCCTGAATGGGCCTGCTTTTTTAATGCAAAATGCACTTCCTGTCACAGCCTTTGCTCCCTTTTGTCTCTTTTTTGATACATGAAGAAAAATTAGTCAAAAAGATTCTCTGTAGCTTGTCATTAAAATCACGATGTTTGACTTACAATTGAGGCGTCCATGATAGTAGTCATTTATTTGCCTTGTTTTAGAAGAGTCATAATTATCAGAGGGTTTTAAAAATCAACATAAATTATGCTTACTTCTTATATCTAATGATTTGTCTAAACTCAATACATTATACTCATGATCACAATCATTATTATTATTTTAAATAGATGGAGGAGACATGGATCGAACACATATTGAACCTAATAGTTACCTCACTTCTTTATTTGCAGGTAAGAGAGATCTTGAAAAGATGACTGAACTTAGCTTATTCAGATAATTTCATTTCCTTTATCATGTTTTCTCCTGATCATCAGCATAATAAGAGATTCAAACACCAGCCCTTTTTTTCTTCTGTAGCAAAGTCTGTAAATACAGCCCAGGTGTAAGCTTCCCTTTGTGTGCTTTACTGCGTGCTTGAAAAATACACAAAGCAGGGAAGAGAAAAAAAAATAGATCATTTTCCTTTTGTAAGTATATAAAATGTTGAATTAAAAGGCTGCAGGTGTGGTATTGAGAACACCGAGGATAGTACTTGATAGAATTCCATCTGGGGGAGGTTATTGTTGGGATAGGACAGTGTTTAAACTTTGAAGTCAGTTTTAAACATAGTGAAGCAGCTGGAATCTGGCAGAAGAAGAAACAAATCATTCTCATTAACTATTGCTTTCAAAAGGGAAACGAGTTGGAATTGTTTTTGCAGGTGCCTGGACACTTACTCCTTTTTATAGAAGCTATTTTATTTTTATCTTAAATTATACATTTAAAACAAGCATTTGTTTAGTGATTGGACATGTTTTTTGTAGCTTCAGAAATATTAGCAAATAACTAGAAATGTTATTGAAATTCAACATCTTTCCTAATTTTTATTTTAAAACAGTTGTATTTTGTCATTTAAAACTAGTGCACTTAAATGTAAAAGAGAGAAAAGGAACTGGTTGGATCAGTGAGTCTTCCAACACTTGTCAGGTGCCTACTGTACTCCAGGAACAAAGTGATAAAGCAAGGAAGGGGCAGTCCATGCCTTAGAGCAACTTGTGTTCCAGAGGTTCTAGTATGTACATGGCTCGGCATATACAAGATATCTACAGAGGAGTTAGTAGGTGAGCTGAGAGGGGATATGTTGGCAGCTGAGGAGAGAAAAGGTCTTCTCCAGGAGTTGGTATTTGAGCTTTCTTGAAAGAAGACGGGGAAGCCAAAAGGTAGAGGTGTGTAGGAGATATCCAGGGCTCAAGCACAGAGATGGGAAATAGAGGATATGGAGAGCCCTAACAAGCAGAGGACTTCTTATTTTAGCTGGAAGCTAATAGAGAACCATTGCAACTCATTGATGAGGGGTGATGTGGTCAGATCTCGACGTTTGAGAAGAGTTGCCCTGGCAGCTGAGTGGGGAGCGACCTACAATTGGACAAGCTAGAAGGCTGCCGGAGAGAGATGGTGGAGGTCTGAGCTGGAGGAGAGATTGTGTGAGAAGAGAGAGATGTTGTAAAGGAAGAAACGGCAACACTGGGCGAGGCATGGTGGGTGTGAGTTGCGTGAGAGGAAGGAGCCAAGGGTGGTTTGTGAACCTGGGAGTTGGGGGGGGGGTGTTCTCCATAGGAGCAGGGAAGTTCTGAGTGGGGAAGGTTTTTTGGAAAAGATGATGAGTCCTCTTTTGGACATTTTGAGTTTGAGGTGCTTGCAGAGCCTCTGCTTTGAGGCATTTGGTGATGTGTGGCAGTAGTTCAGCAGAAAGACTAGGGATGGGTGTACGGCTCTGGGAGTCATCTTGATAGACTGAGGAAGTGAGGTGACCAAGTGGATAGAGCATTGGATTCAGAGTCAGGAAGACCCGAGTTCAAGATGTCGGACATCGGACGTTAGACTTGGACATTAGTGAGCCTGGGCAGCTCTCTCAACCTCTGTCACCTCAGTTTTCTCATCTGAGTAGTATATATATATATATATAATAGTAATATAATGTATTAGTAGCATATATATATATAATAGTAATAGCCGCTATTTCCCAGGGTGGTTGTTCAGATAAAATGAGGTTGTATCTGTGAAATGCTTTCGAAGCCTTGAAGTGCTATAAGTTACTATGATGATTAATTATTAATATTGCTGTTATAAACAAGAGCTTCAGATTGGAATTTTGAGACTTTTTTTAAGTTTGATGCCTTGAGTCCAGCTACCATATACGCATTATACCAAAAGGGGATACTTTTTAAAGACTGTCATTTGCTGTAATTCACAAACAGACTTATTCTTTTACAGTATGTGACAGAAAATGTACAAGATTCCAGGGCTTGCATACAGCAGTATGTGATATGGCTGCTGACACGGTAAAAAGCCCTGGAAGGAAGCTGGCCCCTCCAGCACCAGTAGGGCACAGGCTCTCAGAGAGCGCTTTTGAAAATCTCATCAGTAAGAGTGGTACACTCAGAAGAAAACTCAGATGCTAAATCACCCAATTAAAGGTACAGAAAAAGAAATATACGGAACAAAATACAGAAGCATATCAGAAATTCTAGTCTCTTAATCAGAGATTGAAGGCAAAAGTTAAATGGTTAAAGCAGTACCAAGAGTCAAAGTAAAGACCAAAAGAAAGCTTCCGGGGCGGCTAGGTGGCGCAGTGAGTAGAGTACCGGCCCTGGAGTCAGGAGTACCTGAGTTCAAATCCGGCCTCAGACACTTAACACACACAAAAAAAACTAGCCGTGTGACCTTGGGCAAGTCACTTAACCCCAACTGCCCTCCAAAATGCAAAAAAAAAAAAAAAGCTTCCATTTCAGAGGCTTAAAACGTGTGGGGGAGGCACTTTGAATGAAGAGGACGATGTAGAAAATCAGTGTTGTTTAGATGGTCACAAGAAGTTCGGCACAAGAAAGACACAAACTGAATTAAATAAAAAACCACAAAGCTTGCCTGACATCAGTATAGCGAATGACAGAGCGCTTATGTCAGGGGAGATGAGTGCAAGCGTAGGCGCCTCATGGGGCTGGGAGATGTCTTGTGGCTCACAAGCGCACGGGCCACTGGCAGAACGTGGTGCCAGCCCCTCAGACGCGGGCCTGAGCCCATCCTTCTAAACAGAAGACATCACAGGGCAGCCACGGAAGCTGGGCACGCCAGCAGGCCCTCCAAACGTAGGCTGGTTATGTATTTATATATTTTATATGAAGCCTTCGTAGCCTGTTTCTCTAAAAAACACTTTAAATATTTCTGTGCTGTTCCGGTCTTCCCGTTGGCTACTCCCAGATGCTTTCTATGTCGGCTTTGTTAAAATTAGCCACCAGCAGTCATTAATCACCTGCCTAGTGACCTGCAGAATGTTAGATACAGGACAGGACGGTGACTCGTCTCAGGATTGCTTCTATCTAAATTCCATTGAACAAGGTGAGCAGAGCAGCAGCAGTGGCGGCTGATGTTACTACAGCCCTCTGAGGCCTGAACAGTTGTAACGCACGTCCTCATTGGACCTTTGCTGTTTGTTGAGACACCCGGGTACTGCAGTGTTTGTTATTCTGGAGTTACAGACGGGGACTCTGAAGTCCTGCTCACACATCTGGTGTGAGTCAGAGCTGGGGGCTGAACCCGAGTCTGACGCGGACCGGCCTTGTCATTCACCAGGCCGCTTCTCAAGCCATTGCGTTTAATGAAACTAGCTTTAATGTCACCTTAAGCAGAGAACATGCACACATTAAAAGGGTAAGTCTGTGCTGTTTTTCCTTGACATTTATCACAAAGTCAGCACAGAACGCAGATCTTCAGCTTCCTTATGCCTCACGCTCCCCAACTGAAAGTCCTGTATAACGACTGAATGTCCCGTATAAGTTCACTGGCCTTGGAATGTGTGTCTTTTGCTATAAAACCTTGTATTGACTCTATTGAAGTTGCTCATGTTGGACTTGAATAATTTTCTCTGTTGACTTTATTTTCTTTGTTACACGTGTTGGCTGTTGGTTGCATGGTTAATGTGTGTTTTTGCTCCTCTCCAGTGGTTTGGGGTGTTTTGTGTCTTTAGTCGGCTTGTAAGAAGCTCAAGGTCAGGGAGGAGCCGTATCCCGTACATTTTTTCTGCCACCAGATAGAAATGAAACATCTTAGTAAATGCTGGTTGAGCTGAATGGCATTTCCATTTCTTGCAGGAGGGGAAGCGGTGCCGTGTTTCATGCCGCAGGCCACACTCGCCAAGATGTCTGTGACCCTGCCTTCAGTGAATGTGGACGACCACTCTCGTTCTGTGTCTCAGAGTCTCAGTACAATACAGGGAGATGCGGACTCGTCAGGAGCCGATACCTTTTAGAAGCTGCTGTTTCATGAAGTACGTTTAAATAAAGATGCTGTGGGTGATGTTTGTACTGCTTTGGAAATCTTTGTTTCATTGTAAAACAATTTCCCAGACTATTTTTCTCTATTATTCCTAATGTGTTTCAAAGGAGAAATCCTTGTGAATATGTGTAATTTCTAAATAAAATAATTTATACACAAACTACTATTTGTGCGGGTTAAGTTGTTGGAGAACACGATGATCATAGGAGTGTCCAAGGCTGAGATTTTGGAGGATAAAAGGCACTGATGGCGCACGTGGCCTGGCAAAGACGCAGTTTAACGCGCTGTGTGACCAGATGTTCTTGACCGGGACGCTTTTGTGTGAAGCTGTTTTCTGATGCTTCAGCCCTTAGCGCTCTCCTTACCAGAACCGCCTTGTGTTCATTTTGCATAATGTTCTTTATCCATTTATTGGTGAATACTTGTCTTTCCTATTAGAACGAATATAAAGACCTTGAGGCCGGGGACTGTTCTCACTTTTGTCTTTTATAACCCAGTATTTGGGAAAATAGGAACAAAGGAAACCAGTAGCTCTGAAATACCTAACATATGCCAACGTGGTGTGTGGGGTGCTCAGGGAGGGCTAGCACCTCTGGTGCGAGGGCCTGCCGAGCCTTCTCCAGGGCTGCTTGTCTGCCTTTGGGGACCTTTGGTGTCCCCCTGGCACTAGGTGACCCTGGGAGGCGGACGCTTGCTCAGTGTATTTCTGCTCCAAACTGTTTTTAACTCTCTTGTTCATTTTGGTTCTGAGGTTCTCCTGATGCCCGTTTCCCCTTTCCATGTTTGTAGATTCTCGCACACCCCAGTTTTGAGAAACAGCAAGTTCCCCCCTTTCTTTTGCCAGTGTTTTCCGTTTATTCCCCCTTTCTCTTTTTTCCTCGGCAGACTCCCAGAAAAGAACCAATTCACCTCCAAGATCTCTATTTTCCTTGTTTATCTCTCGGTATCCTTTGAAAACAACATGAAGGAGGGACCTTTGTTTCTTCTTCCCTGTGGTAGGATGTTAGGAAAACGTCACTGTATAGCTCCTTTCAGTTGCTGCAACAAATTTACATTCCTAGATTTCTTTGGCCTTTGTTGTTTTATTTATTATTATTATTATTATTATTTATTTCAAGATGCTTACTCAGTTCTGCTCTTGCATTAAAGAATTCATTAAATCTTCCATTATAGGTACATTTTTTCTTTGTAGGTTTATAGTAGTTTTAGTAAATTATTATTTTTTTGCAGGACTGTATTTGGGGTGGCAAGGTGGCATAGGCTTAGTAGAGCGCCGGCTCTGGGGTCAGGAGGACCTGAGTTCAAATTCGACCTCAGACACTTAACATAAAAAGTAGCCGTGCGACCTTGGGCAAGTCACTTAACCCCAATTGCCTTCCAAAAAGCAAAAAAAAAAAAAAAAAAAAAAAAAAGACTGTATTCTTTGTCTAATGGAATATTGCACTCTCGCGTCTCACTTGGATTTTAAGTAGCAGGAGAAGCTGCTGTGATCCTGCCCACGGTCAGTTAGTAGTTTCATTTACTTCTTTCTGAATCTTGGAGTATGTTTCCTTCCATGAGGGAGCTCCAGATTTTGGTTATGATAGTTCTGGGACTTTTTATTTTGTATTTTTCACTTTCCCCTCTGGTTCTAATAGATTTGGACAGTTTTCACGTGTGATTTCTTGTAATTAATATAATGTTCAAACCTTTTTTTAAAAAATAGTGGTTTTCAGGGAGTTCAATACTTTTTCTTTTTCTTTCTTTCTTTTTTTTTTTTTGCCTTTTGGAGAGGTGAAGGCAGGGCAGTTGGGGTTAAGAGACTTGCCCACATCACACGACTGATAAGTATTAAGTGCTTGGGATTAGATTTGAACTCAGGTCCTCCTAACTCCAGGGCCGATGCTCTATTCACTGTAACACCTAGATGCCCCCAATACTTCTTATATTATCTCTCTTTTGCCTGTATTTCAGGTCAGTTGTTTTTCCTATTACATATCATGCTTTTTTCTATTTTAAAAAAATCTTTAGCTAATATTATATTTCTTGCTTTCACATAGAGTCATTTATTTCTGTTTGGTTTATAATAGTTTTCAGAGTTTCTATTTCTTGGATTTTACCATTTTCCCCCTAAGATACTTACTATCTGTCTAGTCTTTCCTCCAGAACTTTTATTTCATTTTTGATCTCTTGCTTAATTGCTTCTAGAGTATCAAGAACTGAGTCAATCATGACGGTAATTTGAGATTTCAGGTGATCAATTTATCCTGGGAGATATGATGTTCCCTGGAACTGAAACTAAGCAGAGCTGCTAATGGAAAATAGAAAGTTCCCTGGAAAATTCTGATCTGATTCCACTCTCTATAAAAGAGGCCTTTGAGAGGAATTTTTTGCTTCACCCTCCAGCCCTCCAGTCAGAAGGGAGAGGGAACTGAGGGAGTTGAGAAGATGTTGAGTACCCAAAACTGATGACCATGGGGAGATGAGATTTTAGGTGATCACCTTATCCTAGGGGAGGTATGAAGGTCTGGGGAGTTGAAAATAAGCTGAGCTGCTCATGAAAAAAGGAGAATTTAGACAATGTTAGGAAACTCCACGTCTCTTGACCCGGGTTGGCTTTGTCTGGGCATTATGGCATCATGCTGGTTGATCAGTTGGTGACCCTAACTGTGATCTCATGGTACTTCTTCTGCTTTCTGGAGGCTTGTAGTGTTTCTCCTTCAGTGTGAGAGCTCTGGATTTTGTGATGGCCCCAGGACTTTTTCTTTTATTGATGTAGGAATCTGAAATAGTAGTTCAAGTGAGGGATTAGTCCTAAGCAAAACAAACAAAGGATATACAAAAAAATCAGTAGATTTTTTCATATTTTTCCTTCTGGTTCTAATAGATGTAGGCAGTTTTCATTTGTCATTTCTTGTAATATAGTGTTGCTGGTCACTGGTTGCTGCTGGTCATATTTCCCAGGGGCTTTCAAGGATTCTGCCCTGGTGCTTTCTTAAGGGAACCCTCTGCCTTTGGTTCCTCCAGACTTCTGTAGGCTACATGTATTCTTTGTTCACACTGGTGCTTTGCTGGGGGAGACCTTTTTTTCCTATTCCTCATGAGCTTCCAGATTACTTTTTATGCATTTCTGGGGTGGAAGAAGCCACTTCCTCTTGTTTCTCTTTGGATTTTTAAAAACATCTTTCTAAAGAAAGTGATGAGAATGGGTTTTGCTAGAATAGATGCAGGTGAAATGAAGAGCCTGTCTCCCATTCAGGCAGATGTCTTGGCAGGAAGAATATATTCTTTCTTCAGAAGAATGATTGATGAAATACTACAGAATTTAACTTCTAGAACAATTTTTATTTCCTGACCTTTTGAGTTATTTCTGTTTATTGATTTTTAAATTTCTATTTATTGATTTATTGACTTTCCTTTTATGTAAATGGGAAAAATATTCCAAATCTGTTTCCTAAGAGAATCTAAAAGTGTCAACTTGCTGTAATGGTAATGTAACAGGTACTTAGCACTTAGTAATTAATCAAGAAGGTATGAATCCCTGTTGCTGACGTAACAGGAAGGGGTTGGCTGGAACAGGAAGCTAATGCTGTGTGTATATAAGGAAAAGCCTCAGAGAGGGAGAGTCAGGTCTTCTTGGAGTGGACTCCATGGAGGCAGAAGCTGCTGCCACTGAGGAGGCTGAAGAGAATGATTTTGATTTTGAAAATATAGATGTAGTTATTTTGATTCTGGGAACCAGCTGAAACTTCTGCTGAGTCTGAGGAGCTCACAAAAGACTGAGGAAGCATGACTGTGATGCTGGTACTTTGCATGAACCTGTTGGTGGCTTTGTTAAGCCTTGTCTTCCCAGGAACAGAGACTGTGAAGGATTTGAGATGGACTGGATACTGTGAGCTCCAGTGTGGAGCAGGAACTGCATAGAGAGCTAGACAAAGACCTGGGAGCTGTCTGCCTTTGAATCCAGGTGACAGTTTGGTGAATCCAGGTAGGATCTGGGACCATGGAAGGGGATCCAGGGAATCTGAGAGCATGCCCTGAGTCAAGGTGAAAGAAGACTTTACTTGGATACTGTGTACTGACTGAGAAGTTGTAAATTTACTAGGGGTGTATTTTCTGATGATTGAATAGTGAATGATGAAGGATGATTGAATGATTGAGTTGACTGGATGACTGATGGACTAAATGATTGTACTTAGTGATTGATGACTGAATAAGTGACTGATTGAGTTAACTTAGTGTGTCCTATGAGTTGGAGAGCTTTGACTATTGTACTTTGTGATTGAATTAAGGATTTTGTGAATGCTTGAGTTACTAAATGATTGTTCTTTGTTGAAAACTTTGTGACACTGTGGTGAAAGTTATTTTCTGTGATAAGTTGTTGTGAATGCTGTACCTTGATTTACTGCTAATGTTTTGCTTTCATTTATTATAGGATAGAGTACTCACTATACTGTGTAATCAGAACCTTAAAAATTGTTCACAGTAGAAAGGTGCTTGTGCATGGCATTACACTTGCTAGATGGGCTAAAGCATGTTATGCCCATTTGACTATCTGCTGAGGAACTTAAAAGATATTTTAGTGTGCAGTCTTCTTTGTTTCTGATAACCTGGAGGTTTCTGAGGATGTAAAACTTTGTGTTCTTTCTGAAGACGTCTATCCAATGTCCTGGCCTGGCAATAGCAGCAGAAGAAATGATCTCTCTTCTAACAATGTCTGCCAGAAAGTCATTTCAGGATTTTTCTCAGTCCTCAATCTTCTTGACATCTCTTTAGCATCTGATACTTTAGCCTAACTGCCTTCTCCTTCTGAATTTTCTCTTCCTCTTAGCTTCCATGATACTTTTCTTCCTGGTTTCTTCTGCTACCTGTCTGATTAATCCTTTGCTGTTTCCTGTTCTGGTTTTATCATCCTGTCTCCCAAGTGTGTATCCCACAAAACTTTGTCTTTGGCTCTTTTTTCACCAGTTATTCCTCTGGCAATTTCATTCATCCATATAATTTCAACTGTTACTTCTATGCAAATGGTTCTGAACTCTGTATGTCCATCTTCCCTTGAAATCCAATTCAGTTCTCTTTATACCCCCACCTGTATGTTCCACCAGCACTCCCTTTACTTCCTAGCTCCCTACTTTTGAGCTCTTGGCCTCTCTTATTTTCTCAAGGAACTTAGTATCTGTCTCCGCTTTTCTTTCTACCCCATCCTCAGCTTTCATCATCAGGGGCTTTAATATTCCTCCTGCCATTCCTTTCAACATTATGGCTTCTTTTATCCATTCCCAAAATGCACCACACTAAAATCCTGGTGGGGAAACTCAAGAAAAGTCATAATTATTTTTCTTTTTTTGGGGGTGGGAGAGCAAAGCAATTGGGGTTGAGACTTGCCCAAGGTTAGACAGCTAGTGAGTGTCAAGTGTTTGAGGCTAGATTTGAACTCAGGTCCTCCTGACTTCAAGACCAGTACTTCATTTGCCACTCTGCCTAGCTGCCCTCATAATTTTTTTTTCCAGCCCATGTCAGCATAGGAAGACAAAGAGCTTTGTGGACATTGGATAGGATTGGGCCATATGCAAAGCATTCTGGTACCCAGGAGAGACTAGGCACCAGGGTAAGAGGAAGCCCCAGACTCATAGTGGGGTTCCATAAGGGAAACAGGCGCTAACTGGCAGCCTTGTTGCCCATTACCCAGTTCTGGATCCCAGATCCAGGGCAGTTTGAAGAGTTCTGTGCCCTAAGGTGGCCTTCTGGGGAAGGAAATGGTCTTAGGCCCCAAGCTGTATGCCAAGAGAAAAGCAATTTCAGAAGCAAGCAGCATCAATGTGGTATGGACCCCAGGAGCAGATTAAGATCTCAGTGTCTGCTTTTCCCCAATCTGAAGCTTATGGAACAGGAATCCTAGGTCTAACCAGGGCAGGAATCCTAGGTCTAAGAGGACCCTGCAGTTCTGTCACTGAAGTGACAGAGCTTCCCAGGTGGCTGATAGAGGCGGAATCCAGCAAACCCAAAGTCAGGTAATGAACTTGTACAACTCAGAAGCAGGAGGCAGGAGCAGGGGAGGAAAGCAGCAACCAGAAATACAGTCCAATCTACAGGGAAATTGGAAGGAAAGAGAAAAGAGGGATTAGTCTGAAGCAGAACAAACTCTTAAGGATGTACAAAAATATTTATGATTCTTTTTGAAATGGCAAAGGGATAAGAATCTGAGGGGAATGCCCATAAAATGGGGAATGGCTGAACAAGTTACGATATATAAATGTGGTGGATTTTAATGTACAGAAATGATAAAGGGGCTGGTTTCAGAGAAACCTTGAAAAACTTACAGAGATTGATGAAGTGAACAGAATTAGGAGGAAAACTTATATAGTGGCAACAGTATATTAAAGACAAATGGCTTTGAAAGAATTAGTCTCTGATCAGCACAATGACCAACCATGATTCCAGAGGATGAATGAGGAAGCATGACACCCATGTCCTAATAGACATGGAGGATTCTGGGTGAGGAATTATTTTTTGTATATTTATATATGACATATTTATAAATTTATTCATATTTTATATATTATATATTTCCAGAATGTGAACATTTGATTTGCTTAACTATACAAGTTAGTAACAGGGTTTTGGGGTTGTTTTTGCTCGATTTGGGATGGGGGGGAGGTTGGGATGGGAATGAGAGAAGGTGGGTTTTTGTTGAAAACAATTTAAAATAAATAAAATTCTATTTTCTGATAATGATGTCCAGTTCCTCCATCCTTTTCCATTCTTCTATCCTATCAGCTCTATTCTTGGCTTCATTCCCTTCTCATCAAAGCGTTGACCCTATTACTTAATAAAACCAGGCATTGGCCCCTGCCCTTTAATCTCTCCCTCTTTTTTCCCTTAAATTCTTTCTTAGTCTTCAGTTTCTGGCCTCTCCTACTATCTGCTTTCTCTTTTCCTGCTCCCAAACTGCTTGAGTGATGCTGGAGGAAGTAATTTAATCTCAAGGTCTGTTACTGGTACCTGGTAATCCTTTTATTAATCTTTGACTGTGAAATTTCAGTCCATAACTGTTCCAAACTGTCTCTAACTCATATTAGGCCCATAGTCCCTATACCATCTTTCAGCAGATGACTTCATTTCCTCACTTTGCCAAGAAAATCAGAGCCATTTGTTAAAATCGTTGACTCTCCTGCTCCGTGTGATCAGATATGTGCTTCACAAATACCTTCTTGCAATACCTTAAAACCTCTTTGAATTTCCCCTAATCTCAGAGAATGAAATGACTCTTCTGGCTGAGACTAAGCCCTTTACTTGTTCCTTTGATCCTGTTTTCTTCTTTCTCCTCTGGGACCTTGTCTCATTGTCCCTTTCCCCTAATCTTCCATTTCCCCCTTTGTTTTGGTCCCTCTGCTCTCTGCAATGCTCAAGTCTCTGTGTCCTTCAAAACAGAACAGAACAAGAACACTTCTGACAGTACCACATAGCGGCCCCATGTCAACATTTCTGCAGTCCACTGTGGTATTCTTTTAGGTTCCCTTTTATATGTGTAGGTTCACCTTTGGTCTTTTTTAGTTCAGTTGGAAGGGGAGTAATTCCAATATTTATGTCAGTTTTTAAAGGGCCTTGTTGCTTTCTTGTGTGCTGTCAGAAATGTCTCATTCAGTGTTTTCTGTTGTGTTTCTTCCTGTATACAGTCATTTCGTGCTTATGTGCTCTCATTCCGGCAGCTTCATATAATCACTTAAGTTTCTTTTCTCTCCTTAGCCTTCTAGTTTTACTGATTTAAATATCTTCCATCTTCCCTGGTTTGTAAGATTCTGTTTTTCAGTTACTCATACAGTATTTCACATCCCTCTCCGGGACGACGATTCCTCCAAAATGTGGGGAAGAGAAGAGGAGAATGAGCAGACAGTAGCATCATGACTCAGTGTAACCAGCCTGAAAAACAACCTGACATACACAAGAAAAGCAAGCTTCCGACCCGGGGTCCCTATCAGCCTGCGGGTATCTAAAGGTGATCAGTGCCGGGAAAAGGTTCTGCTCGGTGCCTCTTAGAGACGAGGCAGGTCCCCATCAATAGGGGATAACGGGATGCGCTGTGCCATGTATATGTAAACGACTGTAAGTGTGGTGCTGGCGGACTGTGTCCTTGGCTCGTATTGCATGTAGTCCTCCAAGTAACAGGTAAATCTCACCTTCTGTGCCCACTTTCCCTGAAGACCGGCAGGATGACGCGGTGATGCTCGCTGGATAATAACGAACCGGCCACGGCATGTCATACGTAATTTTCCCACCAGGTGGGGCTCCGCTCAAGTTACGGGCGTATCGGTTCTAAGCGTCTAGAGCGGGGGACCAAAGATCCTCTCCCGGGATATGAATGAGTGAATGGATAAATGAAGCCTTTATTGAGCCCCTAGGGTATGCGAAGCATTGTGCCAAACAGTGTGGATGCAAATAGGTTAACAAGATGATCCGTGCTCTCAAGGAGCTCAAATCATAGTGGAGGAGATGCCCCATAGGAAAGTTTCAGCTGTAAGTCTGATAGAAAAAGTCTATGGTCCGGATAATAGGGTGCTCACTGCTCCCCTGGTTCTGCTGTGTTGTTTTAAGTAGGGGGCAAGATTCAGACCAAGGCTGCGCTCGGTGCTCGTGGATTCCAGCCTAAGAATTTATACAGAGACTTCTTCCACTCCAGGAGACTGAAGAAAGGGGTTCAGGAAATGGGTGCTCATGCCCGTTCTGAAGGCGATAGGGAAAGCAAGGGACAAACAGGACAGAGAGTGCCGGGAAGATCATGAAGATGGTACTAATATTACACCCTCCTTCCCAGCCGCAGACGGTTTTGGAACACTCATTGCCTTCTCTGGGCTTCCCCATGTTGGTCTCCCAGGCGGGCTCCCTGTCCAGTGTCCCTCTCTCCCAGCAGAACTCCTGGTATAGTGGGCAGCAGCGGGAAGCGGCCATTACTGCAGAAGTGCTCAGTTTGCTGGGTAAGATAACAAAATCTGGCAGCATCTTCCTCTGCTCCCTGTGTCCAGTGGAAGGAATGCTCCTTAAAGCTCCTCCCAAAGAATAAGT
>CM053598.1:212608944-212626360 GCA_028646575.1 Pseudocheirus occidentalis
AGGAGGAGAAGGAGAAGGAGGAGAAGGAGAAGGAGGAGAAGGAGAAGGAGAAGGAGGAGGAGGAGGAGGAGGAGAAAGAGAAGGAGGAGAAGGAGAAGGAGGAGAAGGAGAAGGAGAAGGAGGAGAAGGAGAAGGAGGAGGAGAAGGAGAAGGAGAAGGAAGAGAAGGAGAAGGAGAAGGAGAAGGAAAAGGAGAAGGAGAAGGAGAAAGAGAAGAAGAATCTTGTACTAGGGTTAAAAAATTAGTTTTACAATGGAAATGTTGCAAACCAGAAATAAATCTGAAAAATATCTGGAAAAATTTAGAGGATCACAAAGTTACATATGATTATGGTACAGATAGAGCAATAGACTTGCAGTTAGAAAGACCTACCTTCAAAGCCTGCCCCAGGCTTCAGTTTCCTTTTCTGTAAAATGAAGAGAATATTAGCACTTATTTTACATGGTTGGTATGAGGATGAAATGAATATACACAAGGTGCTTTGTAATTCTTAAAACACTAAATAAATATTAGATATTATTTTCTTGGGATACATTAAGAGGAGCAAAGAAATAGGGAGGTGGTGGCTCCGATGTACCATGCCCTGATCAGATGACATCTGGGCTCCATGTTTTAGGAAAGACAAGGCAAAGCTGGAGAGCACACAGGGGAAGTCAGCCAAGATGACAGATGTCTTCAACTTTGTGCAATATGAGTATAGGTTGAAAATACTGAGTATGTTTAGCATGGAAAAAAGAAAACTCCAGAATCTAATAACTGTCCTCTAGTATTTGAAGGATTGTTATGTTTGTTTTCCAGTCCAGTCCTCGCTGCTATGATCCAGGAGGGCCACTACTATGGAGAATGGGTTGGCTATACCACCACTACTGATAGCAACTGTGGACCAGCAGCAACTGATGGGAAGGTAAACCCAAAAGCCCAGGAAAAATAGTACTTCTTCCCAAAAAACTACTGGGACTACTTCCAGATGGTCCCTTGAGTATCACCCAGAGAAGCAACTTTTCTGAAGACCAGATCAGGTAAGTTCCTCTGCAGGTACCTGTAGTGCCAACGCAATATTTATAGCACCAACTATGACTATAAATATTCCCTCATGGAGCTTGATCACAAAATATAGCAGACTCTCCATACAGAAGACAAACACAATATATTTATTCAGACACCAGAAAACCAAATCCCAGTACCAGTAAGCTGATTCCATCATAGTAGCAAGAAAGTTAATAAGTCATAACAACACAGAAAGCCACAGCATCCTTTAGCCTTCCCACAAGCCAATATTTACTCACAAACCTGTCTGACTCTCTGGGACATGCGCTGTCCTCCCGACCATCTAGTCTAGCTTTGACTCCCAGTTTTCTGTGGGCTCTGCTCCAGCCTTCAGCAAACTCCTCCCACCACAGGCTCCATGTGACTACATTCAGCCTATTTGGGGGCAGAACTTATTTTCAAAGCAGAGAATGTTTTCAAATTCCCCTACGCTCATTAAGGGGCAGGGAAGATCTTTGAATTACCATTACCATTACAGCACTCTAGATCAAGGCTTCTCAGCAGCCATAGTTACTAAAGACCCAGAAAACAAAATTCTCACCACTAAGGAAATCAGATCCATGAGTTCTCTGGGAGAGGAAACTCAATCTAGGTATGCAAGTTTGAAACTTATCATTTTAGTTGCCCACATCATTAATAGGCTGAATGACTTGTTCAAGGTCATATAGCCAACTGGTGTCAGAGGTGAGACCTGAACCCAGGTTTGGCCTTCTATCCACTACAACATGCTGCCTCTCAAACTCCTTTGCACCATCAAATGGGTCAACAGACATGGTTTTATCATTGGAAATGACACAAAAGAAGTTTATTATCATCCGCTTGGTTGCTAAACCATAAGTACTATGGGGCCTTTCAATCTAACTTACAATTGAAACATCAGTCAGTCAGTCAATACACATTATTAAACACTTACTATGTTCCAGGCATCATGGTAAGTATTGAGGAGACAAAATATGTTTTATCTCCAATAGAATGTGAGTTCCTCGAGAGCAGACATGATCTTTTCTATTTGTATCTCCAAAGTTTAGTGCAGTATTTTGCATAAAGTGTAACTTAATATCCAATCCTTCATTCATTCATTGTCTCCAGAAGTCAGAATTTAGGGAAGGAATAGAAGCTGCAAAAAGGCAAATTTAAGATAGAGGCCAGGAAGGACTTCCTAGCATTTAGAGCTTTCTAAAGTAGAATGAGCTGCCTGGGGGAAGGAGTGGGTTCCCTTCCTGGAGTTCTTCAAGAAAGACTCAGACGTCTGCTTGATGAGTATGTTCTAAGATGGGGTTGTTTTCTCGTGCAGGCTGGATTAAAGGTTGCTGAGGTCCTTTACAATTCTGAAATTCTCATATTCTGGGATTTCATCTCCCTTATAGGCATATTAACATTTAGAAAACTCTCTCATGAATAAGTTGCATGTTTTTACACCATTTAGGACATGTCATATTTTAAAATCACATTTTCATAGCAGTTACAGAATTAATTGAATTAATTCTTTGGTCAAGCCTTTAAGTGATAGGCTAAAAGGGAGGGGGAAATTATTATGAAAAAGACAATTTCCCAAGTATTACTCATCTTTTTCACAGTCAAGTCAATAGCTGTAATATTTCATTTTTGCATGTGCCTCACCAGATAGGTGGACAACAACTGTCTGATTAAATTGCCCATCTGGAATCTTTACACTGTGATAAAATTAAGAGAGGGAGGATATTTAGAGATCATTTATTCTAACATTTATTTCATCTTAGTGATAGGGAAATGGAGACCCAGAAAGGTTAAGGAATGTGTCTGAAATAATATGACTGGTAAAAATCAGGATTCGAATCTGGGTCTTCTGACTCCAAATTCAGTCCTCTTTTCACCTCACACAGGAATGAACATCTGAACAAAGAGCACATCAGATCAGACCAAAATTGCTTTCTTAGGTAAGGATTTACTGAAATGTATTCTCTTGCCTTTAGATAGAAACCAAATAATGCTCCTTTCCCCCCATTCTTTTCTTTTCTTTTACTTTTTCCTTTTCATTTTCTTTCACAGAAATTTGGCAGTAGAAAGTTCACAGAAAGTTGACTGGAATGAAGCTATAATTGACTCTCTGAGGAAACTGCAGTCACTTTTGAGAAAGTTGATTCTGCCAAGATGTGATCCTTCTTTTAAACCATTCATTACACAGGATTGGATACCAAGGTTTCTTAAAATAACACCAAAATAATTCAAGAAGAAGGATAAACAATTAAAAAACAATAAAAGTGAAACCACCTGAGAAAATTGAAAAGTGGATTGATCAAAATAGGTTTGAATGTTGAATTAACACTAAAATATCATTCATGTCACAATGTGCTAGGATTGGAAGCTTTGGCTTTTTCGTAATTTTTCAACATAACTGCCATCTATATATGCCTTAATATTGGCAAGATTTTTCCTGCCTCCACATATATATAGATGTCTTTTCCATATCCACTTGCTATTGCCTTTAGAGATACAAAGGCTTTGGGAGGTGGGAGGAATGTGACATGAAGACAGAAACTGGAATGCTAAAGATCAAAGCCACAAATGATTATCAGTTTAGTTATTTATGTTTAAGTCCTAGGTCCATCCCTTCTCTCTTATATATAAAAAGTGAACTTGACAATAGTGAATTTTTTATTCAATTTATTTTATTTTCATTTTCAACTTCTCTCCTTCCTTCCTCCTCCTCCCCCATTCATTGAAAAAGCAAGGGGAAAAAAACCAATACAAATATGTATAGATATGCAAGACAAATGTCTATATTAAATACGTTCCAAGAGAAAAAATTAAGAAAAACAAAGAAATAAAATAAAATAGGCTTCATTCTGCACTCTGAGTTCATCAGTTCTCTTTTCATAGGTGGAGACCATGCATCATGAGTCCTTTGTGTTTGGGGTAAAAAAAATACCCATTATTCTTAATTTAATTAGAAAAAACACAGAGATGCCTTAGATAAGAAGAGGAATCTATTCCCTTTCCCCCGGGAAGAAAGGGGTGCCCCATCTCAGATTTCTTACCGATGTTGATGCATGAGGCTGGGCCGGGAGAGAGAGGGCCCCAAAGATCGGGTCTAGGATTTTAAAGTCCTAATTAGGACGTCCTCTCTCTCTGGCCAACTGCCTTCTTTCATTGGTGGAAAAATTCACTTTACCAATCTCTTTACTACTGACACTGAAAGGGGAGGGAAATGGGAGGCTCTCACCGCCATGGGAAAAGACAGACAAAGGAAGATAAAAGTAATTGACAGGAGAAAGGGGGAGGGTACAGTACTGGGTGGAGAGGGTACATTCCAGACTGAGAAGTTTTTCACTAATTTCGTGTCCCACACATTTGGAATTAAGATTGGTCATTGTGGTATCTAGAGTTGATTATCTTTAGAATATTGCTGTTACTATGTATATGGTTCCCCTGGTTATGCAAGTGATTTAAAAAAATTATACTCTTTTTACCAGAATTTTATTTTTAAAATTTTAATCAATATTCATTAATGATATTGATTTTTAATTCTCTTTTCTTTGTTTTATCCTTCCCTAGCCTGGGTATAAGGATTATATTTGTCTCATTAAGGGAATGTGATATATTATTTTCCTTCTCAATTTTAGTAAAAAATTCATGTAGTACATAGGTACTAATTCTGCCTTAAAAGGCTGATAGAATTCTTCTACAAATGCATCTAGATCAAAGATTTTTGTTTTTGTTTTTGCTTTTAAAGCTAGCTCAATTTGTTTTCTGAAACTAAACTCTCTCTCTTTGGTGTTTTATTAAATTTAGATATTTTATATTATTGTATATAATGCTACTTTTAAATTCTCAGTCTTTCTAGAATATAACTGTGTACAATAGGTTATAATAATCCTTTTTTTCCTTTTTGTGTTTCACACTTTGTTTTTAATTTTGCTCAATTAATTTTCCTTCCTCCTCTTCTTAATCAAGTCAGCTACAGGTTTATCAAGTTTATCTTTTCAAAGAAACTTTTAGTTTTATCTATTTTACAAATCTTTTATTTTCAAATTTATTCATTTCTCCTCTAATTTTCAAGGTTTCCTCTTTTGTGATTATTTTGGACTTATTACTTTTCTATTTATTTAAAACTTCATGCTCAGTTCATTAACCTTCCCTTTTTCTATTTTCTTAACGTATCTACTTAGAGATATAATTTTTTCTCTAGGATTGCTTTACTGATTGCAAGAAATTTTGGTGGACTGTATGTATCATTATTATTAATGCTTTTTACTTATTTTATGTGATTTCAAGGAAGCCATCAATAAAGAAGAAAGTCTCCATATGCACTAAATTATTTTTAGCAACACTTTTATGGTAGCAAAAAAATAGGGGGTGGGGAAGTAGAAGCCCATAAATCAGGGCATGGCTAAACAAATTGTGGCACATTAATGTAATGGAATATTAGTGTGCTGCAAGAAATGACATATGTAATAAATACAGAGAATCAAGGAAAGATAAATAGAACTGATGCAGAGCAAACAGAACCAAAGAAACAATATACATAATATCCCCAGAAAAGTCAAAAGTAGATGTAACAAAATTATGAAGGCCAAGTATGAATTGAATGAAAAAATATGAGAGGACACCCCCAACCTACTTCTTCATGACAGTGGGGGTGGGGGAGTCTACAGGTGTTGCACGTTGCACATTTTCAGACTTTTTCAATGTATTGATCAGTTATGCTGAATTTTTTTATCCCCTTTAAAAAATACTATTGGTTATGTGGGTCAGCCCTCTGGGCTGGGGCAAGAGATAACTCTGAAGATGTGAAAAACAGGAGAGTCAATCAAAACTCATTTTTCTGTAAGAAAGAAATTACTGCATCCCAAGTCATGCATCCAATCCTTCACTTGCCCTCCCCATTACCATTTTCTTTCCCAAAGACTATGACATCTCATTACTGAATTCATATCTCCATCACTATTGCAGGTGCTAGTTGACCCTAAGAGTACACACATACTTTCTAATGAGCCTAGATGTTGCCTATGAAATTACATCTCTCTCTCAGAGATGGTCACTTTCCAGTGAACCAAATGCCCCCAGATTAAATACATCATCCATCTCCCCTACTAGGTATATACCTCTTCTTTCAATAAGATCCCCTCACCCTTGCTGGGAGATTCCCTACTCTTGGGCCCCAGATTTAATCCCTTTCTTCTGCCAACTCTCCAATTATTTTATATTCTATTAAATTGTTTCTAAATCTTCATACATTGCCTCTACATTCTACTTTTGCCAAATGATTATAGGAATCACCATCCCTTTACTGTCGACCTATGCATGACAGGAATATATTACCCATTTTCCTGTGTCCCTCAGCTCCTTTTCTCCATTTATACAGTCCCTTGCTCTGTTATTCTGGCCCACAAAATACACTGATTCTCTTGTATGGAAGTAATTCACTTCTTCATTTCTATTTCTTTAAGTTCTGTTTGCATCTTTATTTTCTTGGGTCTTTTTTTTATTCTTTTGTGATCTTCTTTCTTTTTAACCCTTAAAATAGTCTTTCTCTACCTCTGTCTTCAATAAAAATTAACCTCCAAACATGGAGAAATTTATTTCATTACTTACTCTTTCCTTGGCAGTAATAGCTATTAATTTTTCCTGTGTTTCTTTTGCTTGGAATATTTGCTAGCTTACTACTTTTCTTATGTCTTATTTTAGGTATGCTGATACACATCTCTTTTGTTAAATGATTTTTTTGCCCTCAATTGATGATTAGGTTCTGGTTTTTAATGTATGCCATTTGGGACTGTAAATTGATCTCTCTCTCTCTCTCTCTCTCTCTCTCTCTCTGTTTCTCTGTCTCTGTCTCTCTCTCTTATTCCATTCCCTTCTGCAATTTATCATGACTATGGAATAATCTTGTGTTATTCTGTTAATAGTTTTTTTGTCAATATTAATTAAGATGAAACATGACTGAAAGGATGAAAAATTCCATCTACTGTCTCACAAGGGATAATAAAAGAACATCATGGTATTAGTGAAAATAAAGAAGAAAGTTTACACAGTAAGAGGCATTATCTCAATTTTTTCCTAATCTGTTCATTGAGATTTTTTTATATTCTTCATGAAGAGCACTAAGTTCTCATCTATATTCATTCCTAATTCCCCAATTTCTTCCTTTATGGATTTCATTTCTTTGAACCATCTCTAGTTGTTCTGGGCTCTCTTGGAAGCCAAAAGGATTCTGTATTTCATCAGGAATTGGTTTGTTTTCGTGTGTGTGGGACACGAAATTAGTGAAAAACTTCTCAGTCTGGAATGTACCCTCCCCACCCAGTACTGTACCCTCCCCCTTTCTCCTGTCAATTACTTTTATCTTCCTTTGTCTGTCTTTTCCCGCCCTGGTGAGAGCTTTCCATCTCCCTCCCCTTTCAGTCTCAGTAGCAAAGAGATTGGTAAAGTGAATTTTTTCACCAATGAAAGAAGGCAGTTGGCCAGGAGAGGGGACGTCCTAATTAGGTCATTAAAATCCTAGACCTGATCTTTGGAGCTCTCTCTCTCGGCCTCACGGATCAACATCGGTAAGAAATCCGAGATGGGGCACCCCTTTCTTCCCGGGGGAAAGGTAATAAATTCCTCTTCTTATCTAAGGCATCTCTGTGTTTACTTTTCTAATTAAATTAAGAATAATGGGTATTTTTTTTTTACCCCAAACAACGTGTATCTTATATTTGTTAAGAGAGGCCTGTGCTGTCTTCACATCATTCATCCTTCTGGCTTTCAGATCTCATCTGTTGATTTATTAGCTTTCATTCTACATTTTTGGTGAGGATTTTTGCTCTAATAATTTTGTGTTTCCCATAATTCACTCCTGGCTCATCCTCTTTGTGACAAATACAATTAAGTCTAGGTTGCAAGTCTGCTTCTGCCTTCTCATGCACTAGGGGAATGTAGAATTTACCATCATGGGTCTTCTCTGAGTACCTTCTTGGAGGGCAAGATGGACTTTTTCTGGTTTTTAGCCCTTTTTTCTTTAGGCCTAGAGAGCCATAAGTGCTAACTCACTATCCAATTTTTCCCTTAGCTATTCATTGAACCAGCTAGGTGTCCCTCTCTTCCTTTCATTCTTGTGTCTACATGGAATCAGTGTCAGTTTTTGCAGGGTGGTTTGAAAACAGGGAGGTGTTTCAGACTGGATTTCTATAGCTTTTGGAGTGCCTAACCTAGGACCAGACTCCAGCTAGAAGGACCCATTTTGAGACCCATACCCCCTTATTCCTCCTGTGGCTGGGCAGAGGCAGTATCTGACATTTGTTCTAGGGTGGGGGTAGTGTTGGGAGTTTGCCAGAAGAATTTATGTAGTTGGTGAGGGCAGGAGGGGAGGGAACCTCTTGATGGGACCCAGGCATAAGCCTATAGCTTGTGTTTTGGCCTCAAGAGCATGGAAGCTGGCGGGGAAAGGGGAGCTGAATGAAATTTACAGTTTTTCAGTGTATTAATTTATAAGGATTTTAACTTATGATTTCCGGGCCACAAGACCAGCAAAGATGGCAGATTAGTCACTGGCTCCAGACCCCTTTAACCCAACAATCCTCAAAAAACAAAAGGGAAGGGGGCAGTTGTGCCCCACATGTAGGCTAACTATAGTTGAATCCACAGGACAAAAGAAAGAGTCCTCCAACAGTATAAAATTCTACCCATACCAGTTCTTGTCTACAGCAGATTCCTCCACAGTGCTTGACCCCAATACCTCCTATGAGAGAGGAATTTCCTTGCTAAGGTTTTGTTGAATGATCTTTTTAGTTTTCCTTGGGCTTCCTCGAGTAAAAAGTATATACTTTTTGGCTAAGACTGCTGTTTCTCAGTTAAAATTCCTGGCCAGATGCTCAAGTCAATCTTGATTATAGAGTGATAGAAGCTGGACTGTTAACCATTACTGTTCACCTTTTATGTAAAGAAAGACAACAAAGCCAGGTAAAACCTAACTGAGATCTTTGTGTGGTTACATTTCTTTAGGTCTTCCCAGAAAGACATCAGCATCTAATATTGTTTATACTCGAAGCAGAATGTGACAAAATTGCTCCCTTAGCCTTTGTTTCAAGCATGTTTCCTGAATAGGTTAAAGTTAACTTCTTGTGAATCTCTTAACAATAAAACATCACACTTGAAAAAAGTCTTGGGTTCTTGGCACAGAGCACTGCCAGGCCCTCATGGTTAGAATTTTCCTCTGAGTTGGCTTTTCCTTTCGGAAGGAATGCTTTCTGGTTTTATGTCCAAACCAGATGAGAAAAGCAAAACAAAAAGAGGTATTCACAAAGTCAAGTTACATCGAATTTCTCTAATATACAGTTCCATTGCAGCGCTTTTTTTACTCAAAAAAGTTCCAGGATACCTCTGTATATACATTAGGACTTCACTCCTTTCAAGTTGGCTTGCTTACAAGAAACAGCCGATTAAAGAGCCTGTGTTTCTATAAAAAGAGAAATAACACGTCAGTCTTGTTTATTTGTTGGGATATATGATTTATGCTTTCTCACATGGAGATGAAACAGAAAGAAAGGGACATGGGACTTTGTTTAGATAATCCCCAAAGAAAGGCAGAATCCCTCTTTCAGGAAAAGGTTTGCCTTGTGTTAAAATGATACTGACTCCTTATAAAGAAATATTTCTTATGTTCTAACAAATGAATTCAAGATGCGCCTAAATTTAGTCTCTAAAGAAGGAAGGGGCCAAGCTGTATAGAGAAGGCAAAAAAGAGGGAGAGACAGACACAGACAGACAGACAGAGGGAGAGAGAGAGGGAGAGAGAGATAGAGAGATGGAGAGAGAGAGAGAGGGAGAGAGGAGAAGGGATATTAAGGAAGAATTCCTTAAAAACAAGAAAAAATTTAACTCCTTTTCTAAAATCTTATAGTCACATGGAAGTGAAAAATATGCTATATATACATATGTAAAACGTTATATCACTTTACAATTTATATATTTTATATATCTTTAAAATTACCAGTTGTTCAATACATATACATGTCCCAATATAGTCCACCTCTAGAGATCTCTATCATGAATACAATCATCTCCTGCACTTTTTAACAACTTCTCTATTTTAAATGGAACATTGAATAAAATCAACCAAAATCGTTGGAAAGTCTTAGAAAATATAACAAAATTTAATAGTAAAGGAAGTTTCCAAATACATGCAATTATTTATTCTCTTGATTGTTACAGTCTAGCATTTATTCTCTTGGAAAAGTGGTTTAAAATATATTTCTACATCTTTATTTTTTTTTGCCTTCTTTTTTTGGAGGGCAGTTGGGGTTAAGTGACTCACCCAAAGTCACACAGCTAGTTTTTTGTGTTGTGTCTGAGGCTGGATTTGAACTCAGGTCCTCCTGACTCCAGGGCCGGTGGTTCTATTCACTGCACCACCTAGCCACCCCTAAAACATTCCTATTGAACAAAACCCCATAGGGCATCTTTTGTGAAATCAGTGGTTTCCCAAAGCTCCGAAGGAGGGTATATATTTGCCATTTATAACTATCAAAGGATATTAGCGTATCACAACCTTGTGCTACGTAAATTTTATTGCTGTTGTCCAGGTGTTTCATCTGACTCTTCATGACCCCATTTGGGGTTTTCTTTGCAAAGATACTGGACTGGTTTGCCATTTCCTTCTTCAGCTCATTTTACAAATGAGTAACTGAGGCAAAGAATGTTGAGTGACTTGCACAGGGTCACACAACTAGTGTCTGGGGCTGGATTTGAACTCAGGTCCTCTTAACTTCAGGCCTCTATCTGTCACAACCCCTAACTGACCCTGCTAGGTGCAATGTTGATTGAAATTTTTTTTAAGGTAAAATCTCTGCTCCCAGAAACCAGAAATCTAAAAAAGAAAACTCAGGTCTGAACATATTAAAGGTACTTAACACTAGCTTGAAACCAAACAATATGCTTACTGGTTGCATTTTTTGTTAGTTTCTTTATTTGAGTATATAATAAACATCTTTTTCTGTGGAAGGTGGTAGTGCTATTTCATTTATTGAAGGGCAAAATGACTTCACTGTGCATTTCCTTCTCAAACTGCATCAGGGGAGAAAAAAAATCTCTCTGTTGCTCCTGAAAATTTCTGCCTCCTCTTTGTATACAAAGACACAAAAAAGCTTCACAGGGAATCTTAGGTCTCCAATCTAGAAACAGAAATAGGGTAGAATTTTAACGAACCAATTGATGTCTGTGCTTTTTGTCTTATGAATAAGCTTATTGTTACTGAAAAATGCTACATTAATTATTTTGCATGCAATAATTTTATGGACAATGTTTAATAGCAAATAAAGGTTTGATGTAGGATTTGATTATTCATTCTCTATGTTTATTTTTATTGAGTTATTAATCTTAGCACAAAATGTTTTAGGAAATCTCTCCAATAACAAAAGAACATAAAAGCTCACCCTAAGGAATGGACTATGCTGGCCCTTTAAAGAATCAGACATTGATCCTTAAAGGGGCATTTCCTCTTAAATGGAAATTGATCCTTAACGGGAGAATTTCAAAGCAGCATTACCAAAGCACGTCTTAGGCACCATTTTTCTAACATCATGACAAGTTTGTATTCAGCCGCTTTTTAAAAAAAAAATCTAAGTAAATAACTTCTAAAGGAAAGCAAAGTTAGCTTCTTAAGTTAAGATTATCTTTAAGTGACAGAGGAAGGACAATAAAAGACTTTTTCCCAAAAGCATAAACACTGGAACAATGACAACACTTTGTAAGATTGTTAAGAGATTAAGAAACCTAACAGGACACCATGCATTCAGCACGTTCTGAATTACTTCAGACTTCTTGGCTATTTCGGAACTACTCTGAATGAAACAGAATATCAAATATCAGCGTCAAGTCCTACTCCGGCTGATCCTTCCCAAGGCACTCAGACAGGTTCTCCACATCACACATCTGAGAAGTAGCCTGGGAAGATTGCATTTTCACCTGGAAAGATGATCATTGTGCCGTCAGTCATCCATTCAACAGATAATTTATTGAGCAGGGATTATGTGCCTAGCATCATGTTAAGTGCCAAAGGGGAAATAGAGCCAGCATAACATTTGATCCTTGCCCTCGAGAAGTTTAAAGTCTTACTGGGGGGTGAATACACACACATTCACATTACCACTCCCACTAAAACAGAAGACAAGGTAGAACATAAGGGCCAAAAGAAGTAATAGTATGTGATGGAGGCAATCACGTCCCAACCTCTCTGCTCTGGCCAGAGGTACAGTTCATTGGTGCATGCATGGAGCTAAACTGGGCTCCCTTGGGTCACTTCTGGGGCACCACGTGGGCCTTGGCTGAAGGGCTCAGAGCTTTGGGATGACACAGCAATCCTTTAGTCCAGAGGATGGCAGCAGGTAGAGGAAGCCGCTTCCAAGAAGACAGGCATCACATCAGGAATTGTTGCCCACTCAGTAGACTTTAAACAAGGAGAGAGAGCTTCTACTGTCATTCTTTTCTTCATCTGTCCTGAACATGTGGCTTGGAACTTTAACACATTCCCTTTCAGTCCCTGAAGCTCTAGCAGGACGCTCACAACACAACAGCCAGCGCAAGCAACCAGAGTGATTGGAGGGGAGGATTTATTCTGAGGAATAATCAAGATAAGATTAGAAAGGTAGCCTGGGAACCACCTCTGCATTTCTTGGTAAGAAATTTGGATTTTATTTTATAGATGATAGGAAACAATTTAAAATGTTCAGTATGTATGCACATATACATGTTAGGAGTGGAAGCCAGGGGAGTGGCATGACTAAAGCAATGGTTTTTTTGTTCATTTTTTACTTTTTGCACGGGGGAAGGCAAGATACTTGGGGTTAAGTGACGTGCCCAAGGTCACACAGCTAGTGTGTCAAGTGTCAGAAGTTGGATTTGAACTCCGGTCCTCCTGACTCCAGGGCCGGTGCTCTATTCACTGTGCCACCTAAGTGCCCTAAAGCAATGTTTTATTGGAATTTTTTCACTATCAGCGTGACTTTTGTAGAGCTTGGAGCAAAGAAAAATGAAAGCGAACCAAAGGGTAGATTATTGTAGTTCGCATATTAAAGGCAACAAAAACCTAGAATAGGTCGGCAGCAATGGGAGTGGGGAGAAAGAGATGGATACAGGGAATACCGAGGCCATTTATTACGTGCCCATCATGTTCCAGATCCTATGCCCAGCGCTGGGCTTTCAAAGACGAGGAATTTAATGATTTTGGGGATATGGGGCCTAAAGGGAGGCTGTGGAAGAATCAGAGATGATTACATTTCAAACTTGGGTAACTGGAAGAATGATGATGCCACTAACAAAAACAAGAAAAAAGTTATGAGAGAATAATAATGAATCTTGGGAATCTGGAAACAGTTGAAACTATGGGACTGCAGCTTGAGAGAAAGGGCAGGACTGAAAATACAGACTTGGGGAATCATAAGAATGGAGGTAATATGTGTGGTTGCCAGAGCAAATAAAGCTTCTTACATGTTGAAAGAGAAGAACTGAGTCACAGAATTTCCAAGCTGGAAGGGGCTTTAGTGGTTATTTGGTCTAACCCATACTGAACAAGAATACTCTTTATAACCCACCTTACAAATGGTGATTTAAGACCTGAAAGGATGGGGAACTCATGACCTCCCAAGACAATCTTTTCCACTTTAGGCCTAGAAAGTATTTCCTAAATACTTATAAAGAGACTAAATTTGGCCCATACAACCATTATCTATTAATCCTTGTTCTTCTCTTTGGGGCCAAGCAAAACAAGTCATGGCAACTCTTAAAATACTTGGAGAGAGTGATCATGTTTGCTCCAAGTCTTTACTTTTCCAGGCTGAAACATATTCCATTCCTTCAAGCCATATGAGTTTAGGCCATTCACCATCCTGGTGTTTCCCTCTGCATTCTCTCTGTCTCATAAATTTCTTTCCTAAAGGTTCCTGTGGAACCCAGAACTGAAAAAAAAAAAAAGCTCATTCTACATGTGGTCTGAGGAGGGCAGATTATAGAACTACCACCTCCTTATTAAATGACCTGGAATATGCCAATGGGGCCACCTCCAGGCGTCCTTATCTATAGCTTACCACTGGACCCAGATGTCACTGGAGGAGAAAGTGGGCTGGTGACCTTTCACAGACTTGAAATTCAATTCACTTGCCTCATCTTCCCAATGTCATGGCCTTCTTTGAGAATGGCCAATGTCATGGTCTTCATTCAAGAATGAAGGACAAGGGCGGCGGTGTGTAGTGACCTGGGATTTGGGTTTAGGTACAACACGACTAGGTGGCTCAGTGAATAAAGTACTGGCCCTGGAGTCAGAAGAACCTGAGTTCAAATCCAGCCTCAGACAAGTGACGTGTAGTCATGTGACCTTAGGCAAGTCATTTAACCCTTTCCCCCCTCCAAAAAGCAAAAAGGAAGGAAGGAAGGAAGACAAATAACAACAAAAATGTGCCAAACACTATTATTGGCACTAGGAATACAAAAATAAAATTAAAAAGACTCTTCCCCCAAACAGTTTATATTTACTGACAGATTACTAGAACCTAAAGCAAAATGAGATGACAGGATGCGCATGATTCCCATTGAACTCGCAGTCCGTCTATATGCTAAGTTCTTTTTCATGCCGTTTGTCCAGTTGCACCACTTCCATTTTATACTCATGACATTAACTTTCTGAATCTCTGTAAAACTTCATATTTGTCTCTGTCCAATTTCATCATATTTTTGGACCAATTTTAAGGTCTGTCAAGACATTTTTATTCCTGTCTTCACCATCCAGGGTAGCGTGTGTTAGCCATCAGGCAATGAAGTCGGTCAACAAATATTTATTAATCTAGTCTACTATGTACCAGGCATTGTGTTAAGGGCTTAGGGTACAGAGGAAGACAAACAGCAGTCCCTGTCCTCAGGAAGCTCACAGTCTAATGGAAGAAACAACATGCAAACAACTAGGTACAAGCATGATGTATACAGGATAAATTGGGGATGATCTTCAGGGAGAAGGCAGGAAGACTAAGGAGAATTAGAGAAGTTCCTTGTTAGGGAGCTGAGACTTGAAGGAAACCAGGGAAGCCAGGAGGCAGTGACGGGGAGGGAAGAACAGCATGCTGATCGAGTGCGAAGATGTCATGAAATTAGGAATAATAATGGATAAAGGATAAAATGGAAGCCAAAAAGATCTCAACAGCCAGAAACAATGGTTGAAGCTCGTATGCTGAAGTTTTACAAGACTAAATGTTAAAGCCTTGCACTTGAGTTAAAAAAAAACTCAACAGTATAAGCATAGGACCAGGAAGATAGGACTAGAAAGCAGTTCAGACACACACATGCACACACACACACACACACACACACACACACACACACACATGCATACACACACACATCCTTAAGGGTTTTAATGGATTTTACAACATGGCAGTCAAAAAAGTGAATACAATCTTACATATTTTTAATAGAAGCACAAAGTCTATCATGAAAGAAGTAGAATTTTTCTCTGTACTGTGCTCTATTTAGACCATACCTGGAGAATTGATGTTTTAGTTCCAGGGTCATATTTAAGAAGGGACCTGAGGAAATGAGCAGACTAAAAAAAATGTCATATGAAAATCAGATGAAGGAGTTTGGGATGTTTAACCTGGATTTCATAAAACTAAAGGGAAAAGGGGATAAGATTGCTGTTTCCAAGGATTTTCAGGGTTTTCATGTTGAAAAAGGATGTCCTTATCCTAGAACCAAGAGGTAGAAATGAGAGTGAGGCATGTTCTCAGAAATAACTTCCTAAGTATTGTTCAGGCATGTCCAACTCTGCATGATCCCATGGGCCATACTGCCCATGGGATTTTCTTGGCAAACATACTAGAGGGGCTTACCATTTCCTTCTGCAGCAGATTAAGGCAAACAGAAGTCTTGGGACTTGCTCACGATCACACAGCTCTTTAGTGTCTGAAGCACTTAATTATCTCAAGTGTCTGGGTCTTCCTGACTCAGGCTCAGTGCTCTATCCACTGAGTCACCTAGCTGACCAAAGATGAAAAATCCTAGTTCACGGGGCAATGAGCTCTCTTGGATATCACCGTGCTGACGTCTGACGACCATGGTATCCATACCTTGTGTATCCTGAGGACTCTTCCAGTTTTTAAGATTCTGCCATTCTATCCAAGACAGTTCCAAAGGGCTTAAAAAGACAAAAGGCTATCTCTATCCAGAGAGAAAACTAATGGACTATGAGTACAGATTGAAGCATAATTGTTTTCACTCACTTTATTCTCATTGCTTTGATTTTTTTGCACATGGCTAATTCAGAAATATGTTTTCAATGATCTCACATGTGTAATTGATATCACATTGCTTGTCTTCTCAATGGGTGGGGTAGGAGCTCAAGGGGAGAGAACTGGGAATTCAACATTTTAAAAATGAATGTTAAAGTAAAATATAATTTTTTTAAAGAAAATCACACCCAAAAAAGGGATTTTATCATTTGACATAAGTTCCGTAACTTGATAGAAGACATTCCTTTTGAAGAATGTTTGGCATTTCACCACCCTCAACCTATCCACTGTGCTCACTGAAGTGCCTTCAGTCTTTAAAAGATTCACAGCAGAGGTGATTAGTTTTGGTTGGAACAGTCCAGGCCATGCTCTTAAAAGAAGACATATCTTTTCTCATCAAACTACACACATACTGTGGTTCTTTCACTTTTATCCTATTTTAAACAAGATAAAAATTTCTCCTATAGTAGAGACAACTTTGTCAGTTCCTGAGGGTGATGAAACTAATGCAGACATAAAAAAGGAAGTCCCAGGTCAGCAAAAGATAAAGAAAATCAATATACTTTTCCTAGGGGTTGAATTGAGCCTTGAAGGGCCAAACTTTGTTTATGATTTCTTTTGTTCCTATAGCACCTTCATTTCCAAATAGATTTCCCCCCCCATATCCTATCCAACCCTTCTGAACTCCAGTGCCTTCCCTCTCTTAATTGTTCCCTATCTATCTTGTGTATAACTTGCTTTGTATATATTTATTTTTCAGCTGTCTCCCCTATTAAATTGTAAGCTCCCTGAGAGCAGAGACTGTCTTTTGCCTTTTCCTGTCCCCAGCATTTAGCACAGTAACTGGTACTTAATAAAGGTCTATTGATTGATCAATAGATGATCCTACTCAATGAAGTAGCCCTTGTAACAAGAAACAAAGGCCAAAAGGGGGGCTACATGTCACAGTGAACAGAACACCAGCCCTGGAGTCAGGAGGATCTGAGTTCAAGTCTGACCTCAGACATTTAACACAAAACTAGCTGTGTGACCTTGGGCAAGTCACTTAACCCCAATTGCCTTGCATTCCTCTCTCCAAAAAGAAAAAAAAAAGTAAAATAAAAAGAAACAAAGTCTAGGAAGGAAAAAAGAGTAGT
>CM053598.1:212626860-212641491 GCA_028646575.1 Pseudocheirus occidentalis
TCAGCCTCCTCCTCCTTTTCTTTCTCTTCCTCCTCTTTCTTCTCTGTCCCTTCCTACTTCTCTTTGTCCTCCTCCTCCTTCTCCTCCTCTTCTTTCTCTTCTTCTTCCTCTTCTTTCTCCTCTTTTTCCTCTTCTTTCTCCTCTTTTTCCTTCTGTTCCTTCTTCTCCTCTTCCTCCAAACATCCCCAGACTCTCAACAGAGGAGACAGAAGATAGAACTGCTATTATGACCTTCCTGGTTCCCATATTGGACTATTGACTCCGTAGTGAAAAGTCCTGCTCGTTGGAGTTTTGAAGAGAAAAAAAACGAAGGTTTTTTTAAAAAAAATATACAGTATAACACACAAATTGAACGGAGGCTCACTGTTATTTTAATTAACTTCTCTTTTAAACACTGATCAAAATGCTTTATGAGATCATTGCTAATTTTTAATGATGTGTTAAGTTCTAAAATATTCAATTAGCAACCTATTTCTGACCTCGATTTCTTTCAAGCATGACAGGGTAATCAGTTCAGAATGGTAATGTTTCACTGTTGCATGATGCTAGCTAAGGTCAGTACATCTGTTCTTTAAGAATGTATAACCTGGCAAAATAAATTCTTAACAAAGATAAACCAGTTGAGGCAGGGTGCAGAAAGAGTATCAGCAAAGCTGACAGAAATAACTATCTTGATGACTGCCAAAAACGAAATCTCTGGGAGTTATAGTATTGAGACGCAGAAAAAATGGCACAAGATTTTTAGAGATATAGTAACAGAGTGCTGATGCATTCATTTGTATAATGTTCAGATCTGGAATTCGATTTTATTTTCTTTGTGTCTTCAAAGAGGGAGGAATACACTGGCAATAAAGTGAAATTTGCCAAATAAATCCATCTATGTTTTAGATAAAAAAAAACAATTCCATAGTAAAGAGGGAAAAGAGGTTTTCATCTTCTTTAAATGTTCTGTGAATATTGAATTGAGTTCTGTTTTGTGAAATGCTTGATCAACAGCATTTTCTCAGCTCCATTATTGTTAGAGAAATGGAAAATCTGCTTTGTTAAGTAGGTTTATTGTTACGAAGAGCCTGGGGGCATGGTGGTAGCAGATCATGGAGTCGGATGAATAACATTTCCCATAAAAGGGGCTACTGCTTGAAAGCTGGGTGGATTGGGTTTAGTCTTAAGGAGAGGGGTCTGATCACTAAAGGAGTGGAATCAACCTTTTCTTGTCTCTCTCTGACTCATTATGCACCCATCTCAAAGTTTTGGGAAAAGTCTCTGAAACAAAACTTAGATAAGTTTCATGTCTAGAGTCTCCTCTAAAACTTATTTTATCAGTCACTTCTAGAAAAGGTATGCATCAGGTATGTTATCTATGTGTTTTCTCCCCAACAAAGGAAATGCTTTAAAACACAAAACAAATTCATAAGACAAAGGACCATCACTCATCACAATCATTATAATATCCCTAAAAGGTGAAGTCACTTTGTGGGATTGCTGAACAGATGTTTCATTTGCCTTAGACCTGTACTATCCTAACCATTCACAAGGTCCACATCTTTTGGCCAGCCAGGGCACGGCTTGGGCTTTCTTAGTTCTTTCAGATGCGGTCTTCTCCTGGAAGGGGTGTTTCTTCTCTTCCAAGAGGAGAAGCAGGAAACACCTTCTTTTTTTTTTCCCCCTTTCTTTTTGGAGGGGGAAATGCATGGCAATTTAAGTGACTTGCCCAAGGTCACAGAGCTAGTAAGTGTTAAGTGTCTGAGACCGGGTTTGAACTCACGTCCTCCTGACTCCAGGGCCAGTGATCAGGAAGCACCTTCTGCTGGGCAGCCAGCACCAACTCATGAACTCCTGGCCACTTGAAGTCATGAAGTAGTCTCTATGGCTGGCAGAGCCCAAGTGACCTTTGCTTAGGTAAACACAAAGGAGAAGAGGTGACCAGGATCTGGAGCTCGGTTCCTAGGCAAGCACGTGTTCTTGATGCCGATATTCTCATGGCCGCCATAGCTGCTGGGGTTAGAGGGATGGGGGAGAAAGTTCCCTCCCAATGACACCCAAGGGTCACCACCCCTTCCCGTACCGGTTACATTTTCTCTAACACTCTCTGATTCACAGCTTGGGGTCGGTTCTCCTCCTAACACCATCACTAAGCAGCCTCTCTTGCTCTGATCTTCATGATGCCCACATTTATCACCCAGTCGATCCTGATGACTGTTCTCTATCAGTGCCCTCTACATTCCCCTTCTTTCTTTCCTCAGTGAGTTAAGACCTTGTCTCACAGTCTTTCTCTCCTCCCCTGTCCCTCGCTCTCCTGTTAGAGGATTTTGACGTACACATTCATATGTCCTCAAATACCCTACCTTCCAATTTTTTAACCTAATCAGTTGCCATGGCTACTCCTCTAAGCCATCTCTGCTATACACAGGTGATTACGCCCTTTTTGCCATCACCCATAGGCATCCCACTTCCTCGTCCCAAACTTGGAAATCACTTTATCTTATTATAATATTGTACCATTCCATCTTTTTCTGTGCCTTATGATCCTTAACCCTGTTGACTCACTTCTCTAACCTCAGTTCCTGAACTGGGGCTTTGTACCAGGACCACATTCCTCCCCCTGTTCCACTTTGGAGTGGGGCAAGGGTCCATGCTTGCTTTTGATCTTGGCCACCGTGATTCCTGCACTGACCTCCACTTCCTGAGGCCAGGCCCTACTGGATCTTTGAGGCTCAGCGTTGGATTTTCAGGATCCTCTATGATATTTCAAGACAGAATACTAGGGACTTTAGGGCCCTAGGGTGCCCTGGTCTGAGGAACTCCTACTGTACTGATCAGTGCTGTTCCTTATGACTTCCGAGGTCTCTGAGGTAGGTTTTGGATTACCTTAAGGTTCCAGGGGGCTCTCCATTCTTTGTGCCTCTGCATATAGAGACCTACAAGCTACATATATTTTTGGCCTATCTCTGAATGTGTTGCATCTGCCTTGTGTGTGTTGCGACTTTGTTGGTGACCTCATTAGCTATTGCTTGTGGAATTCTGGTTGATTTTTGGTGCAGTTCTGGGGAGGAACAAGCCCATTGTTTTCTGGAACATTATTCATCTTGCTGTGATTTTAAAGTTTTGCTGGAGTAGGCATGGAGATAGCTGATATGTCTGCCTCTGCTCAGGCAGCCATATAGGCCAGAATATAGCCTTCCAACTGCTCACCACTCCAATTTAGCCTCCACTTACCTGCCAAGACTTTTTTAAAGCATTGGACTGACCGTGTCACCTCTTGTAATAGATAAAATGTGGTAAACTGAGGCACAAAGTTCCAAGCCCAATCAATTTATTAGTAAAGCATGATTTTAACATTAAATAGGATCTCAGCTTCACCAGTAAGCTAAGACCTTGAATGAGGGGGATAATTCTCTTTTTTAGGTTTTAGGGAGTACAGAACAAAGAACAGAACATCCCTTTCTTCTGGCTTCCTTCAATTCCCAGCTAAAAATCCTACCTTCTACAAAAACGTTTCCTAATCCTGTTTAGGGCTAGTACAACCCCTCCCTCTACCCCAACAATTATCTCTAATTTATCCTGCATATTTCTTGCTTGTATGTGTGTGGTTCTTTATAGATTTTCTTCCCCTGTAGACTGATTTTGAGAACAGGGACTTTTTTGTGTGTGTTCTCAGAGCTAGCACAGATGAAGCAGGAAACATCTTGTGTCACTGCTTGGCACGAGGTAGGTACTTAATAAATGTTTAAAGACTAGAATATTAAAAGATTGCCCATTGTTTGCATGAGAAACTTGGGATCATTAAAGAAGCTTTATAGTTTTCCAAAGGCAATCTAGCCTGCTTTCTTCATCTTGTTTAACTCTGGGAGTTAAACAAGTTAACTCTGCTAAACTCTGTTTAACATCCATTTCTACTGTCTGTCCAAGATATACATATTAAATGGACACATTCTATAAGATATCCATCCAAATGCCTATTGAAATCTGGGCAATAGACAGCCTTCATCCATTTGGATTTTCCTGTGTGGATGATCAGGCCAAACTTCTGAGTGATTACATACCTCTTTCGGAGGCTTTGCAATGTCCTGGATCTTGATGCAAACACCACACTGTCATCTCCCAATAGGAACATCTGGAGAACCTCACCATCCATAGGAGATCCTTCTGCAGCTTGGATTTCATGCTGGATCTCCTGCCTTGCAGTGGCAAGCACCTTTGTGAGAGTACAGCTTGCTGTCTTAGGCCTCACCCAAAGCCTATATAAAAAAGTTACTGAGCAAGGTTATTTCTGTTATATATTTCAGAGATCTAAAGTAGTACTTTAAGGTCTACAAAGCATTATACACTTATTATTTCATCTGATCCCCATAGCAACCCTGTGCATTTAGTTATCCCCATTTAAAAGGTGAGAAAAGTGAAAATAAGAGATTCTAGCTTGCTTAGGGTAACAGCTAATACTTGTCTGAGGCAGGATTTCAACCCCAATTTTCTTGACTTCAAGTCCAGTGTTCTATCCACCATACCACCTAACTACCTCAAATAATTAAAACAAAAATTTTGAACTTAACATTGCATAAATGATCATTCCCATGTACAAAGCAGAACAGAAAAAGAAGACTATAAAAAACTCAGGAATCTGTATCATGAACAGCTTGCTTTTGTCTTTATGCATATAATAAATTCAGCATGTTATCTCCAAAGCTGTCCTGCTTGTCTGCATTTCCTACTGACCTTTGTTCTCTTCTATGCATTTTTAGAATGCTTCATTACTCTATTTTATTTGCATTTAAAAAAAAATCCTTTTGGCAACTCCATTGCTAATACTCCTCTTTCCTGTGCTTCTTCCTCCCCCAAATGAAAGGAAAAAAATAAAAGCTTTGTTTTCAGATATGCATAGTCAAGTAAAATAAATCCCCACATTGGCCAAGTCAAAAAAGTGTATGTTTAATTCTACGCCTTTCATTCCGTCTCTGTCAGGAGGTAGAGAGCACGCTTTATCATTGTTCTAATGAAGCCACGATTGATCATTGTATTGATCAGCATTGTTAAGTTGTCTCCTTTCCCTTTATACACTCTCTTATCAGATCCTCTGGGTTTAATTCTCATTTCCATGCAGATAACTCACAGATCTATAGATTCAGTCCTAGTCTTTCCCCTCAATTTCCATCCCTCATCACCAATTGCCCAATGGACTTTTAAAATCGGATGTCGTGGAGACATGTCCAACTCAGCATGTCCAAATGGAAACCCATTCTCTCTCAAATCTTCTACTCATCTAAACTTCCCCATTCTAGTCAAAGGCAATATCACCTTTCCAGCCTCAAGTCTATAATTATTTACAAATTATATACAGATAACTATATTATTTAATACATAATACCTAGGTACACAACATACATTAATGTGTAAATATATAATAAAATCATATACACAATTCTAAATTTATCTTATTAGTTTATAATTTTTAATTTCTCACTCTCCCTCCCCCCCCCCCCATCCAATTAGTAGCCATATCTTACCGTCTCCACTTCCACGTCTCCCACATCGGACCCCTTCTCTTGCTCACATAATTACCAAATTAGAGTAAGCCTTTATCACCTTTCACTTGGATTATCGCAACAACCTCCTGATCAAACTCCCACTTCAAGTACACCAGGTCACCTTTCGTATTACTGTCAAAGGGATTTTCTTTATTCCCAGATCTGACCAGCTCACTACCCTACTCAATCAACTCCTCTAGAACAAAGTCTAAACCCCTTTGTTTAGCTCTTTAACCTGTTCACATCCTGACTCCAGTAGATTTTTCCAGCCTTGGTGACTCTCCCTTCCTTATTCTGAAAACCAGCCAAATTGTCTTTCTGTTCCTAATGCAGGAAATGTCATCTTGTGTCACTGAGCTTTTTTCATCACCTTTCTCACAGTCCCCTGGAATGCACTCCTTTCCTTCGCTTCACAGAGCCCCCTCTTCCTTTAAGATCCAGTCAAGCACCATGAAGCCTAGCCTGACTCCTTCTCCAACTGCTAGAGTCCTCCCTCTTAAACTACTTTGTATTTAACTACTTTTAACGTATTCCCTTTATATTTATTATGCATACAGTATAATACTTATATACATACTTGCCTCCCTCGTCCAAATATAAGTTTCTCAGGAGAAGGGACTATTTCCCTCTTTGTAGTTGTATTCCTAGGTTAAGCAAGGCTCCTCACACTTCTGGACACTTTAAAATACTTGTTGCTTGATTAAGTCATTCAAAGTTATTTTTAAAAAATGTTTTCTTCCAGGTCTGCTCACTTAATGCTGTATCACTTTATACAAGGCTTCCCAAGCTTGTCTGAAATCATACCTTTGATCATTTTTTTATGGGGAGATGATATTCAATTTCATTCATGTAGTTTGTTGATATATAAAAGAACCTCTTTAGTTTCCCAGTTCTGTGCCGCTACAAAATAAGCTGCTATAAATGTGTTTTTAAAAATGATTCTTCTTTCTTATTTTCTTTGTGCTCTTTGGACATGATCTAGAATTGGAGGTCCTACAGGTAGTTTAGAAGCTTTTTGGGTAGAGTTCCAAATTGCTTTCCAGAATGGCTAGACCCAATGCAAAGCTCTATCAGCAATATACTAATGTGCCTGTTTTTCTGCAGCTTCTCACCAGTTGTCATCTTCCTTTCCTGTCAATCTATTGGATACAAGACAGAACCTCAGGGTTATTTTTATTTGCATTTCACATATTGTTGATTTGGAGCATTTTTTCTCCATATGAGTATTAATAGCTTAGAGTTTTTCCTTTGAGAACTACCATTCCACATCCTCTGACCATTTATCTATTTATAATTATTTAACTACTTATTATCTTATAATTATGTATTTAAATGAACTCCTTATAAATTTAATTTATTGTCAAATTTATTAGCATATAATTGGGCAAAAATAGTTTTAAAATAATTTCCTTTAATTCTTTGTTTTTGGTGAATTTTTCTTTTTGATATTGGCAACTTGGTTTCCTTTTTTTTAACCTGACTACTTAATTAAATGGGTTTTTATTATAATTTTGTTTATCTCTTCTTTGATGTTCAGAATTTCTATTTTGACAATTAATCGGGAAAGGGATGGGATGTATTGCATTTCTGGTTCATTTGGTTGCATGCATGATTCATTGATCTGTTTTTTCTCTTTTGTTGATGAAAGTATTTAGATATACAAAAATTTTCCTGAGTTCTGCTTATGATGTACCTCCCCTTTCCCATTTTAGTATGTTAGCTCATTGTTGTAATTTGCTTTGATAAAATTATCTGTAGTTTCTATAATTTGTTCTTTGATACACTGTTTCTTTAGGATTGAGTAATTTCCTTTCTAATTTGTTTTTATCCTTTTGTCAATGGCCATTAATTGATGATAATTTCTATTGCATTGTGATCAGTAAAGAATTTACATAATATTTCTACTTTTCTGCATCAGTTTTTGAGGTATTTATGCCTTAATACATAGTTGACTTTTGAAAAAGTGTCATTTACAGGAAATATATATATATCTATGTATAGATATATATGTATATAAAATCCTTTCAATTTCCATTTAGTAATAATCACCAGAGATTATATTTAGCTTTTCTAAAATTCTATTCAGATTTTTCACTACATTCTTGTTCTTAGTGTGGTTCTATCTGCCTCACTCTGAATAGAATTCATTGAGACCTCACACTATAATGACTTTATTGTCTTTTTCTCTATGTATTTTGTGGTACTTTTCCTTTAAGTATTTAGGTGTAATATCATTTGGTACATACATGTTAAAATTGTTGTTAAATTATTCCCTATGATGTCTATAAATATAATATAGTTTTCCTATTTGTCTCTTTTCATCAAGTCTATTTTTTGCTGTAACCTTTTCTGAGATCACTATTACAACCCTCAATTTTTTGAGTTCGGCTCAAGCACAAAATATTTTGTTTTAGCCCCTTCTTTTAACTCTATCTGAATCTTTATATTTCAAGAATCTTTGTATTTCTTATAAACAACATAATGTTAGATTTGTATTTGAGTCTACTCTGCCATTCTCTTATTATATGGGTCAGTGTATTCCTTTCATTTTCATAGTTATGAAGATGCTTGTCAGTCAGTTAGCAGCCAACAGCAGTCGAAAGGCAAAAATAGAGGCTCTGCCCTCAAGCAGCTCACATTCAAAAAATTATAAAAACAAGATGTATTGCAGAGCAAAAGAGGAGGTAATTCTGTTTTGTACAAAGTGACACTGCTATCCAGGAACAGATATTATGGAAGGAGGACAGATTTTAATAGATACCAGGATAGAAGTGTAGCCTTCATTGTCCCTAATTCTGAAGAGAGGTTAGTCTGATCCGCCTCCTTCCCCCTCCCCCTACCTCCCCAAGCCAATTATGGCTCAGGTGTTATTTAGAATTTTAGACAAAGGACTGACATGGCACCGGTAAGAGACTTGCCCAGCAGACAAGGCAGTGGGGTAGCTCCAAAGGTGTCATACTTGAGGCACACGGGTGAGCTGTTTCGTCTGGAAAACTTTCTAGGGCATATTAGGTCTATATCCCGAAGTGATAAAAACCCTAAAAGTTTAGGATCTATACGTACAACAGTATTAATAACAGCTCTATATGTGATGGCAGGGAATTGGAAATTGAGAGAATGCCCATCAGTTGGGGAACGGCTGAACAAGTTGTATATGATTGTGACAGAATACTGCTGTGCTACTAGAAGTGACGAGCAGGATGCTCTTAGAAAAACCTGAAAAGAATTACATGAACTGAAGCAAAGTGAAATGAACAGAACCAAGAGCATTGTATAAAGTAACAACATTGTATGATGATCAACTGTGAATGAATTAGCTACACTCAGCAACACAATGATTGAAGACAATTTGGAAGGTCTTATTATGAAAAATGCTATCCATCTCCAGAGAAAGAACTAATGGAGTCTGAATGCAGATTGAAGAATACTTTTGCTTTACCTTCTTTACTTTTTTTTATCTGCGTTTTTTTTAATAGCATGACTAGCACAGAAATACATTTTGCATGACTGCACGTGTATAACTATGTCAAATTGCTTGCCGTCTCTATGGGGGCGGGATGGAATGAAAGGTCAGAAGAGAATTTGGAACTCAAAAATTAATAAAATGAATGTTAAAATAGTTTTTTACATGTAATTGGATGAAAATAAAATATTAAATAAAAAAACTTTCTAGTGTAGCCAGAACAAGACTAAAATGTAATTGGGAAATGTTTATTAATATAAATAAAAATACAATACAACACAGATGATGTTAACTTGTGGTCTTCTAAGTCTTTATGTTGCCTGCAGTGGTCTGAGTTTGATGCTACTGGACCATTCAAATCAAGGTATTATTTGCTAAATAACAGCTAAATAAGGAATGGAGGTGCAGCAAGGGATCTAGGAAACTAAATGCTGTTCTTTGGAAAGTAAATCACTGGAGAGAGGGATGATGTCCAGCTTTTTGTTCAGTTAAGCTTTGGCATTCGTACATCCTGGGGGCTGAGGTCACAGTGAAAGGGAGTATTCAATGACTCAGATGTCAGCATTGTAAATGGAAGATAATCTAAGGAAGGTTCTAGCGGTGTATTTGAGTGTGGGGACCCTAGTAGTATGGTGAGGAGGAATGAAAAAGGTTTCTGTAGAACAGAAACAATTATTAGCGCTCAGATTTGAATATGGGAGCAAGACAGGAGGCCGGATAGTATTGGATGGCATACTGTCTTCAAAGAATGAAAGTTGTGGATCTCTTGAAAGGTGATGGAGAGGTGGGAGTGGAGAAGCTTCGTCCTGTCACAAAGAACTGCACACCAGAAACGCTGTTAAAGAGATATATGTGTCAAAGAAGATATAACACATCAAAGAGGTGGATGACCAGAAAAGGAGACAGGCCAGTGAGAGTGAAGGACAACAGACAGCACAGATGGTACATTGGGACCCATGTTGTTTGGAGATACCTAGAGAAAAGCTTCCAGTTACGTGAATGGTTGCCCTGCAGACAACTGGTAGGAAGGTATAGAAAAGGAGTTGCTATCTGTACTGTTGCACTGTCCCTCGTGGATGAGACCACAGATCCATCGAAGCAATCAATATGGACCCGACCCCACGAGAACGCTAAAGCCCTCTCAAGTCTCAAAGAGTTAAAGCAAGTCATACTTACATCCTTCTCATGTATGCATGTCATTGTTCAGTAATCTTTTTTTCACTTAGGCCTAACTCTTTGTGACCCCATTTGGGATCTATGGCAAAGATACTGCAGTGGTTTGCCAGGCCCTTCTCCAGTTCATTTTACAGATGAGGAAACTGAGGCAAATGAGATGAAGTGACTTGCCCAGGGTCACATGGCTAGTAAGTGTCTGAGACTAGATTTGAACTCAGGAAGATGAGTCTTCCTAACTCCAGAACCAGCTCTCTATCCACTACAGCGCCACCTAGCTGACCCATGTATACATACCAACAGGCTGGAGTTTCCAGGAACTTTTTGCATTTTTATAAGTATTTACGTAGTCTGGAGCAAGTCATTTCAGTGATAACATGTATACCGACGTATTCTGGTTGATCCCATTTGTTATCTGATCTGACTCTAATGACTTCTTCAGGTTGGCTGGACTGAGATTATTTATCCCTCCCTTATCCCCATAAGTGACATTGGGAGATACTTCCCATATTGGAACTACCTAATAATTAGAGCTATCCCAGAATGAGATGAATTGCTCTGTGGGCCACATGGGTACCAAGTACCTGGCATCTGGACCAGTAGCTTGTAAGATCTCTCTGAAGACCATGGAAGGCTAGGCTAATTACAAATTACCAGCAGTATTGGCATCTAGATCTAGCTTTTTGATTAGGTTTTTTGATTCCTTGGCTCAGATTCCTTTTTGACAGGAATATAGGCTTTTGCTGAGTTTGCCAAATGCCTCTCTCCCGACCTTGTCTTGTACCTTCCTTGACTGTGTCCACACTATCACAAGTCCAACAGCCATCTTGGGTGTAATGAGTTTCCTGTCACTGGAAATATTCACTGGATACTTATTGCAATATTATAGTTGAAATTCATGTTTTGGAAAAGCCTTAGAGTGGATGGTATTTAGGGTCCCTTCCAAATTTTTAACACTTTGATTTTATAAATCAGAGTATCGTTTGCAAGAATGGCCTGGCTTTTCTAGAATCAAGGCAATTTAAAAAAATATAATGTTGGCGGCTGGCATCAATTACTGGCTTTCTGTCAGTGGGATATTCCAGATGGTCCAGTTTCTATGGAAATCCCAAGGGGGAATCCCTGCATTTAGGGTTTGGGGGGAGGGCAAGAGGGAAGTAGTCAAAGGGATGTTTGTAAAAGCCACTTTTCAGTCTTCCAAAATCAGGTACAAAATAATTAGCCGACACAGACTATTTCCTATTTGTAAATCGTTCAAATTTTCCTACATAGAGTAGGAAAAAGGAGAGCTACATAATTTCTTTTCTAATTGGATGCAGATTTGTTTACTAAATTGAAGCTTGTGGATTGTGGAAACTTTGGAAGTAGATCGCTGGACATGCTGAGTTTCTATTTAACTGAAGGTATTGTTGAGTTCCTGAGCATTTACTGATGTGGCTCACTCAAAATATCACCTTCCTATAGGACTAATAAATAAGGTGGTACTGGAATTCCTTAGACAATTTAATGATTTTGAGTGTTTACAAAGTAGGGACCCTATAGATTGCCCCGTCCAGTGCTGGGCCTAAAGTCAGAAAGACTCATCTCCCTGAGTTCCAGTCTGGCCTCAGGCACTTTCTAGCTGTGTGACCCTGGGAAAGTCATTTCATTTTGCCTCAGTTTGCTCATCTGTAAAATGAGCTGGAAAAGGAAATGACAAACCACTCTAGGATCTTTGCCAAGAAAACCCCAGATGGCATCATGAAGAGTCAGATAAGATGGAAACAGCTGAACAATAACGAAAGAATCATAACGAGGGCTCTTGTACTTTGAAGGGCTCAATCTTGTATGCCCAAATCTTGGTGGTCTAGAGGGTCTGCTCATGCTCAAGCACTGCCCCCATCACCAGGGTTTTCAGTCATTCTTAGCACAAAGATAGACCCACACCTCTTCCAAGAGTCACTATTGACTCTCCTTTCAGAGGACCCGCCTCCCTGCAAGCTTCTTAGCAGTTGTACATTTTATCCTCGAACTCATATCACATCCTGGCTCATCAGAAAGAAAAAGGATGGAACATTGATCTGTTATTTCAAAAGCTTCCAGGCTCTGGCAGTGATAGTGGGATGAAGTTAAGTAATGAGCCCACAGTGCTATAGGAAACCACTGGTGGTTAAATTTCAAAATCTTAGTTCTTATATATGATTTAGACTGCAGGGTCAACCATACCACCAAGAGGCCACCTCAACACTCTCAGCACTGGCTGAATCAGATGATAATGTAATTTGGAAATACTTAACAAAATAAGTAAAAATACAATAGTGCATAAATAAAGTTAATATATGATTTTCTAAGCCAGTGAGTGCTTGCAAGGGTCTTTATTTACCACTTAGTTGTCCTATTTCTATTTGAATCGGACATCACTGACTGTAATGCCACACACAAGCAGCTTTCCAGAAGGATGCTACTGTGAACAGCTTTTAAGGTTCTGATTACATAGTATAGTGAGCACTGTATTTATTCCATAACAAATAAAATCAAAACATTCACAGAAATCAAAGTACAGCATTCACAATATTACAACTTATTACAGAAAATCAAAATATAGCATTCACAACAACTTATCACAGAAAATGGCTGCATAGTTTCCACTATAGTGGTCACAAGGTTTTGAACAAAGAACAATCATTTAGTAACTCAAGCATTTATAAAATCCTTAATTCAACCACAAAGTACAATAGTCAAAGTTTTCCACTCATGGGGCTTACTAGGTTACAAATCAATTACTTATTCAGTCACCAATCACTAAGTACAATCATTTAGTCAATCAATCACTCTTCATTATTCATTATTCAGTCATGAGAAAATACACAGACCCTCCACCCCTAGGTCACTATTGAATTTACAATTTGTCAGTCAGTACACAGTATATAAGTAAAGACTTCTTTCAGCTTGACTTGGGTGGTCTCTAGGATTCCCTGGATCCCCTTCCATGGTCCCAGATCCTACCTGGATTCACCAAACTGTCACCTGGGTTCAAAGGCAGACAGCTTCCAGGTCCTTGTCCAGTTCTCCAGGCAGTTCCTGTTCCATATTGAAGTTCACAGTGTCCAGTTCATTTCAAATCCTTTACAGTCTCTGCTCCTAGGAAGTCAAGGCCCAACAAAGCCACAAACAGACAAAGTCTCAGCATCACAGTCATGCTTCCTCAGTCCCTTGGCGGCTCTGGCTGGCCCTCAGACCCAGAAGTCTCAGCTGGCTCATAGAATCAAAATCGCTCCATCCAGATTTTAAAAATCAAAACCATTCTCTTCAGTCTGGGGTGAGGTGGGGGGGGGCTTTCCTCTTCAGCCTCTTCAGCTCGTCTTCAGCCTCCAAGAAGAGAATCTCCCTCAGTTCTCATTTCTCTCCAGCAGCTTCTCTGCCTCCAGATGCTGGTCCCAAGAAATTCTGACTGTCCCTCTCTGGAGCTTTTCCTTATATAAACACGGCATGAGATGCTTCCTGTTTCAGCCAGCCTCTTCCTATTATGTCAGCAACAGGAGACAGGATTCCTATGTTCTGTTTCTCCAACAGAGGCTTGATCAGTTACTAAGTGCTAAGTACCCGCTACCTTTGCCAACACAAAGGGATCCTCAAATTCAAATTACATTACCATTACACTGATTTAGGACACTAATCAATTCACACCTTCAGATAGTGGTGGGTTTCTTTTTAGCTCAGCTTCTCATCTGTAATAAGAAGGTAGTGGAATTCATACATCCCTTGAGGGGTCCAATTTATTGTGAAGTCTTTTCATTTCAATCTTCGGAACTTCTCACCTAGACCATGCAAAGTGGTCTCAATTAGTCTCCTGGCTTCAATGCTCTCTCTACTCCAATGCATCTCGCACAAAGATACCAAAGTGATTTTTTTTTCCAAGGCACAGATTTGACCATGTCATTCATTACTCTCCCCAGAGAACTCTTTTGAATGATCTCTCCTGGATCTATTTTCCAGATTAGTTGTTTTTCCAATGATTATTTCACATTGCCTTCTATTTTTGTATTCGTTTAGATTTCTTTTATAGCATCCTGATTTCTTATAAAGTGATTTGCTTCCATTTGCGTCTAATTTGCTTCTTCAGTGAGCTGGCCAATTCTGCTTTTTAAGGCATTCTTCTCCTATTGACTTTTTGGTCTTCTTTTGCCATTTTAGTTTGTCTATTTTTTAAAGTGTTATTTTCTTCAGTCAGGTCGTTAACTCATTTTTCATGATTTTCTTGCATTACTCTCATTTCTCTTCCCAATTTTTCCTCTACTTCTTTTACTTGATTTTCAAAATCCTTCTTCAGCTCCTCCATGGCCTGTGACACATTCATATTTTTCTTGGAGGCTTTTGATGCAGGAGTTTTGACTTTGTTGTCTTCTTCTGGTTCTATGTTTTAATTGTCTTTGTTGCCAAAAAAGGATTCTATAGTTTGATTGTACTTCCTCTGTTTGCTCGTCTTGCCAGCCA